>JASFAT010002976.1:600000-1154725 GCA_031353405.1 Baronia brevicornis
AAATTATAACATATATACTGTAGTATTTTACTAAATATAAATAAAATCTTATTTTGTAAGATGATAGGCACAAGTTGAGTCGGGTTCCGGTGCTTTGATCGCCGCGTTAATATCCGGTTTCATATTTATCCGTAGGAAGTTTGTTGCGTGACTGATTGAGCATCCCTTTCAATCATTGTTTGACTCGGGGTTATAACACGACGTCGGTTAATTGAAACTCAAGGATGACCAATGAAAAGAAAGTAGTTTGTTGATAAATATATTACTTTCCAACAAACTACATTCTTATTTAATTTATTTAATACTTTATTGTACACAAAACAGGAAATACAAGAATTAAAAGGAAAGAAGGTGTACAAGGGCGAGCTTAACTCAAAATTGAGTTTTCTTCCAGCAAACCCAGGAGTGAAAGAAAGATAAGAAAAGCTAGATAGAAAGATAAGAAAAGTTCTTTGTATATTATATGCAATAAATTAATATTTTTAAAAAAATATTTTAAAACTCATGTTATCCGTTCGCGGCCGTTAGATGGCGCTAAAAGTTAATGGTCGTTTAATACATAAATGTTAAAATAGTTTATATTTTTAAACTGTAGTAGTTGGTGCTAGTGCCGTTCAAACGCGATGAAATTTAATTACTCATTATTGTCTAGATAGTTGTGTTCACTCTACCTCTTAAGCGTATAAATAAAAATAATGTTTAGATTAAATTGCACTGAACTAAGCACTTTTTAGAAAATAAGCAGATAGAACACTAAGCTCAAACAAAAAAGCAGACGGTAATCGTCATCCAAATATGTCGGAGTGATCCCACACTAAATTAAGGTTAGTAATAAATTTAATTATTTATGATAAATCTTATAAATTGTCATAAAAAGTAAAAAACAAAAACATATTGTGACGTTCCCAAATTTGTCTAGCTCCATTGTGAAGTTCTTGATAGCGTCAGCTATAAAGGATTTTATCTGCATTGTTACATGCGACAACATTTTATTAGCAGTCGGACTGTTCGTAATTGTAATTATTTAAAGCTCTAGATTTATTTAACACTACTCAATTACTTAAAATACTAAATATTTTAAAAGAGTGTTCTTAAAATTTTCGGCTATAATAATCAGTAATAAGGATATAAATTTCTCAATCACTCACACACAAGGGTGGGGGGGGCACACACACACACAAACAACATATATGTATACGCTCGAACGTTGGCGCACAAATACACCTATATGAATAAACAAATATTTTATAGATGAACCGTCTTGACCAACAAATTTGTATATATTTTTTAATATAAGTTATTATAATTAAAATGTATGTGTGTGTGCGTATGTATATATGTATGCATATTACATTAATAATACATAGAAGACATTATTATGTCTTCTATGTATTATTTTGTAGTATTAATTTTGAACAATCATAAATCAGTTGCCTATTTTCTAAAGTTTC
Source organism: Baronia brevicornis (assembly GCA_031353405.1). Classification (NCBI taxonomy): domain Eukaryota; kingdom Metazoa; phylum Arthropoda; class Insecta; order Lepidoptera; family Papilionidae; genus Baronia; species Baronia brevicornis. The sequence goes on from JASFAT010002976.1 coordinate 601,452, forward strand.
AGTTTTTTTTACGTAACTTAGTACCTGCATTATTTTAATGGACCGCACCCTACTACGCAGCTATCAGCTCTTAGCGGTAGTATAAGCCTTCGGTCGTACTTTGAAAAGAACAATAACTACTTCTCGGGTAAATAGCTGACGATTTCTGTATACATTTGCAAAACGAAAAAATATTACTGTTTTGCTTTCTACTCATAACATTGGTACCGACGTCGAGATTGAGGTGATGATGGATGATGGTTGGAAAACATAATTTCATGGTAAGATGGTTTATCTTACCATGAAATTATGTTTTACCTTTGAGTACCTATTAGTTTTAAATAACTTATACATATAAGTAAATTATAATATTATACTATTTTAAAAAGTATAAGAAAATTATGTAAGGGTCTAAGTAAAGTGTATATTTTTGAATAAACATTTGCATTAGACCTAAAATGGCGGCATTAACCCGATCAGGATGAAAACTACGTTGTTACTCATAACTACGACTGCAACAACGAAACCTTTTTATTTATGTACCCTGCATATTTGATTTCATTTTATTTCATAATAAAGTGGATATGGTTATTTTTTTTTACATTTAAGGTATGGACAAATGAGCGAGTGAATCATCTGATCACTCACGATCAATCACGATCAATCACGGCTGATTCTAAACTTCTGTTACACTAAGGGCAGAGCAACTGCGTTGCCTACTCTCGACTTTGAGCTCGGTTCGGCACCGTAATATAACGGATATGTTTGTTAAATATAAATATTGTATGTACATGAGAATAGATCTTATGTACAGAGACGTTCAGAGTTTCTCTGGTGGAATGGTGGTCTGCTGAAATTCAGAATAAAGAAGTCTCTTAAAGAACTAAAGTGAAAACTGAAGCTGGCAATGGGCTGGTCACGTTTATCGGAGAAACTACAACCGAACTGGAGAACGTGTCATGGAAAACATAGTATGATAGATGGTGCGACGATTGCAGTGTTCAGGGCGACCGGCAGAAACTGGATGCGTGAAGCAGAAAAATTAAAAACCACTTAGACCGGCGCTTAGAGTGGCGCTGCTAGGGAAGGCCATCGACAATGGTGGAGTGCCACAGGATATTTATTAATGGTTGTACATTTCTATTGACTTTACGGTTGTCTTCCGTAGAGTCTACTATACCTGAAGATGCCTCGTGTTGGGCCAAAACACGTGTCGTTAACAAGGTGGAAAAGTGGTAGCATGTGTTTGGTGTTGTGTATAGTGGTTGGTAGGTGGAGCGTTGCTGGCCGTTTTTCGGTAAGTTTTTGGTTTAAGTTCCAAATAAATCCACTTCATCCAGCAGGAAAACACGCATTATTAATTTTCTGTTATTGTTTGCTTGTCGCGGATCTTAGCTAAGTAAAACTTTTGACTGTTCACATAGTGATGGATTTCCGCAAAGTAACGCCTGACTCTATTAATAACATTTCTATTTCTCTAATACTCGAGGAAGTAAAAATTTGTTGAAATAAAATATTCCAATAATGTCGCTATTTCCCCGCGGTATTTGTAAAAATGTAAGCGATTTCCCCGCAAAACGGCGGGCGGCGCATTGTGCTGGCAGTAAGCGGGAGACGTGCTCCCGTTCCACCGCCGCTTATTAGCAGAATGCATCATTTTGAAATGGCAGACGTGCTTGATGTTACGGATAATGCGAAATTTTTATATCAACAATCCACAATATTCAAGGTTGATGATCCATTTATTTGTATATAAAAAAAAACATGTATTTTTCTGATTTAAGCTCCCTAGGCAATCGTGCAACTTTTTAAAAAATAAAAATATGTAATTTTTTAATACGACATTACAATATGAGATCAATTACTAATCTGCTTTTGTTTTTTCGCTTCCGACTTTCAGCGTCATCATCGACTGTCTCCAATGTGCTGAGTTGCTGACTGGGTTCCTGAGTGCGGAAGCGTTACCGACCTTTAAGGAAAGTGTCATATGGGAGGGGGAGGGTTAGAGGGTGGGGGGAGGGTGTTGGGCCTCCAGAACTCGGCCGCTCATCGTACGAAGCGCGGTAGCTAAGCTACCACTCAGACGCCTGTTTTCTGCGGAAGTGTGGTACTTCCCCGGTCGAGCGGGCCTATTCATGCTACAGACAAATAGTAAGCCATTGTCGACAAAGTATTCGTCTGCAGCGTGGCTCTACCACTATTGAAATAATTCACTAGACGTTTCCCCTCATTGCACAGCACTGCAAAGAATCTCATTTTAAACTGCACTGCTTCCTGTTTTTAAATTTAAAAGCTTTAAGGCGAGGATAATTAAAAATTCTTTACAAAGAGTGTATAGGCACGTGATGTGTACTCTGTATAAAGATTACTGTGTAAGCTTTCCAATAAAAATTAATTAATAAAATGTCGATAGATACATCTGGTGACCCAGTCCAATATAATCGGAGAGATTAAGGCTCACCGACTTTAGCTGGGCCACGTTGAGAAGATGGGAGAGGATCGCGCAGTCAAGAGAGCGTATGTAGGTCGCCCAACTAGACTACGTCCTGTGGGGCACTCTAGATACCGCTGGAAAGACATGGTGGAAGATGATTTGCGCAACCTTCAAATCTACAACTGGCAGCAGATGGTGCAAGACAAGGCACGATGGCGTAAGTTCTATTCGGAGGCCAAGATCCATTTTGGGTCGCTGCGCTAATAACGTTAGTTAGTTAATAAAATTTATTTTAAGCTAAAGTTGATTACGGTGATTTACATGGATCAGGATACCTTATTTAAAGGTTTCTAAATTTGAATCTCTATCAAAACAATTTTTCTAAAAACAAATTTAGCTCTCATGTATCTAGTTGTATCTAATTTTTATACTTCTGATGTGTTTTAAAGACGCGACAATAGAATTATTCTCAAATGGTATCGAAAACAAAGTCCTTCGTTGGGTAAATAAGGGTAAAAGGTAAAGGTAACACAAAGGAGTGCCCCCTATGATAACGTATTTAATGAAGTCACAAAAACCGCTGGAAACAGCGGCATCTAGGAACGAGGGGCAGTCACCCCTTTAAGTTGCTGCGCGAGTAGTGATGATTCATCCTCGAGGCTCGATCCCACACCCCTGTGAATGTGGATGTCCCCGTATATTTAAAATCTCAAAAGACCGCCATGGAAGAAAATCGTCCCATCCCGTCGTCGAAGAAACTAACTTCTATAAAAAATCCTCGACACAAATCGAAGACTCGCGACTGATATCAAGATAATCGGAAACACAAGGGCACATGGACTCCGTTGGTCCGGGCACCTGTAGAGGATAGGACTATCGTCTGTTCAACGTTGGATTATCGTCAGATCAATGAGATGATCGCTGAATTGAACGGGCTTCAAGCAAATAACTAGTGAAAAATAGTAAAGCACTCTAGGCTAGCATAGTATTCTCATATTGGAGGCCAAACTACACTTTAGATCGTTATCCAGCGGAATAAGTAATTGTACCAAAAAGAAAAAAAATGCAAAGCACGAAAAGGACTTTTCCCTCCAACTTACATCAGTGAAGTAGTGTTTTTATTTCATTTTTATAATCTTATATTAGCATCAGTTATATTGTTTAATTGTGGAGGCGTATTATACAATATAGTTCGACTAAGGCGTATAAGTGAAGTGATATGAAATAAATGCATGTATCGTGACTTTTTAAGTTTACTGAAAAGGTCCATAGTAAGTTTTGATAGAATAGTGACCATTGTATCAAGACGTAACGTAACAAGATGAGATTAGTATATTTCAAGATACTTGATTTTATTGTATTTTACGTGACACTGGCATAATAGTTGTAATTAATTGCTATCAAAGAAAAAAAAACAAAAAAAGCACGAAAAATAAATTAAATTCAAGAAACATCAACATCACGTCACTCTTATTTCCCCGATACGACATTATCACGTTTTATAATAAAATGAAAAATTAGATTGTATTTTGTTGTAAATGTTAAGAGTGCCCCGGGAGCTAACAACGGCACTCAAATGGCACCCAATTTGCGTTTTAATATCGCAGAATTGTAATAAAGGCGTGAAAATTTATGCCGATGCCTTTTTATGTCGGACCTTGACTATTACAATCGTAATTCTGTAACAAATCTTGTCATTTGCAATTGTTGCTACGGGGCCCTAAAGATTTGTACGTGTAAGTAATCAAGTGTAAGAGCAACTAATTAAACGATATTTTGTAAATACATTAAGTGGACAGTCAAAAGTCTTACTTAACTAAGATCCGCGACAAGCAAAACAATAAGAGAAAATTAATAATGTGTGTTTTTGTGTTGGATGAAGTGGATTTATTTGGAACTTAAACCAAAATACTTACCGAAACCATACCACCACCATTACACCACTACCACTTTTCCATCTTCACAACCGAAAAGTCCACTTTTCGGTTGTCTTCTGTAGAGTCTACTATACCTGAAGATGCCTCGTGTTGGGGTGAAACACGTGTCGTTCACAAGATGGAAAAATGGTAATGTGTGTTTGGTGTTGTGTATAGTGGTTGGTGGGTGGAGTTGATGGCCGATTTTCGGTAAGTTTTTGATTTTAGTTCCAAATAAATCCACTTCATCCAGCAGAAAAACACACATAGTTATTTTTCTGTTATTGTTTTGCTTGTCGCGGATCTTAGCTAAGTAAAACTTTTGACTGTCCATATGGTGATGGATTTCCGCAAAGTACCGCCTGACTCCATTAATAAAAACATTAAGGTTTAAGGTAAAAACAACAGTAGCTTAATTGATATAGAACGAGCTCACGATTTGACGTCGTGAGTCGTATCCTTTTTTTTAAGGTATAGACGAGCAAACGAGTAAGTGTATCACCTGATGGAAAGCAATCGAAATCGGCGACACCGCAAGAGTCACAGAAGCGTTGTCGACCTTTTTTTTTTTTTTTTTTTTATGGGATAGGAGGGCAAACGAGCAAGCGTGTCGCCTGATGGAAAGCAATCAACGCCGCCCACGGGCAACCACGACACCGCAGGAGTCGCGGAAGCGTTGCCGGCCTTTTAGGTATGTATAGGCTTGTTTTTTGAAGGTTCCAATGTCGTAACGGTTCGGAAAGACCGCCGAGGGTAACTGATTCCACAAACTGGTGGTGCGTGGAAAGAAGTTACGAGCGAAACGCACCGTAGTAGATCGCCACTCATCCAGGTGGTGGGGATGAAATTTTTCTTTACGGCGAGTTGTGCGGTTGTGGAATTCCGCGGCGGGAATTATTCCAAACAATTCCTCAGAGCACATCCCATGATAAAGGCGGTAAAAAATGCTGAGAGATGAGACATCTCTCCGCAGCGCTAGAGAATCAAGCCGATCGGTGAGATCTTGGTCATCGACGATTCGGATCGCACGACTTTGAATGCGATCAAAAGCCCACATATACCTTTTAGGTATATGTAGGCTTGAAGGTGCCAATGGCTTCGACAGAGTGGTGGTGCGCTGAAAGAAGTTTCGGGAGAAGCGCACTATACTGAATCGCCACTCGTTGTGGAAATGAAACTTTTCTTTATGGCGAGAAAGATACTTTCAAAAACGAGAACTAAGATACGTCGAATTCTTGCCGTAAGAGATACTTTTCTTACGGCAAAAATTCGACGGCAGGAATTATTCCAAACAATTCCTCGGAGTACTCCCCATGGTAAAAGCGGTAGAAAATGCAGAAAGATGAGATATCCCTCCTCAGCACGAATTAGAGAATCAAGCTGATCGGTGAGATCTTGGTCATCGCCGATTCGGATCGCACGACTTTATATGCGGTCAAGTGGAACAAGATGGTATTGGGGAGCCCCGGCCCAGAAATGGGAACAGTATTCCTGGTATGGCCTGACTTGTGCCTTGTAAAGTTAAAGGTAATGGACAGATTCGAAATACTGTATCACTCTACTGAGCACACACAGTTTTTTCTTTTTATCTTTCATTAAACAATTGATATGAACCATATGCTAGCAAAATTTTTAAGACATTAAGAACGATAGTGTGGTAAAACATGCACTGTATTAAATCTAGCATGTAAGTTGTTGCATAATTTCTAAAGTTGTCCATGTCTGGCTTCACTGTATGTTAATTTAGTGGCCGACTGTAATTAGGGTTACATTTTAATATGTTGTTAGAATTAATTAGAATAATGTATGTAAATCTAACTCTTGTTGATGGTCCATAAATAAATTAAAAAAAGCAATATAATTAGAATGGTTAAGAAGAATTCTAGTAATATTATTATATATATTATATAAACATATGTTATTGGTGAAACTGTAAGAGATGAAGGGAAGTTTGTTCTGAGGAAATGTTCAGATAGAGCTTGAGGCACGCAAATTACATTCAAATCTTGAAGATCTGAACCTGGTGAGGAATTGCTCGACGCCCCACCCGAACCGTAATATGGATGCCGTTCTCTAAAAAAAATTGTCTATAGTGTAAGTATTTCGGCGGGGGGAAACACAATCGTGCAAAACAAGATGGCCGCCATACAATGTGAAAATCGCTATTTATGGACCAATTTTGCTGAAATTAGGCATGAGCCCGAAACTTGGGCTCATGCCTAATTTCGTAGCGTAGCTTTGAGATGCCATTGCAGGGGGAGGCCGAAAAACTAGTTATTTTATATATTAAGGTAAATGTGTACTTTAAATACAAATAGAAATAGAAAAAAACTTTATTCATGTCACTTTTTTTACAATAGCTAAAATTAAAACCTTAATAATATTATAATATACAAATAAACAAAACAAAAAGAAAATAATTTTAATCTAGCAAGTGTTATAAAATGGTTTTTGCTCAGCGTATGCCAGACGTTCTTTTGGGACACTACTGTATTATATTCTATTCCATTTTCATGTATATGAACCTTTGGTCCCGTTTTGGACGATAAAATAAATGGTCATATTATGTTGGAGTGAAATAACAAGATACCACTATACTTTAAATTAAGCGGCAAAGAGAGAGAAAACATCACAACTCAAACAGGGAGGAGATGTAACGAAATATTTATTAGAGCGTCAATTGCTGAACGTGCGAGATACGAGTATTATGTTATCATAATTTAAGATCGGAATTCCTTTGAGATAACTTTAGCAGAGAAGATAACAGTAAATATTTTCGGCTAACATGCCACGGAAGCACCGTAAATTTATTTACACGATGAATTGTTGCTATTGTGTTTATTAATCAAATCTTTAGAATGTTAGTACGTTACACTGATTATGATATTTACAAATGATTATTTTAGATAAACCAGAATATTTGTTTAGCTTTTAATTTATTCATTAAACAAAATAACGTTTTACCCTTCTTTTTATATAAGTATCTAAATTTCACATTCTGCTGGGGCTGAATTCCGTCCTCCCTTGCGGCTTGTGCGTATTTGTATATATATATATATATATATATATATATATATATATATATATATATATATATATATATATATATATATATATATATATATATATATATATATATATATATATATATATATATATATATATATATATATATATATATATATATATATATATATATATATATATATATATATATATATATATATATATATATATTACACAGGTATATCACTGATTAGTTTGTTTATTCGATTTTTTCTAAATATTGTGTAACCTCTATAATACTGTACGACAAAATACATTGGTATTTATTGCGTAATGGCGTATGATGCTTTACTATTACATTAATAGATATCATATACATGATTGACATAATTCTATTGATGTTTGTAAAGTAGCCCTTTTCAATAGGATTAAATAATTTACAAGCTGTCTCATCTGGGACATCGGGACTTTGAAGGTGACATTAAGGATGAACGAGGCAATTTATGTTATATAGATTAACTTACTCGTACTTTGGATACGTCAAAGCGATTTGTGTAGACAACCAAAATTATTGATTACAACCATTATTAATCTTTCAAAAAGATCTTAATCTGTTGGCATTCGAATTAGGTCATTTTTAAGCTGAGAGGATTTACCTATTATTTTTTTTTATATATATTCACGCCTATCCCCAGCAGGGCCTGGCAGAGACCACAGTGATTGACCACAGAATCCATTGGTCGCTTTTCACCCTCGTGAGATTCAGGACGTGACGGGTGGCGAACCACGTCGCCGTCATTTTCAACAAATTAGATATATGAAATTCGTCTTTAGTGAATCCCACGAGCCGCAAGGGAGGATGGCGGTCAGCCCCAGCAGAGCCCTGCATGCTGAGGTAAGGCACTATAGTACCCGGGGGAGCCCGATCCCGGGACAGTCGGCACGCTTGCGACTAGGCTCGCCCCTAGCCATGCATCCATTGGCCCGGCAGACTGTGGATTGGTGGAGAGGAAAGGAAAGGATAGAGAAGAAAGGAAAGGGCAGGAAAGGAAATGCGGATGGGGGGATTACCAGGCTCGGAATAAATATTTATAAATCTTAAATATTTATTCCGATGTGGTGATCGAACCCGCAACCATTGACTCCTCGGGCGGAAGGCCCCACCACTGAGCCAATCGGTCGTCCGATATTTACCTATTGTGCTATTGTAATAGAGCCACAGTAGCATGGATCATGGATTAACTACCTTAAGTGTATACGCGATGACCAATTGACTCAGTGGCAGGACTCCCGCCTACGGAGTCAATCGCATCTGAATAAATATATTTCGGCGATTTCTGCGGTTGTAATTAGAAAGAATCTCGCCCCAGCTGAAGTTCTGATTTTATACACAAAATCGAGAAGGCACACAAAGACAATGAATATATATATGACATATATATACATATGTATATATATATATATATATATATATATATATATATATATATATATATATATATATATATATATATATATATATATATTTATATATATATATAATTGATAATAATATAGATATAGCTTAATTTTCAAAGTACATATTTATATTAATTTTAAATAATTGTAAAAAAAATATTTTACACAAACTGCAATTATTACATATAAATCAATTTTCTTACATAATTAACTTTTAAATTCGACTGAAATTTGAGTCCAAAACCTTTAATTAATAAATCAAATCTTCTAACCATTGCCAAGCAGCCAGCTGTATACGTATATAATGTATCTACATGTATATGTATATAGCGTCCAATGAAAATTTTCTATTATATACTTTACTTTTTTCTATGGGGGTACCCATAGAAAAAAGTCCATAAGGGGTGTGATCCGGCAACCAGGGTGGCCAGGGGATATCGCCCAAACGGCTTATTAAATTGCTAGGGAAGAAATCACGAAGAAGCTCCATGCTCTTTCTAGCAGTGTGAGGTGTGACGCCATCTTGTTGAACCATGTGCGTGAGGTGAAAGCATCTCATCATCATCACTCAATATTGTTGACAATAACCAGTAAGCATGCGTTTACTGATTAATACCAATGTATTGTAATGATAGTGTTGATTATACGATCTATAACCTATTTTAGCAACCGGTAAATCTACCTATATTAAATATTATAAGACGTAGTTGGCCAAGTATCATCATATTTCATATAAATTTGTGCAAATGTTTTCACTAACCATAAACAAAAAACAATAAATATAACTTAAGTGACGTTTATTCGAAAATTATGCGTCAACTACCTGCCATCTGGCACACCGTGGCGGTTACACGCAGAAATTATTTTCTTCGTCTACTAAGACGATCGTAAAATTGCGCTCCCAGTATCAAAGCTAAGCCGTTTTATTACTGATATTCATAAAATAACTTTGCTTTCAAATATGTATTTATTTCAGTTTTCACCATACATTGACATAATTTATGTATTACGGCGTGCTAGTCGATATATTTAATGTATGATTCGAATAATATAATCGATTATATAATTCGGAATCCATCTATATATCAATACTTAAAAATAAATAGAACCTCTTTTATGTAAAATAACATTGCGCAAAACGGGAAATGTGAGATTTGACATAAGTTCATATAACGAAGGAGTGAATAAAAATAATATATTTAAAAACCATAAAATACACAAAAGTTAGTATTAGTTAGCAGTAGAAGGACAATAGTAAAGCTCTACTTAATAAAAACGAATAATTTTTATATTATATTCCTAAAGTTACGTAATTTCAGACACACATATATCATGACCGCTGTCACAAAAGCTAAAAGTAACTTGACACGTTGGAATTGGATGTATAATTTTATTTATCAACCGGGAGTCTCTACGGGCAGTATTAAATTATTCTCGCCCACAAGTAATTAATTATTCTAATTATGTAAAATAATTCTTTAATATTAATGAGCTTCAGAGGATTCAACGTTGGAATTAAAAATTCCCAGGTGATTTCATTATCATTTTCAGAAGATTACTTTGTTTTTCATAAAATATGCAGATGCTCCTAAGAATAAAAATATTTTCAATACAACGGATAAGATTCGTAATGAAGAAATCCTCCAGAGAACCTAAGTCACCGGCATAACCCTTCGAGTTGGTAAACTGGTGTAGCATTGCTGGTCAAATTTGATTGAGATCTGAAAATATTTGGAACTGACGGGTACCAGAGAGAAAACTACGTCCTAGCAGACGTTGTGTGGAACGCTCTCTGACTAGATGGAACGACGATCGTAGATCGCTGGTAGAAACAGCGTATAGCCGAAGATCTGGCTAAATGGCGGCCGTAAGGAGAGACATTTGTCCTCTAGAGTGCCGTAGGCTTATGATGATGATATTATACTAAAAAGTGTGTCTTAATGGCAAGTAATTTATTTACCACTCATACGTATATGTCTCTCTGGAGTAATAGATATAGGAGTTTTAATATATATACCCATATATCATAATTCTATATAAACCCATCACACTTGTTCAAGATGAATTGGCACGGCAGCCTGATTTCTTATAGGTCTTTACATATATTTATCCCGATGCCAGAATCGAACTGGTCGCGAGCCTTTGAAAGCGGTGAATAAATTTTGAAATATTTTTTTTATCAACGCCGGCTCAGTAGCGGGGCTAGTAGCCAAGGTACCCGCTTTAGAAACAATAGTCGCGGGATCGATCCCCACATTGTTATAAATATACCCAATGCGCATTGGATGAGTGTGATGGGTTAATGCCTGTTCCTCCAGAAATGAGAAGGCCCGTGCTCAACAGTGAGACATATATGATTATGAAAAAACAGCATTACAGCCTAAAATCATAAAAAGGAAACCATATATTGATTTTTGCAAAATAGTTTCACATAGAATTCTTTATGACGTAATTTCAAATGTAATAAACTATGTTATCTGTATTTACAATAAATTATTTAATTATGAAATTGGATAGAAGATATTCTATGGTAATAAAGCCTGACTAAGGATACGTCTGAATCACGAATGGGAGGGTGCCTTGCCAATACCGACTGCGACAAGTAATTTACGACCGGATATTAATGAGGCTATCGAAGCTTCGACCCTACGGTATCTGGACATACTAGGGCACCCAATCACCCATTCAGTTAAAGTACAAATATCGTTGCGAGCTTGTAAAGAATCGCATTACATTTTATGGGAACCAAAGCTTTGTACTCTCCCCAACTTTTATGGAGGTAACCTTTTTAACGAATATATTGGAAAAATTTAACAACCTTACTTGCTGTCTAAATACGGTTTGCTACAATAGAAAAAAAGGATGATCAAAAGATTGTTTTGAGAGAGAAACTCAAAGCTATCTTTAAGTAACATAATAAATGTATACTTACATATATAAATAATGTAAGCGTTTTTCTTGCGGTGTCGCGGTTGTCTATGGGCGGCGTTGATTGCTTTCCATCAGGCGACACGCTTGCTCGTTTGCCTAAAAAAATAACTTAAAACCCAAAACAAGTATGTAAGATATATGATACTCTTGGACAACCCGCTTAAAACTAAACGCTTAAACCATTCTTACCATTTTGATGGTTAATAGTCTGCCATGCCTAATTAAACCCGGCTCTCGATTACGTAGTTAAAACTCCATGCTCGATTTACAAGATTCTGCCTCTTTCAGAGAGAAGACGTTACATTGAAACTCAGATGAATGGCCAAGGGTCTGTTACGCCCTCAAGATCCAGCACGAGTTACAGGGTTCATCCTCAAGGGTCGTTCTGACACTTCGCAAAAACGCGTTGACAAAGATTGGAAAATCCGTTTTAATTGTTTTATTACCATTATGTATACTTGTTTTTATATTTAATATAATTAGTTTAAATCTATAATTAATGAAAATACATGTACCAGTAATTTTAGACCTCCGTTTTGTAGAACGGTTGTGCGCACACCAAATTTTTTAATTGTTAAAAATGTACCTCAACAAAAAAAGATTGACTACAGATTTATATATCTATTCCTTTTTTGATAAATCTCATATATGCTCTATGCTAGGTATCGAGTCCTTCTATAGCTAGAATAATATTAACTAACCCATCATGCTTGTCTAAATCGGATTGGCAGTCAATTGCAATCAGGATAAGAACCCTAGACCAATATAATATCAGCCTGCATAATACATCAATATCAATATCAGCCTGCGGCAGTCCACTGCTGGACAAAGGCCTCACTCACGCCGCGCCACTTAGCCAGATCTTCGGCTACACGCATCCAGTCTCTGCCAGCCGCCTTGCGCAGATCGTCGCTCCATCTAGCAGGTGGACGCCCCACACTACGTTTGCCAAGTCGCGGTCTCCACTCCAGCACTCGTCTACTCCAACGATTATCGGTTCTCCGACAAACGTGTCCAACACATTGCCACTTCAGTCTGCTAACTTGAAGAGCTATGTGCGAATTTTTATACATACATATTTTCATCCAAATACAGGAATCATACGCGAGCACTAACTCTGAAAACAGTAACTTCACCAATGAGCTTATTAGGTATTCGATCTATCAGTTATTTTGTCATTTAATAAAATAAATGGATCCTATTGAAATTTTCTCTATTATCCGACTGTTTCTTACAAGCTGGTAACACTAGTTAACGACATCATGAGGGCATAAATCGCCTTTAACCGCCTAGAAGGTTCAATCAATATAACGAACCCAACGTCCATTTCACTGACCATGAGATACTTTCTGTAATGGTCGTTCATTATCCATGCTTCTTTGTACTCACTAGACAAAGAATTGGACATACATACATATCGTCATACCGGTCTTCCGTAGGGGTAGGCAGAGACCACAGATTTCCATCTGCTATAATCTCGGCATACTTTCCTTGATCCCTTCACACTCATTACTCTCCTCATTCAAGCCCACCGGTTAAGGGTACTCTTGACCTGGCCTTTCTTAAAGAGTTCAGCAATATGGTCAAGCTATGTTTTCCGTGGTCTTCCCCTACCAATCCTTCCATTCACAGTCGCAACGTAAATTTACATGTATGTATCTGGACTTTGTCCAGCCCATTATCACTTCATTTGTCGGAGGACCGACAACCGTTGGAGTCTTATATCCAGCAGTGGACTGTCGGGGGCTGATAATGATAACAATAATGAAGCTAAGCTTTTATAGTAGTAGAGCCACGCTGCAGACTAATACTTTGTCAAGAATGGCGTAATATTTGACTGTAGCGTGAGTGGGCCGGTTCGTCCAGGGAAGTACCACACACCCGCAGACAACCGGCGTCTGAGTGGTAGCTTATCTACCGCGCTTCGTACGGTGAGCGGCCGAGTTCCAGAGGCCCAACATCCTCCCCCCCTTCCTCTACCTCCTCCCCCTTCCATTCCCACTCCCATAATAACACTTTCCTTCAAGGTTAGCAACGCTTCCGCACTGCCTATGACGCTGCAAATTTCTATGAGCTTTCCATCAGGTGACGCGTCTGCTCGTTTGCCTTCCTATCCCATCCCTATAAGCATGTATGTAATGTAAATTTTCACAGAATCAAATCAAAATTAAGCAAGGAGTATCGAAAAATAACATTTTATTTAAAGAAATAGAAATTATTTAGCAGTGTGGGGAAACATATTAAAACAAAACCCGAAGGGACGACTGGACGTATTGAGAACAACTTTTCAAATTATAAAAGTTAGATTGGACGCCATCATGTGGTTTAGTTAAAACGTTATGATCAACGGTGGTTAATGTGGTATCTGATTTATAATAATAATAATAAAACTTTATTTCAGGACTTGCCCATATATCGTTAGTAACAATCTTTATTATAATTTAGTGTTAGTAAATTTACAAAATTTTATAAAACTAAATTTACATTTTTTACATTTACAAAACATTAAAATATAATAAATTAATAAATTATTACAAATATATAATATTATAAATTTATAAGTTTTTAAATTACAGTTTAGTATTAATAAATAAATGTTTCAGTACGTGAGAAAAACGAACTATTATATTTTTTTCACAGCCCGTATACCCCACTGCTGGGCACGGGCCTTCCCATTTCTGGGGCAACGGACATTAACCCACCGCGCTTGTTCAATACGGATTGGTGGGCTAACCAGACTCGGAATAATTATCTATAGGCCATCCGTAGGGTATCCTAATGCAGGGATCGAACATGGGACGAATCCAGCCCCCCCACTGCCGCCCCGCCACTAATTCAATTGGTCGTAGTCCAAAAATATCCAACAATACATTTTATTTTTATATAAAGATAAAAAATACTTTGTTAAAATCCGAGAATACATTTAACTTTCATTACAAGCATGTTTTACTTACATTATAAGCATTATAAGCAACTTACATTATAAGTTATAAAAATAACAGACAAAAAAAAACCGAGACAATATTGTATTATCATCCAGTTCCGAGCCCGGTTTGAAGGTTTAAGTCTCAAGTTGGCCAACTTAATTAGACTCAAGACTCAAGTTTACTAAAAAGATTCTGTGAGATCCAATTACATAATCATTTAGTATTTTTTAATAAACTTAATATCGAAACGTACTTCAAATATAATAAATTATATTTCACATAACTTACAGGAAAATTTAACGGCGTAAATGAATGTCTTCAACTAGTGTTTTTATTTCACAATCGACTCGACTTATATCCGCAATCGAACGGTTAGTAAAAGTTAGTTAAAAATCTTTTGCAAAATTCGTTTTGACCAGACAGAAAGGAAAGAAAGCGAGTAAATAGATAAATATTAAATACTTTTATTTATATATTTTACAATATTTCACCTTTACATCTTTATCTCTTACAGCTGCGTTACACCGCACAACAACTACTCTTACCTCCTTTTAACTCTCTCTTTCTATCTTATTGTCCTCTCACTCGCACCTTTAATTCGATAACTCAGATATAATACACAATTAAACATCGAATCAACTATCGTATACTTCACAAGACTTCATTCATGGGTTATAAATATTCTAAAAACTTTACATTGGTCATGTTTTCTTAGGCACTACAAAAATATCAAAGGCATTTTCGTTCAAAAACCCTTTTTACCAGAACTGTATTTTTTGACACGATTAGAGGAGAATTTATACAAAACGTTTTTGAGAAATATTTTAGTTTAGACCTAAGATTTAAAAACAAAACCCTGCTCAGTGGTCAGTTACCACTGAACCAAGCGGTAGTATTTTCATACAACAACATAATTCACGTATACATTGCATTGTGATACAAAAATACAGTAGAACGCCAACGATATTAAAAGTTTAATATCATCCACACCACTTATGAAATCGACAAATTTCTTAAGCAAAAATACGCCAGCTGACTCTTGCTGCAATTTGGAAAGCACAAGCCGTCGTATTATATCGTTTTGACGGCACTGTGAAATACCCATTCGCGCCAATATTTCCCGGTTCTATCCGACCGCATTTTATTTACTCACACTGCCGTCGTACAGCTAAAAATAAGGGTATTTACACACTGTACGATTTGCGACACGATTCAACTAATCATGCATTTACCATTTGTATGTGTTATGCTGAGTTCACGATGTGATATTATAAATTGTGAAACTCAGCACGATGTAGACACAAATACAATCAAAAATGCCGTAGAGTGTAATATTTTTCTTTCAACATGAAATATACTTAAGTAAAAATGTGGTATCATGTGAAGGCTGTACTAACACTAAAGTAGGCACAGTAGAGTGTGGTCATAAATAGACAAACAGACGGAGTGATAAATTATATTTCCTCTGCTAGCATACAATACAATTAGAATAAAAATAGAGAAAAAACAATGTTATTTAAAACTAAATTCATTATTACATTTTAGACTTAAACGAATTCAACGCTTATAAAAGTAATGCAGTGTACATACTGGAAAGTGAAAATTGGAGATGGCTCAATCACATCTTGTATCTGTATTTGTTCGTATAATAAACAAGTAATATATTATAAAAACAAAATTTTAAAATCAATTCCTACTTAGGTCAACAAAGAAAAATTTTATTTAAATTAATAATTATTTTTTATCACGTTTAGATGAAGTTTCAAATTTGTTAATATTAAACAAATAATATTAGATAACTTAATTCCTACTTTTTTGTAGCGAACAACACGTTTCGCTACTGACAGTATTTATTCCTAAATTATCCTGAATTAAATATCTTATGAAAGATAATTTGTATTCTCTCTTATATAAAACTAATATTAATTATTTAAACTTAATTAATGAATTAAGTAAAATTTAAAAAAACTTTAATAATATCAAGTGTTATCTACTATATATATATATATATATATATATATATATATATATATATATATATACTCTACACAGGGACCTCTACACAGATGTATTGTGTGGAGGTCCCCTAATTTGTTAACACATAGGTATCGCGTAGACTTCCATCGCGGCTCACGTTCCTTCGCTTAACAATCTACGTGCCTGCGAGTCGTCTCGCTTTATTACTTAAAATGTTTTCTATATGGAGTTCGATGGCAGAAAAGCATATATTAATAATACATTAATATTTATTTATTTATTACAACTTTTTTGCGCAAAATGTACATCAGGCGGACTTAATGCCATTGGACATTCTTTACCAGTCAATCTGCAGGTGAAACTGAAAATATTATATATATATATATATATATATATATATATATATATATATATATATATATATATATATATATATATATATATATATATATATATATATATATATATATATATATATATATATATATATAGATATGTGTGTGTGTGTGTGTGTGTTCTGACTAAACGAAACAAAATTCAAGTACCAAGTATTTTTTAAAAAGGATCACAACAAAGTTAAGATCGATCGAACGACCGGTTGGTTACAAAACCCTATATAAATACATATGTGTCATACCTACCCTTATCTTTTTCATTCAAAAAAAATACATGCATTGAAAAAATATAACATTTTCGCAATATGGTAACAGCGATTTCTTTCTTACTTTTGCATTTACACTCATAATTAATTATATAACAATACAGAGTATTAAAAACATTAACATACCCATTGGTGCGACCGGTTTTTATTCTGAAGCGGCACAAAGCACGTAAATGTTAAGTGTTATTGGGTAATTAGGCGAAACTCGAGTTCAGCAACACAACAGCAAAACCCAGCTGTAAATTTGCACCGACTGCTTTTTATACGGAGCCGTACCAATTACAGCTGTAATATCGTAATTCAGCGAGTCAAACGCAGCTGCCGCCACGACCTCCGAGCGATTAACCCATTGGGGGATTCCATGTTCGCAAACGTCCACATTACCAAGACCCCTAAAACATTTAGGATCCCCTTGTGCCTTGTATTTTGGGCGAGTGAAAGGTTTTTGGTGTTGAGTGGATACGTTCACGATTAAGGAGGCTTTTTCTATAAAAGAAACTTACACGAGCCTTGTCTTGCGTCTTTGCTTACTTATGCAATATTTTCATTCATCTATTTTGGTATACGAACCGTACGAACCGAAATTTCCATTAAAATTGATATAACCTAACTCAAATTTGTTCACTCAGAATTAACAAAAATTTTGAAAATGTTTAAAATATTGGTAAGTACAACACTTTATCTTAGAGATTATATCGACTACAAAAATAATTCCTTTTGTATTTTGTATTCATATATTGTTTTATCCCCGACGTATATATTATATGTACCTTTAAGCCCGTTAAAAATTTCCACCACCACAAAAGTTCCATATCGTATTTCGGAATTTAATTTTGATGTAGACTTCGATTATATTTTATGTAGAGTCAAGCGTTATTATGCAGAAATCGATTACAAAGACTGTTAAAACTCACCCTGCAAAGATCCGTGAAAACAAATCTAATTTGTTTTAGCGAATCTTTGCAAATTAGTTATAGAAAAAAACTTTATACCTGACAACTTTTTTTAGAATTACTAAAATTAAAACTTTAATAAAATAAAAATAATTTTAATCACTTAAGTGTCATAAAATGGTTTTGAATTAAGTTTTGACTGTCCATCTTTGTAGTATTTTCGATAAGCAAAGGAAATATTCGTACATCGTATTCAAGAGCTCGAAAAGTTATTTCTATCCTTTATAACGCTAACGCTTTCCTTTATATAAAAACTCAACTTAAGACTTAAGAGGAAAGGCCCTTACAAGAGTTAGTAAAGTCCATTTTCGTTCCATAGATTTCACCCTAAGACAATAATTTGAATAGTATTTTTATTTAAAAAAAAATATGCGAATACACTTCTCAATATCTAACGTCTTATAAGAAAAGAAATAGAAATTCATCCCCACCGTCTGAATGAGTGGCGATCCAATTCGAAACTTCTTTATACACACCACCACCCCGTGGAACTAGTTACCTTCACCGGTATTTAAGAACCTATTCGACGTTGACACCTTCAAAAAACAAGCCTACGCATACCTTAAAGGCCGGTAACTCTTCCGTAATTCCCGTGGTGTCGCGGAAATCTATGGGCGGCGTTGATTGCTTTCCATCAGGTGACACGCTTGCTCGTTTGCCCTCCAGTCCCATTAAAAAAATAAAATCTTTCCAAGCGTACTTTCCCCAAAAGAAAAGGTTTTATTCAGCGCATTAAGACAAGGTAACGTGGCACATTGCCTGCCCCCTGCCCTAAAATAGGTTAATCACACCAAATTGTTTTACAACAGCTGCAATTTACAGACTCCATTACAACATTAAAGCATAATGGGCAAGATTGCACAAAGTAGACGCTGCAAATTAACCCGAGTTTTGTTCTATTCTATTTTGTTTTTAACTCTATGTAGAATTTGCTATGTGCATTATCCGTTTGTGGAATAACCCCTCATTAAGCATATTATGAGCACGAAGGAGTGTGAGATATGGCGTAGTTAAATTTTAATGAAAAAAAATAATGTCGAGTGAAGTCGAATTTTGACCACTGCACGACAACTACACTCAGTGACATTTTTATTATTTATTTAACCACCCACCGCTTGTCTAATCTAACATTTCGAAAAAAAATTATTTTTTGGCGCTTTTTTTGAAACAAATAAATTATTAGTTTATTTTCAAAAAAAAACACAAAATTTAAAAATCTGCAATTTTATAAAAAAATAAACAAATTTTTGATAGAATGACTTTAATTTTAAGAAAAAATTGCACATTAATTTTTATAAAAATTTAAGATGTTAAACAATGGAATTTTAATATTAATAATGACGTTTGCCTCATTTTGCTCTAATCACCTTTAAACAAACCATACCTTTTTCTAAATCCCCTCCACTCCACACCCCACACCCCAGTTACAATTAAATTTTGATCCCGCGTACATTTTTCTAAATCCCTCCACTTACATTGCGTTTAGCGACGTGTTTTATAAAGGGCCGTTACAATTACAGTAATATTGTGATATGGAAAGTCGACACAGCTGTTACCGGAAACTCCGTACGATGAAGTCGTTCGGGGAGGCTCGAGTTGGCGAACGTAACGATATCATATATCCGAAAACATCCCATCCGTTCGCGTCACTTAATTCGCCAATTCTACATTGGTAGATAGAATTTCCGTGGAATACTTAATGTAGTCGTTAAATGATATTATGTTAAAGGAATTTTATTGATATTACAATGAGGGAGTGCTCGGAGGAATTGTTCGAAATAAATCCGAGCGCTGGATTCCACCACTGCACAATTCGCGGTAAGGCAGTTTCTACCCCACCATCTGGATGAGTGGCGATCCAGTACAATGCATTTTTCTAGAAACTTTTTTCCACCCACCACTACCCTGCGGAACCACCTACCTCCAGCGGCGTTTCTGAAGGGATACGACATTGGAAACTTAAAAAAAACAGCACAACACTTTTCTTAAAGGCCGGCAACGTTTCTGCACTGCCCATGGCACTGCAGATGTCTATGAGTGGCGTAGGTTGCTCAGATTATTCGACCAATAGAAACATTTTTGAAGCGTTGTAAAAAATTGTATCTTATCACTCAAGAATAGTTATATTCTTGAGTGATCAGATACAATTTTTTAAAATATATTAAAAGTTTTATTGTCTCTGGTGGTTAGGTTTTCATTTTACGTTTTACTATGTTTTCGCTTTTTGCGAGCAAGAACAATTTTATGACCCTCGTTAGATTAAAATTATTTTCTTTTTGTTTTGTGTATTTATTTGTATATATAATATTATTAAGGATTTATTTTTAATTATTATTATTAAGGATTTATTTTTATTCTATTTTATTCTAACTTTACCAGTGACTAGCAGACGGTACTGTTAATGTGATTTAATAAATGTAAAATATAATTTAAACTTTGTAAATTTAACTTTATAAATAATTTTTTTTTATCTGGATTACCATTCCAATTTTTTTGACTCGCGTATAATCATTTTATATCGCATATTTTTGAAATATTAAAATGTAAAGTACTATTTGGAAAATATACTTAATTGAATTATAAACAGAAATCCCTGGCCACTGGTCATAGCCAGTTAGCTTTTGTTTCAACGCCGAGAGACAGATGGTTGGCGCACGATATATAAATTTTCTACATACATACGTGCAACAAAATTGTACCTATAAAAATGACTTCATTTTTGATGTTCGTACTCACATATATACAGCCGTGTCGAGTTTCTTAGTTTTTGTTTATACTGATTTAAAATCTCAAATTATAAATTATTTGAGTTTTGAAAACGGTATTATTAATAATGAATATTAAATTATTGTTATCCTTCTTTTTTATATTTATTTATTTTTTTAATTTAATTTTATCTGTTCAATTTTATAGTATTTCATTATAACATAAGTAACCTTATTGTCAAAATGTAGCCATGCTGTGCGTAAATTTAAAAAGTTATAGTCCGGGCGTTGTTAAGTTTATATTATATAATATTATATTCTTTAACACTGTTACTTGTTTTTGTGCCTAATAAATAAATAAATAAATGTAATATTCATAATATATGTACACTAAATTAAACAGTAAAAAGATATGTAAAAATAAACTAAGCATTATATTTTTATCAATATCATAAGATATACTCATGTGCATCTTTTGCTAAGGCAGGGGTCGATCAGTTGCAATGCAATCCAAGATTTAATTGATGGAAGTAAATCCGATATCTCGGTTTGGACTCCTCAATTCTAGGTGTCAACTTGCAGAATATAAATAACTTTACCCGCAATAATCACTTTATCATGGCAGGGTTCCTAGAATACTGGCGTTATTTTCTCATTGTATTTATAAAGTTATGCACAGGTCGAGGTATTTGCAAGCTTGGGGATCACCCAGCATTATCAACGTGGGAAGAAAGTTGTTTAACACATACCTTGCCAACATCAGATGATTTATTTTGATTTTTTGAGTAGATATTGATATATGATCACCTAATAATCCGATCCGATCCGTAAGTAATTGGCTTGTTTAGAATAGTTCCATATTTAACAAAATCGTGTACCATTCATGGTACACGCGATTCAGTTCAGCATCAGCGCTCAAGTATAACATGTACCATAAATGGCACACGTAGCGCTGACCACGTAAAATAAAATTCAAGCTTCCTTAACGATTCAATCGAAATCAATACGAATATAAGACTTTAACCAACACAAACATATTCGTGTCGTTAATAATAATATATTATTAAAAAAAATAGTGATTTGAGAAGATGCGTTACATTTTGCCGATATGCGAATGAGGCTAAAAAAAATTAAATGGACGTATAAGTTGTAACATTTAGCCACCATCTTGAAAAATGAAAAATATTAACAATAAAAGTATTAAAATTGTCTAACAAACCTAAATTAATGTATTTTACGGTCAGCAAAATATTTCGTTACTGCACAACACTCTGAAAATATCGCTTAATCTTCTATCATGTTTTTACAACCCATATACGAGTACATATGTATCTGCTAAACAAGAGGCTTCAGGTTTTTGAAAGAATGGAACAACTACGCTTGTCCAAAGAATCAGAATAAATACTTGAGGAATGGACATTGACCTACTACGTTTGTCCAAGAACTCAGAATAAGTATTTGTAGTTCATACATACAATATATTTATCTTGATATTGGTATTGAATCTGCGACAATTGATTCTAAAAGCGTTAACTCCGGCACTAAGCCAATTAGTTCGTCAGTATTTCATATAGTTTTTCGAAAATAAAATAAAAAGTAAAGCATTGGAAACAGCCATTTAAATTTCGCTTATCCTTCACCGAAAATATATTGTGGTAATTAGATATCCTTTGTTCTCGTTCGAGGCTAGCTCTAGTGCTCTCGCGTGTCTGGAGCGAGCTGATACCGGCAATAAGCGGCAATATATTACTGTACAAAGCCGTTTATTAAACGAACCTCCGGTAAATTGCAATAACGTGTCTATACCTGGAAACCGTATATTTACTTAGCCCACAAAAATCAGATTGGTAAGGTCTTTCGTCTTTCCCATTTTTGTCTATGCTTCCTAGACTTGGATCGTAAGAAAAACTGAGAAAAATGGAAAGACGCTTTCGAAATTTGATGCTGGAGGCGGATGTTGAAGACATTTTGAAGAACTCGGCATCAAACAGCATTTGTTCTCCATAGTTCAAGCTCGTATCACTTTTTTCGGTATGTGATGCAACGCAATAAAGCCTCTCTGAAACGCAGTAGACGAGTTCTGGAGTAAAGACAGTCTTGGCAAATGTACATATAAAATATAGATAGATAAATTTATTTCTTCTGCAAACACGACACAATTTATTTATAATAAATATTAAAAAGAAAACAACAAAACTATTTAAAACTTACTAAAACTAGCCCCATTACTTACATTTTTTTTAATTATAATAATTTAATTATTATAAATGAATTAAAATACAGTGTACTGTCTACTTCACAAGCTATAAAAAGTCGTTCAGCTATAAAAAGCGCTGAGATACGATATGACGGCAAAATAAAGCATATTTTTGTATTTCATGTCCAGCAGTTGACTACTACAGACAGACAGGTAATGATTCGTGACCAAAAATAAGTATACATAAAAGCTATTTTCAAGTGCCGGATTAGAAAGAAAGAAAGAAAACTTTTTTTTAACAATCCACAAAACAGTACAGAAACTTGCCGTTACAAGGAATAAGATGTGCTTACTATACTAAAAATTAAAGAAAAGACATACTACGTCATAATAGTAAAACATAATAATAGTAATTTATGTTACCTATAAATAGAAATTAATAGTAAAATAATTCAGAAATGCAGAACATTTTTAGTCACTTCAGATCGAGGTTATCGTCTAAAATAGCCCTAGAAGTCGGTGCCATTTCACAAACGAACATATTGTGCAGCGGGTAGTGATAAAACAATCGTATATGGCATCATTCTTTTCAACAATACCCTCCCTGCCTTGTTGGTAGAGGTCCCAACCAAATACAAAATTCACTGTTGACAATATGGACGAGGGAGTAAAATGTCAAGCTTTTTGAATTTACGAGACGTAAATATTTAATCTAGTATGCGTTTATCAAGCCCTTTCGTCTATATCGAAAACTAGAAAGGTGTAAAGTTAAAGCCGCTAAAGGTAACATCTACATATATACTTATATATCTTTAATATTTCTCATTAGTATTTAGAAAGAGAGAGAATTAGAATTAGAGAGAGAGAGAGAGAAAAAAGACTTAAATGGAGTGAAATAGAAAATAATTGCTTTGTTAAGATCCACGAAACCACTTCGAAAAGGAGCGAGTAGGGTTAGGAGAGGAGACTTGGTCCTTTGAAACTCAACCGCTCATCGAACGAGCTACCACTCAGACGCCGGTTTTCTGCGGGAGTGTGGTACTTCCCCGGGAGAGCCGGCCCATTCATGCTACAGACAAATAATATACTTTTTTTGACAAAGTATCTGCAGCGTGGCTCTACTACTACTAACGTAAACATAAACTATACTTACATATCTATGCACTATATCTTTATCAAAATCAGAAGGAACAATTATCTGTCTGCATCTTTCACTAAGGCAGGGGTCGATCAGTTGCAATCCAATGCAAGGCAATCCAAGATTCAAGTCATGGAAGGCAATCCAAAATCTCGGGCTTGGACTCAGAACTATCAACTTGCAGAATATAAATATTAACCCGCCGTCATCGTTACCGAATGGAATAAGTTCGAGATTAATTTTTTATATATATTCACGCCTATCCCCCGCAGGGGTTGACAGAGTCCACAGAGCTCCATCCGCTACGATCCTGGCGCACCCTCCCCGCTTTCTCCACACTAATCCATCCTTTCATCCATTCTTCCTCTCACATTCAACGTAGCGAAACGGCTCACCATTAGTCGCTTTTCGCCCTCGTGGGAATCCGGACGTGAGGGACGACGGGTGGCGAACTACGTCACCGTCAATTTTTCAACAAATTAGTTAATATTAAAATTCGTCATTAAGCCATTTATATTATTCTTTTTATAAGGCATTTATATAATTCCTACTATTAGTTCACATTCTCCCCGTATATATTTATATTATATATCTTGTTCAAATTTTCAATCGTTAATAAAATATTTTATATTCATCCACTCAAGTTCAAATACATATTTTGAACTTGTAGTGGATCACACTTGATGTTAATACAGTTTTTTTTTTTAATTTTACTTACTTAATTAAATTAAGTTTAAAAGAAGCGACTTACGGAGAGCCGTCTCGCTATGATGTATGTGAGAAGGGTGGATGAAAAGATGGATGGGTGTGGAGGAAGCAAGGAAGGTGTGCCTAGCCCTACGGGAAACAGGCGTGACGATATGTATGTATGTATGTATGTATGTAAGCTTAATTAATTAGTTTTAATTTTATATAGGAGAAAAAATATCTCTTATATAAGATGTTTAGCAGGATATAAATTTAGGAATAAATACCGAATAGTGGCGAAACGTGTACATCGCTGGAAAAAACTAGGAATTGACTTTAATTTTTTTATATATTATTTGTTTAATATTAATACATTGCAAACTTCGTCTAAATGATATCTGCCATAAAATACCTTCACATAACATCACACCCGCAATGGGACCGTTAACCTGAACGATAAAAATGTTTTATGATTTATATGATCAAATGGAATATTTAATCAAGTTTGAGAATTAAAATTCGTGATAATAAAAAGAGTCGAGCACTTTAAGAGAACTTTTCAAATTAATGTCTAAAAGTTTGTGGACCTTTCAAAACTGAAAATAAAAGTATTAAGTATTTTATGTTAAACTTGGCGACGTACTGTGACCGGCCGAAGTGCAGAAGATGGGCCTATCCTGGAGCGAAGTGAAGATGACGTCCTCCGATAGGTCGACATGGAGAAACGTCGTGTCTGCCCTATGCCCCAACAGGGGGACTTAGGGCTCAGGGAGAGTGGTTGTTATATGGGCACAAAAAAGCGAAAACGTAATAAACCGCAAAACGACAACTTACCACCAGAATGAAAAAGAACTTAAGATTTCTGAAAAAATTGTATCTGATCACTCCAGCCTGGTCAGTGTCACAGCTTTACGAAAATGTCTGGTGTTTTCTTGGTGGTTGAGCTGTAAGTTCCCACAACCCAAAGGTTGACAGGCAGACGATGCATTCTGCCATTGTATCAAATATTGTACCTAAGGAAAAATTCAATTTAATCTTTTATTGTTATTTTTATATACATATGTTTGTGTGATGTATGTGTGTGTATATACCCTAATCAATTTCATCACTGTAGTCCGCGATCTGACTACATTGGTTCTTGCTGAAAACCAACGTCAGATGCTTAATATTATTTATTAGTGGTAGAGCCACGCTTCAGATGAATACTTTGTCAAGAATGGCATATTAATTTTCTGTAGCATGTATGAGCGGGCTCGCCGGCCGAGGAAGTACCACACACCTGCAGAACACCGGCTCTCAATGGTAGCTTAGCTACCGTGCTTCATACGGTGAGCGGCCTGAGTTCCGGAGGCCCAACACCCTCTCCCTTCCACTCCTCTAATGTCACTTTCCTTCAAGGTTGGCAAAGCTTCCGCACTGCCTATGGCGCTGCGGATGTCTATGGGCGGCGTTGACTGCTTTTCTTCAGGCGACACACCTGCTCGTTTGCCTTCCTATCCCATAAAAAAAATAATAGAGCACTTGGCTTACGCTGAGTAAGAACCATTTGGCACATTTAAGGTTATAATTTTTTGTTCTCTTTCTTTCTATGTTTAAATTAATGTCTATTTAGGTTTTAATTTAACATGAAATTTGTGTAAAAAGTGTCAGAAATAAACATTTATATTTCTATTTCTAAGAATAAATAAGTAGATAAATATAAGTTAACGTTACACCCGAACAACAATTAATCGTTTAAATTTGTGCCGAATGTTTTTAACACCAGGCAGTTCGAGATACAACCACAATGTCGTAACTCAACAAGTCAGGTGCAGCCGTTACCGCAACTCGAGCGATTAACCCATTTGGGGACTCCGAGTTAGGGTGCGGCCATGTCACCTATACGTTAGCAAATATGTATATATCTATATGCCACACCCTGGAGCATTTTTATATGGATTTTCGACAAGGAAATGAAATTATGAGGAGGTTCTCATTTGCAACAATTGCTGGCAATTGTTGAAAGTGTTATAGAAAAACAAGATACAATGCTCAAATAACATATAAACTTACTATTTTTTTTTATAAGATAGGAAGACAAACGAGCAGACATGTCTGACATGTCAATCAGCGCCGCCAATAGACATCCGCAGCGCCATAGGCAGTGCGGAAGCGTTGCCGACCTTTAAAAAAAGTGTCATTATAGGGGTAGGAGTGAGAGGGGGAGGGGGAGGTTGTAAGGTGTTGGGCCTCCAGAACTCAGTCACTCACCATACGAAGCGCGGTAGCTTAGCTACCACTCAGACGCCAGTTTTCTGCGAAGTGTGGTACTTCCCCGAGCCGAGCCGGCCCATTCATGCTACAGACGAATATGTCATTCTTGACAAAGTATTCGTCTGCAGCGTGGCTCTACCACTACTCATTACTATTCTAAATAAACTATATATCTATATATATATATATATATATATATATATATATATATATATATATATATATATATATATATATAGTACTATATGGAAATTTAGACAAGCGTCCATCTATCCTATTGTGCGTTCCTTCAGAAATAGAGAACCCTTGCTATGGATGACATATGTGGGTTGTGGAAAATATATATACATACATACATATAAATTTTCATTCGTCACCGTCATATGTCTTTGAATTGTAATATTTGAGAGTCGTTTTAGTAAATTAAATAGACGAGTGAATGCGTCAGCTGTGTGTCTACCATTAAAAAAAGTGATTGTATTTTCAACTTTTATCGATAGCTCTGCCAAATACTAAATACGTATGTATGTTAGTATGACATTTTAGTTTTTAGTTTGCCTACGAGTTTTATTTTTGTATGGAAAATAATAGAATAGCTTGTATATATTTCATTGTCACCTTGAGCGAATAGGCGAGGATCGGAGGATGAAGAGGGCATATGCCTATGGCACTGCAGATGCTATGGACGGTGTTGATTGCTTTCCATCAGGTTACACGCCTGCTCGTTTGCCTTCGCATCCCAAAACAAACCCTATAGGTACTAACACTTCAAAAAATGTACATTAGGGTGTTTTATATAATAATAAAAATACAGTTCCAATCATGTGGTCTTGTTATTCACATTATGGTGATAGTGGTGGGATTCAAACCCACGCCCTTTCGAAATGGTACCAAACCAATAACTTATTACATCACATCCACTTTTCACGCCTAATTGCACCAGTTCGTTCCTGCCTGGAACCACCAATAATATAAAATATGTAACATCACATGATTCAAACTATCAAGCAATCAATCAACAGCCTGCGACAGTCCACAGCTAGAGATAGGCCTCCCCCATGAAGCGCCACCTAGCCCGATCTTCGGCTTCACGAATCCAGTTTATGTCAGCCGCCCTGCGCAGATCATCGCACCATCTAGCCAGGGAACCTCCCACACTACGTTTACTGAGACAAGGTCTCTACTACAGCACTCGTCTGCTCCAACGATTGTCGGATCTCCGACAAACGTGACCAGCCCATTGCCACTTCAGTTTGCTAATTCGAAAGGCTATGTCGGTGACTTTAGTTCTCTGTTCATTCTGAATCATATCTACCAAAGAAATTCCAAGCATAGCTCTCTGAGCAAGTCTGAGTTTATTAATGGAGTCAGGCGTTACTTTGCGGAAATCCATCACTATATGGACAGTCAAAAGTTTTACTTAGCTAAGATCCGCGATAAGCAAAACAATAACAGAAAATTAATAATGTGTCTTTCTGTTGGGTTAAGTGGATTTATTTGCTTAAAAACTTACCGAAAATCGGCCATCAATTCTCTACCCACCAACCACTAAATACACAACACCAACCACACATTATCACTTTTCCATCTTGTAAACGACACGTGTTTCGCCCCAACACGAGGCATCTTCAGGTATAGTAGACTCTACGGAAGACAACCGAAAAAGTGAGTTTGTAAAACAGACAGACTGTCGGCGTCCACGTTTCGGCGCCATAGGAGAGTACAGGTAGGACACACTGATCGAAGAATCAAACTAAATTGTTATTAATTGTATAAAACACTCACATATTGTTAAACTACCCCCATATACATCTACCACAACACTCATAAAAGTCCATCGTATCATCTCAATATGTTCGAATTGAACAATAAAGATAATGTAACCGGGATAACGGGAATACAAGCTATAACGCCACAGTGCCCACCAGGGACTCGGAGAACTTCGATAATTTCAAATACATTTTCAATGCGTCTTCTATGAAAGAAATAAGACACCGTTTATTTTAGTATTTATTTTATATGTACATATATTCAACATTCGACGACCCAAATGGAGAAATGTTAGCAATGGTGAAATGTTAGCTTTCTGAGTCATAATTCAGGATAAAATTATTTTAAAGAAGACTAGCATAGCAATGTTTTTAATATTACTAGAATTCTTGTTACAAATCTAACTCACTTTGTAATACAAAAACATGTATTAGGGCAATTTACGGTCTCCAACTACAGGAGTCGTGCCAGCCAGTATTCAAGAAGCTTGGCCTACTACCACTTCCAGCTCTCTATATATATAAGGTGTGTGTGTTTGTGTGGAGGCATAGAGAACTATTTAAAACAGCCAATGATAACGTTAGTTTTCACCGGCGTGATCCCCGAAGATTAGTGCCGAATGATCACCCCAGACTGAGTAAATGTACCAAAAGCTGCCTGTTCATGTGTATACGCATCTACAACAATATACCTCATGAATTATAGCAATTAAACACAAGATTATTTAAAATAAGACTATATGAATGGCTAATAGATTGCAATATTTATAAAATAAGGACCTTTTTGCTTTAAAATATCGATCGAATGTATGTAATAGATAAATCAATTATAATTTTATTGACAGTATAATAGTTTAGTTATGTATTTAGATCTTTATGTATGTAATAAATAAATAAATTTGTACGCCATAAGTGGCAATGTGATGGAGCTTTTATACGTCTTTTTTTCATCTTGTTATACCTCACATTATACAAATAAAAAATTATTATTTTTCCTTTATTTACATATTTTTCTCTTAATAACAATATTATTAATATAAAAAAAATCTCTATAAAAATAATACTATTATTAGGGTTATTAATCCTTCGTGGCGGGATAAACCAAGCACACGAAGGATTATGCATCCAAGGAAAGAAACCTCACGATCCTAGCCGTGCACAATATGGCTGCTTTTTGAATTTTGAATTTAACCCACTTACCTAAACTTAACTTGGACAGATGGGCGTCCAATATTTACCGATAGAAAAAAAAATAATAAAAATAAAAATACCTAATAATAATAAAAAAATATTATTATTATTAGCTTAAGTATCGTGCTAGATTTGGTGCTTTGGGTAGCAACCGTTTGGTTATTAGGTTAGCAACCGTTTGGTTTACCATAGATTCCGAACCTTTTATTGACCTTTCAAAGAAAAAATATTTATTTACGCCACAAAAAATAAGATAAACATTTTAAAAATCACAAAGTTACTTAGTACCACTAGATTTAAGTTCCACTTCAATTTACGTACCATTATTATTTTATCAGATACTTATAACAGGAATAAAATCAATTGTTATTATATTTGCACACTAAACCAGCAAAAAGACTAAATTTTGCTATACAAAATTTAAAATTAAATGTTAAATTTAATGGTCTTCCTTTTATTTAACATGTGTGTGCAAGCGTGCGAGCTTACTTAATAATATGTATGTGTGTGTGAGGAAAAAAATACGTTTTTTCGTTTCTTTGATGGCAATTAGTTATAACTATTATGCCAGTGTCAAGTAATATACAATAATATCCAATCTCTTGAAATGTAACAAGTCAGTTCATCACGTTACGTCTTGATAAAATGGTGGCAATTTTACCAAAAACCTTCTATAGACTTTTTCAGTCAACTTAAAAAGTTACGATACACGCATTTATTTCATATCACTTCACTTATACGCCTTAATCAAACTATATTGCATAATACGTTACCACAATTAAACAATATAACTGATAATAATATAAGATTATGAATATGAAATAAAAACACAACGTCACTGATGTAAGTTGACGGGAAAAATCAAAAATACTTTTAATTACGTTCCTTAATATTGATTAATAGTTTATTGAAGATAGTTTTTAGTTTCGTTTCAATATTCCACCTCTCTAATTAGCTAGAATTGTCATTATTAACAAACAAGGCTTATAATCGCCAGTAACTGATTATACGTTTACAATCCAAAATTATGGTATTTAGACAGCAAATTCCCTTTAGTGATTCTCCTAAAACGGGGTAACACGTAAATATATTTAGAGGACAAACCGTAAGCCGCAACCAAGGGAAATTCACACCAACTGTTCCACGTAATCCTGCTTATTGCCACAGTTATGTCGTAATTCAGCTGCTAGTTGAGTGCGGGCTGCCGTCTCCAACTTCGTACGTTTAACCCATTTGAGGGCCCTTGTTTATTGACTGCTCCATTCGTAGTTCCAAAAACGATTACAGATTTCTATCAAACATATTTCACATCAGTAACATTTTTGATTATGCTTTTTATTATGTAATTTTTCACTTATCTTTTGATGGTACAGATACGACATTAGCGTCTTCAAAAAACAAGCCTGCACATACATAAAGGGCCGGCAACGCTTCCGTGACTGCTGTAGTGTCTCGGTTGTCTATGGATGGTGTTGATTGCTATACATCAGGCGGCGCACTTGCTCGTTTGCCCTCCTATAAAATAATATGGTCATTAAATAAATAAATTGTTCGTTTCAAATATTTCTATATGGTCTTCGGCATAGAATAGGACCTACCAATATCTTTTCGTGTGTCCACACCCCACGGATAAGATAAACAAATACTAGTTAATAGGCATCGGCATTTAGATACCTGAGTAATTTGCAAAAAAATATTTTACAATTTCGAAGGAACGCAAAATAGATTAATCCGCTACAATTATCCAAGCCAATCATCCATCGTGCAGGGTACCCAGACTTGAAATAAATACATGTATACCATATACACTATATTGGTACCGATACAGAAATCGAACCCGCGATCATTGGGTCCAAAAAGTAGCTTCGTCACTGAGCCAAATAGGTCGTCAGTATAATATTGTTGTACATACTTCATACATCTGTATTTATCGTATAAATAATTGTTTAATTTGACCAATTTTTGATATAATAATATCGTTCATTTTATTCAATTACACAATACAAAGTTTTGTTGATACCAAAAAGGGCACGTATCCAGTTTTTCAGACCCTTTTTGAATTGTAAATTACCAAACATTTTCCGATGCCGGAGGGTTGACAGCTTAGTGGCGCATAAAATTTCTAATTGACAGTATGAATTGGCGAAAAAATGTCAGACCCGTGTTGGACGAAGGTGTCCATCACTATTATTGAATATAATTCATAACTAAATTACATATTATAGATGACGAATCAATTCATCTACACTTAGTTTAATTTATACATATAGAAACGCCTGTCTCCCTGTAGGGTTATGCAGAGACCACAGATTTCCATCCGTTAGGATCCCGACACACCTTCCTTGCTTTCTTCACACTCATCCATCCTTCCTCTCACATTCATCGTAGCGAAACGGCTCTCTTTTCGTCGCGTCTTGCCCTCATGCCCAGGACGCGACGGGTGATGAACCACGTCGCCGTCATTTTTTTACGAAATTGATATACCTTATTATGATTCGTCATAGTGAATCCTACGAGTATCAAGGGAGGATGGAGATCAGTCCCAGAAGAGCCACGCATGCTGAGGTAAGGCACTATAGTACCCGGGGGAGCTCGATCCCGGGACGGTCGGTATGCCTAGCCACGCATCCTTTGAGACAGCAGACCGTGGATTGGCGGTTAAATTTGACTCTAACTTAAATAGTGATAGAGTCATGGTAGCACCAGGAGCCTCAAGACCTGATTCCAGTACCTTGATCGCGTAATAGCTCCTATTCTCATACATACGCTATTGCCAATGTGATTTTTTTTTGGAATATTCATAGTTTTTCATGGAACAGATAGGCATACGAACAAACGGGCCATCTGAATGCCTCTATGTCTAGAAAATGCCTGTACTAAACGCCGATATTCTTTGAGGCTGTCGTATTCACCCGGCAGTGATACGTGATACGCCTAAGTGATTTTTTTTAAGGAAAAATGTATCACATATAGTTTATAGTTGGTGGATAGAGTATGATTATAAAATTTTTATTTTTTCTTCTCGCGTCCCTGATCCCTATATATAAATATTTCTTTGTATATAATTGAAAAAGTAAGAAGTATGTGTGGTGTAACTTTGAACGATAGAATAAGAAATGAAGATATAAGAGCGCGATGTGGAGCAAAAGAAGGTGTTGTGACAAAAGTTGAGAAAGGCCAAAAGAAATTTACGTTGCGAATGTGGATGAAAAGGTAGGTAGGGGAAGACTACGAAAGCATACCTTGACCAATTTGCTGAATATTTAAGAAAGGCAAGAGTACCCTTACCTGGCGGGCTTGCATGAGGAGAGTAATGAGTGTGGAGGAAGCAAGGAAAGTATGCCGAGATCGTAGCAGATGGAGATCTGTGGTCTCTGCCTACCCTTACGAAAGACTATTGAAACAAAAATAATTTTCTTCTTCACTGAATACGTATCGTTTGTAGTTTGTTTAGTCGACCGGCAAAATCAACGAATTAAAAAGTGTGGCGATCTATGAAAATAATTCTTCAGCTCAAAGCCAGGTCGAGTTTAAACAAAACGTTAAAAAAAACGAGGGATTAGAGCGCAACAATGCCACAAAGAAGAAAAACTGGTTAATGAATTCATTTTTCATTCTCTTTATGATAATTATGAAAATAATAGCCATCGCTTAGTGGAAGACTAAAAAGAATTAAAGTCTCGGTTTCTTTATTTTGTTAATGTTTGAGCTTATTTTTATCCTCTTTTCGCGTCGATACCAAATAGATTTTTTTATAATTATAATAATATATTTATTTAACAGACATCTCAGGTCCACTTGTTAAATACAATTCACTTAAAAACTATGTTAGAAAACTAATTCAACTAATAATGCCACATTAACACTTTGTTGAAGTGATGTAGTGTAAAAGAATCCATCTTACATATCAACGTCCTCAGGATGATTGGCTAGACCGCAGTCTTGTTAATAAATATGCGGGCTTGTTCCTTAGGCCACTACAAAACTACAACTAAGAATGCCACACTACAACACTTTGTGGAAGTGCTGTAGTGTGTACCTACCTACCTAGAGATGAGCCTTAAATTACCTCTCTATAAAGGATTATAACTACCTATCTATGGATAACCTTAGAAGTACCTAAGTATGAATGTCTTATAACTAGCTACCTATAGATTGATCTTAGAAATACTATATGTTTATTCGGTCATAAAACTTGTAGTAACAATAAGTTTCATTTAATGTACTCACGTGGTTTATATTGATTTTTACTACTAAAGGAATGATATTATTTTAGAAATGATTTTAATAATGGAAACAAATCTCGAAACAGATAAAGTAAACAACGACTATCAAATTAACATAATACATAAACAATAATTTAGCGATCGGCAAACTTAGGTGGTTGTATTGCTTTTAAAGGTAATAGCAAATGTACTAGTTACTAGGTTTCAAGGAAAATAAACTGCTACATTCCATCGATATGTGGTTACTTTCCCTTTTGGGAAATGCCCAGTGCATTTACATTTAGGATATAATTATTTATAAGCTATTCTCCTGGAATATAATCCGTTATTTGGTTGGTTTCAACGTCTAACCCATTGACTGCTGAACGTCTTGCCCTGGGTGCCAAGGTTTTATTTTGAAGAATACATGAAAGTTTACAAAATATAATTACATTAAGTTACTGATATAATATTGTAATAGCATTTACAGTAATTTTTATACGAGCAAACGAGCGGGCGTGTTACCTGATGTAAAGCAATCAACGCCGCCCATAGACATCCGCAGTGAAAGTGTCATTATGGGAGTGGGAATGGGAGGGGGAAGAGGGAGAGGGTGTTGGGCCTCCAGAACTCAGCTGCTCACCGTACGAAGCGCGGTATCTAAACTACCACTCAGACGCCGGGTTTCTGCGGAAGTGTGGTACTTCACCGGGCGAGCCGGCCCATTCATGCTACAGACAAATATTATGCCATTCTTGACAAAGTATTCGTCTGCAGCTTGGCCTTAAAAAAATGTCTACTACAGCAATTCGAATTTAATAGAGTTAAGTGTATTGTTATTTTGGTGTGTTAGGTGCCAAAAACCAGCTGCTCCGAAACATAAAGCGAAATCTGAAGGGTATAAAGGAAGTCATTAAAAAGTCGAAATATAATACAGGCTTTACACAAGCGTCGTAAAACATTAAATCCTTTGATCCGAAGTTTTAATGAAAATTTAAAAAAACAGAATATACGTTACAGATTCAAAGCTAAATACCCTAAACGATATAAACTGACTTTCCCGACAATTTATATCACTAGCGTTGTATTTTTATTTTATCATAGTGCTGTCAATTATATTGCTTAATTTTGGTAGCGTATTGTACAATATAGTTCTATTCTTCTTATGGTCGTATGTCCCCGAGGTGGGGCAGAGGGCGTCCACAGTGCTTCTCCATTGCGATCGGTCTTGAGCGACGCGCTTCACTTCAGGCCACGTCAACCCGATGGATTTCACCTCGGCCGCTACGGAGCGCTTCCAGGTGTGTTTGGATCGTAATATAGTTCTATTAAGGCGTATAAAAAGAGTGAAATAAAATAAATGCATGTATTGTTAATTTTATCACGACCAAACTTGATAATTTATGTAGTAAATTTTTTAAATAGTAATTGTTTTAATATTATATTTTACTTGACACTTGTAAAATAGTTGTACCTAATTACCATGAATATACAAAAAAGGGGATACATTATAAATCAACTTAGAAATCATTTAAGTTAAAGTTGATTGGGGATTAATGCGCTTAAATATTTAATTTAAGATACCAAACTTTAAAGAAGCAATTATTTACTGTTCATATATAAATATAAATTTATATTATTTATTTATGGACAATTAATAAGAGTTAGTTACATTTATAATCCATCAACAAGAATTTATAATACATTATTCTAAATAGATTTAAAGCATACTTAATGTAATCCTAATTATAGATGGACACAACATTAACACGAAGTTAAAGCAGACAAATCAATAAATTATACAGGCTTAAATGTTGGATTTAATACGGTTTATGAATTGTACCATACTGTCATAGAGAAGGTCTAAAGCGTTGATTGTTTTCATGTATTTGTGGTACAGTTCACACAACGATTGAAGCGGGGCATTGGATCCAAAAACGCTCCTTTTTCATTTTCTTGTGAAATAAACTAAAATTTTGCACTCGTGCATGTACTCTGGATACAGAAAAATAGAAATACATTAAACTATAAAATGAAATAAATGAAGCTTTACCTATTGATTTTATAATAGAACACAGAGATCCCTGGGACCAGGGATCTCTATGTTCTGTTATAAAAACACAAATGAAGGAAAAGTAAGTGAAACTCAGAATGAATTACTTAGCCAATACAAAATATACTTAAAAAATTATTTATTAAATTCGAAACTTTTCGGTCTTTAGTTCATAACTAGTTATACAGACACTAGCGATATGTATTTATTAGATTGCTGCTCTATTAATAAACTGTTATTTATAGTTTATTTACAGAGAAGCAATCTAATAAATACGATACAATAATGTATTACATAAGTTCGAAAGCACGACCAAACAAAATACTTATAAATCTACTTGGTATCTCTTTTCTGGTACATTTTATATAGTAGTTAACAACTTACTTAATAAACTAATAGAGAAGATAAGGCGAATTAATTGCAAACAACCAACCAAGGCTATTGTTTTCTAAATTCTTGTTATATCTCGGCTTCGTATGTGTAGAAAATAATATGTCGAATAAAACTTTTGTTCTAGTTAATGATATTACGAGGAGATAACAACAGAGAACAACAATAAAAAGCATTAATGTTTAATGATTACATCGCTCCTTCGTTATTTTCATAACGCGTGGTAATGATAAGCATAATTATTATTCATTAATCTAAAAGAACGTTACGATTTTAATGATGCTTAATATTTTTCCACCGTAATGTCGATGTTTTAATGCTTGCTTACTTTTCTACGAACATATGAACGTATACTTTAAGAAAACTTATGTGTAATCTTTTTGCGACGACCTCATTGGCTCTATAGCGAAACTACCGCTTACAGAGTCAATAGTCGCGGGTTCGATTCCAGCATTGGGCTAAAATATACATATATATAAATATTTTATTGTACCGATTGGTGGGGAATCTTGATGCCCGACCAATCGGTCTTCGAGAAGCATGATGGTGGATGGATGAATAGTGTTCATTTATCAACAAATGGCCGTGCCCAGTAGTAGAGAAAATAATAAGTTATATACCTATATACTATAGACTAAACAGTCTAAGCGGCAATGAAAGCCGACTGGCAAAACAAAATTACGTTACGGATGTGGACGGAAGGGTCGGTAGGGGAAGGCCAAGGAAAATATACCTTGACCAAATTGCCAAAGTTTTTAAGAAAGGCCAGTTCAAGATTACCAAACGAGCTTGCATGAAAAGAGTGATGAGTGTGGGGAAAGTATGAAAAGTATGCCAAGATCGTAGCAGATGGAGATCTGTGGTCTCTGCCCACCTCATTATATGCTCAATATTGACTGAAATTAAAATATATATACTTAACGAAAAATATACAAAACAATAAAAAGAATTGAAAACAGCATTTTAATCCTTTACATACACGAATTTCCAATATAATGTCTCGTAAATAATAAAAAAATAATAATCCAAGAGAGCCGTTCTCTTCTAAATAAAAATACAACACCTGGTGTTTTAAATTTATAGCTTCACAATTTCGTTTTGAATATGACAGCTGCTAGGTGAAAATTATTTATATCTCAATATGAAATGTGCGGAATATATTATATGTAAGTTGTATACGCTTATTTATCAAAGCATATATTTCAACATAAAGAACGTAGCTTTTATGGAACATTTATTACGGGGCTGAATTGCGTAAGGTTACATGTAAATTTACATAAACGTTGTGTATCAGTAACATTATTACACTAGATAATCCAGTGATGATTCACATTGCGATATGACAGTTTGCAATACAAATACCGCGTTCTGATTTTATACCCGATCCTAAGCTCCTGTCACGTTTCCCGCTTAAAGTGGGCGCCATCTTGAAACGTGACGGTTGACGAGCGTACTCGTTGACGCTTCCCTATTTAAATTCGCCCTCTTTTATTCACCAGCTATTTTATTTTAACAAACAGAGGATCTAATTTATTGGAGAACCTATTGTTGTCGTTTCGTCATGAATAGCGGCTGTTGTGTTCTGATGACAATCTACAACAATTCATAAAAAATAACTCGCGGGAAACAATAATTTATGTTTGAATTTATTTGCAGCTAAATTTAATTTAGATATTTCATATCATTAATTTTAATTTACTTTTTTAATTTATTACTAAAATTAAAAAAAAATTACAGGAAAAACAAAAAAACTAATTTTCTTTTACAAAGTTTTTTTATAAAGCTATTCTCACTTTAGTTACGAACTAATCAATTGGACGCGCTTTAAGATTATCTGTTAGAAGGCATCAAAAGTAAAAAAAATGTATTCTTTTAGTTTCGTAATCTGATAATTAGGCAAATGATATATCTATTGTACATTTGTGTTTTCATATTTATTGTACATTTCATATGTTTTTTATATCTATTGTACATTATATGTAAAGGATTACATTCCATGATATATTTTCATACTGTTTACTCCGAATCTTTCAATGTTTAGATATATTTTTTGTCCCCAATATCGTCCGCATAATTTGCAGGAAATAAGCCGCTAAATCTCGTATCTGCCAACGATAATTTCTGCTTGTGCCAGTTTTGGCAAGAGAAACGAGAAATTTGTCACATTCATCTTAATCTATGTCGAACATTTTATTCCACGATGGTTTTCTTATTGTTATATATAATTCAAGGTCCGTACCGCCCTTATCTTCACAATTTTTGCAATGGTTGCCATCAATTGAAACTCTTTATATATTTTCATTAGCATTATATAATTAATGGAGTCAAGCGTTACTTTGCGGAAATCTATTACTATGTCACGGATCTTAGCTTAGTAAAAATTCTAAGCTAAGATCTGTGAACATTAGCTTTATAAGTAGAAACCGCATTTACAGATTTACTTATATTTATTTTGGTTTCTTGTTTATCACTATATGTTCTTACATAAAACATGTGTAGCAATTCATCTTATTCATCATCATTATAAAAAGCATTTTGGATTGACGCACTCCTCCCGCATACAATCATACCACCAAGAATACTTTTCTACACAGGTTAAGGTCAGTGCCCAAGATTCGTGCTGCCATGAATACTATGTTAGAATATAAACCCAACCTAACTGTTTAGGCCGCTTCATTGTTTGATGTTCGCATTCATGAATATATTTAGAATGGCAACTCACACACGATTGACAAGTATTACTTACCAAACGATAATTTTATATATACATGCATATATTCAAGTTTTTCGGAGACAATCTTTAGAGCAGACGAGTGGTGGAGCGGAGACTGCGTCTCGGTACACGTAGTGTGAAACGCCCCCCGGCTAGATGGTGCGATGATCTGTGCAAGGCGGGGGAGGCAGTGGACTGCCGCAGGCTGTTGATGATGATGATGATGATATCTCAAAAACAACGCACAAGAAACTTTCGTATCACACGCCAACAAAAATAATAAAGTAATAGAGTAATCCTTTATATTTTTACGCAGTTCGGAAAGCCAAAATGGCGGCCCTAAAAATCCGCGAGTAAATTGATTACACGACCAAATAACAGGCTGAGAACAGATCACTGAACACGATAAATGGTCTTCGCAAGGTTAGAAAGTTACCTAAGCAAGAGCGTCTGCAATTTTTCCGGGCGTAAAAGTCTGTTGTCATCGAATAGTTCTTTGAAGAGGGTAGAAAAGGGTAATTGGTTCGCATTAGGCGGGCCTCAGGCCTGCCTCGGACAGTGATTCACGACACCACATCGACTCCCTGTTTGATTAACACCAACCTTTCGCAGCTTCCGAGCTTACGGTGTTTTATGAATCTATCCACTTACTTTTCCCTTTTTCCAACCTTTTCTTATATATCATATCTTAATATAAATATATTCGCATTAATTTGCTTAGTATCTGAAAAAGTGACTAATTTCCATAAAGATGTGACTAAAGTTGGATTCTTGTTATACTCGTCTTTCTTCCTCTCTTTCCCCATACAATGAACTCACTTAAAACAACAAAACAATAATGACAATTTTTTTTTATGGAATAGGAAGGCAAACGAGCAGGCGTGTTAACTAATGGAAAGCAATCAACGCCGCTCATAGACATCGCAGCGCCAAAGGCATTGCAGAAGCGTGCCAGCCTTTAAGAAATATCTTGGTTTGATTTTTGAAGGTTCCAATGTCGTTTCAGTTTGGAAACACCGCTAGAAGTAACTGGTTGCAACAAAATAGTGGAACAAAACGCTTAGAAAGAAAATCCGGAAAAAAACGATCATATTTGTAACACAAAAATAGAGAAAGTATTTATTCTCTATTTTTAATTGTTAATATTTCCAAAATTTATAAGTAGTTTTTTATTAGTTTTTTTTTTTGTTTTATTTTCATTGCCTGTAAGGTCTCATTTCGAGAAAGATTTTTTATAGGTAAGCAAAGGAGCAAGCGTCATCTGATGATATATCACCACCACTCATAAATTTTCTGTAATCTTAGAATCAGAATGCGAATAATGGGAAGAGAAGAAGATACAAATGAGACAGAAAGGAGAAAGTAATGGAGCAAGAAGAAAGTAAAGGACTAGGAAAAGAGGTGGGTCTCCGAATCCCTGCCCTCTTAACGCTAATATTCTTGAGGCGTTTGGTACTTCCTCGATTGAGATGATTCATTCATTCAACTATAAAGTTTAGTATAGCAAAGTAACCTTAACCTGTGAGCTTGTATGAAGAGAGTAATGAGTGTGGATGAAGTAAAGAAAACGTGTAGAGATCGTAACAGATGGAGATCTGTAATTTGTGCCTACCTCTACGTGAACCAGCAAAGTTCGCTATCATGAAATCTTGTCAATCGATATGTTTTAAAATATTTTCAATCTTACCATAATCGTCATAAATTTCCTTGATAATTATATTAAAATTTTAATTAATAGTTACAGAGCCTGATAGGATGTACGGACGCCGAGAATCGAATTCTCGTTGATCTCTAATCATGACACCCGAATCTACCGCACACACCTAAATACCACGACCCTTTTACAAATAATCGTGTGTAGAAAAAGGAAAACTGTCTAAAGAACGCCGAGCAAAAACCAAGCGCTCACGTTTTACGAGGTTGTATTTTTTATATAGTCCATGTTCTTCGTTTCAATCTCACCCGTTTTTGTATGTGCTTCAGTATTACGAAAGAATATTATGTCTTTATATACTTTAATGTATATGTTTTTATTAATTAATATGTATATTTAATAATAAATTACGTGTTTTATATACTTTTATAAAAATTAATACTAGTAGTTACTTTTAATTTAAAATAACTACTGCACAAAATATCAAACATCTTAAATCAAAAACTCACTTTGAAATTGTTAGAATTTTTGATTTTATGTTGAAGTGAATTTTTAGTTTTTATGTTAAAAGATTTCCTTTTAAATAAGCCCATCTTATATAATATTTTGTACAACATGTTCAAAATACTTAAAAGAAGTTCAAAAGCTCAAAATGATATTATATTTATTTTTAGAAATTCCTTTTTTCATAGAATAAGTAAACAAATGACATAGTGAATCACTTGATGTTAAGCATGTTATAATCAAAAATCTATTTATTTTTTATAAAAATTCGCTCATTTTATACGCGCTGTATTTTCAAATTACATTAGTTTTTATTATTTGATCTTTATCTGTAGATACTATACTGGAATTATATTAAAAAGTAGATTCTACTAGTAATTTCATTGTAGCAACGATCACCTAATTGGTTGTTTCATGCATTCGTGAACATATAACGTAGGCTTACTTCTAAAAGGTAAGATAGCAGGATTTGCATTATTGATCGTTGATTGTTTGTTTTTTAATTTTTATTTATTGTTCCATGTTGAATAAAATATAATAAAAAAGGATTTATGCGCAGTTTATAATATGGATTTATCCCATAGATGGATATCCGCCAGTCAACCGTTATATATTTTTTTAATATAGTAGACAAATATAAATTTTAAACATAAACTCCAAAAAACACTTCATGAAAATTTTTAAACTAACAAAATTACATCGATAAGCCTTTAAATTTTTAAAACTAAACACAACTATCGTATTGCATAGATTTACTCGGAAAAACTAAATAAATTTTAAAAAAGTCTATGCATATAAAGCTGTAGTATGTCCATAAATTTGAAAGGGTTTTATGAAAGACTTATTTTCCCGAAACCTCACTAATGACACAACGTAAATAGAATATGCATTTTGGTTGGACGATAATTTAAATTTCATACAAGCAAGCATACATTTTCTGTTAACGATTTGAAACTGAAAGCTCTCCCTGAAGCTACTAGTTTTCAGGGAAAAAATACTACCTATTTCCAATCTAGATAGATTTGAAATAGATAGTATATAATTCATAATAAGTTAAAAGGAGACTACGCTTCTCAGAAATTATTAAGGGGAAGTCAATAAACGGAATTGAGTATTTCCACTCACCGTGTCCAACACGTAACGTTAATCCGCTCACGTTCACGTCAAATATACGTCAAGCACAACATTCGTATACATCGCACAAGCGTAGAGTACCGTAAGAGCACATGTAGAGTCGTCCAAGCGGTTGACACGCGGTCACTCGATCAGCTGTTCCCCACTGGGTGATCAGTCGATGGTACACGTATCCCGGTTTGATCGCACACGAGGAACTCCGCACGGACGTAGGGAGAGCTCCCCATACACACGTTCCACCGATGCTGGCGCGTGTAGCTGTAGCGGCGGCATTTCGCGAGCTCTAAGCGGGCGGCCACGCCGCA
This sequence comes from Baronia brevicornis, assembly GCA_031353405.1. Taxonomy (NCBI): domain Eukaryota; kingdom Metazoa; phylum Arthropoda; class Insecta; order Lepidoptera; family Papilionidae; genus Baronia; species Baronia brevicornis. The sequence goes on from JASFAT010002976.1 coordinate 644,592, forward strand.
CAAGCCGCCACACTAATCAGTAATCGTTGCCGGGAAGGGAGGCTGCGACTCTCCCGCCCCCGCCCCGCCCCCGCTCCCCCGGCGCACCCCTCAGCTCTCACAACCCCCGCACGTAGCCTATATATCAAACCCAAGAGACGCTCAATTAGGTAAAATGTAAACTTCTTTGTTTTCCTTTTCAATGTACCTTATTTCAAAAATCGACATTTAATTATTCATTTTTTAATATACAACAGTCCTCATGTATGTCACCCCATTACTATAAATATTCTTTTGATGGAATAGGAGGGCAAACAAGCAAGCGTGTCGCTTGATGGAAAGCGACTCCTGCGGTGTCGCGGTTGTCCATGGGTGGCGTTGATTGCTTTCTATCAGGCGACACACTTGCTCGTTTGCCCTCCTATCCCATAAAAAATAATCAACGTCTCCCATAGACAACAGCGACGCCGCAGGAGTCACGGAAACGTTGCTGGTCTTAAAAGTAATAATGTTAATTTTAAAATATACCGTATTTAACATATATTTTTTTACTACAAATTTAGTAATATCGTTCCGTACGATTACAAACGTGTGGACAATATCTATCACGTATCAATAAAACACATTATGCTATTAATTTGAAGAGGTCATTGGTTCTTTTACTGTTAAAGAGGTCATTTTCATCATTTTATGGTATATGTTCAATCAAATCAAAAACAAAAATTTGACATAAAATACTTTTTTTATGTCAAGTTTCTGAAAAAAAATTCAAACACCTTTATTTTTATCGATCAATCTTTAATTTAAAATATTAAAAAGCTTTTAAATAATAAGTTGTACTAGAACCAGATGTGGTTCTTAACTTGGATTTAATTTTTTTTATACAAGGAAAAACTCTGTATTTATTAAATATTATTATCTGCTATGAGTTGTAACGTACAGTTATTTAACAAAATAAAAACAGCTCTGTTCGCTTACTATATTCAGAGATAATAAACGTACAAGTGAAGATATTAAAAGAACTGTCTACATCATAAATAACCTCATCATTATCAATTTTCGTCGGTAAAAGTAGAGCATAAAATTGGAGGAAAACCGTTCCTGCTCAGACATAATTCGTAAACGCTAATATCCTACAAAGCTGGGTGATATCTTTTACTTTATCATAATTACAAAGGTGTTTCGATATGCACACGACTAACAACATCAAACACACCATGACTTTTCCACAATGGTATATGACATGATAAGTAATAGCATGGTAATGGTATAGTAGACTCCATGGAAGACTAATTAATTGGTTTTAATGCTTTGGTCTGTTGGTATTGGTGATAGTAGCTGGGAAGTGGAGAGATGCTGACGGCTGGTTTCGGTAAGATGTAGATTAAGTTCTCTGGAAATTCACTTCCTTTAGTAAAAAACACACATTATTGTTTTTCTGCTTTTGTTTGCTATCTATCGGATATTAGCCAAGTAAAAATTGTCCCCATAATAATGGATTTCCATAACAAGTACAAGTAACTCCGGACTCTATTGATCACAATTTATTTATTTAAATTTAAATCCTACTTATAAATTAAACATAAGTTTTGAATTTGAATAGGAAAATATATTGTTTATTTATTCATAAATTCCAGGGCAAGAGAAAAATTCCGAGAGGTTACGTTATGCCTTATTAAATATCAAGCGAGCATGAACGACGTGTCGCTTCTGCGTGTTTAAACCCCCGCCAAACACTCCACGGCCGCCGCTACGAGGAGCCGAATTTTCAGGGGTGACACATTTCCATTAAATATTCATTCGTGGATTGTAAATTAGCAAATTCGAAGCGATAACACGGCCTTGATAGACGATAAGGCCAAAGTGGGACCGAAAGTCGAATTAATCGGGCTGGCGATGGCTGGCTTAAAGTACAGTAGACAGCTGACTAAATGGTTAATGATTGTATCTACATAGAAAACAAAAAGGTTGGGTAGCTGAGAGTTATATTTATTTAGTTTATCTAATGGCACACTTTTCGTGGGTTTTGTTTAATTAATAATAAAAAATATCGATTAATTCAGAAAGCAACCGCAGACGATTAAAATTGTTAAAAGAAAAATATAAAATATATGAACGTTATATATAAAAAAATATTTATACGTGAAAGATATCAATAAATAATAGGTTGTCCGGAAAGTTCGTGCCGATATTTTAGGACAATTAAAAAGCTCATTTAAATATTGATATACAATTATTAAATTATATAGGTACCATTCTGCTAATTGACGTAATGTCGAGCGTGGGTTGTTCTCGATTTCTGTTCTAATTATATCTACGTCTGTGGTGGACGGCCTACCTGGGCGTTCTTGATCTTCCAGGTCGAAATTTCCAGCTTTAAATCGAGCAAACCACTTTCGCACAGTTCTTTCGGCTACAGCATCCTCGCCATAAACAGCGCATATCTTATTTGGCACTTATGTGACCTTTTTGGCCTTTCGAAAAATAAAAAGCATTAAATGCCTATAATGTACTTTATTTGCCACCATATTCTAAGGCGTACAAAACTGATAAAAATTAACGAAACGTAAACAAACTTTTTTCCAAATATGACTGAAGCTATCTCTTATAGACTATGTACACATACCTTTTTTTTAATAATTGTGATATATTCAGTCAAGTCTCTCGCGCTACCTACCGAAAATCGGGACGAACTTTCCGGACAACCCAATGTACGAAATATATGTACATAAATAAAATAGGCACGAAAATCTGGCAACCTGCTGTGATTACGCTACCTTATACATTACATATATATATATATATATATATATATATATATATATATATATATATATATATATATATATATATATATATATATATATATATATATATATATATATATATATATATATATATATATATATATATATATATATATATATATATATATTATATCGGTAATTATTTATAACAGAAAAGTCTATAATAAATGAGAATTACTTGATAACTGGTTACACGAGACACCAGAGACATCACAAATGCATTACCGACGTTTGATGTACACGCTCGTCTCTTGAATACTCCAACGTTATAAATTTCCAAAAACATCCCTTTGTAATAAGTCTTTCTGGACTTGGAAAATAACGATCATCGCGGGGATAATACTGATTTTTAAGAGCGTTATCTGGTGCTAAATCTACGTATGTCTGGTAAAAAAATAAATTTGAAGGTTTTTTTACGGAAACGGAAGGCAAACCAGCAGGCATCTCACCTCATAGAAAGCAATCAACGCCGACCGCTATCATATTAAAGGACCTCCGAGATTGAGTCTCCAGAATTTAAATCACAGACGTTCGTTTCTACCCTTTTATTACTCGAACAGTATAGAAAAATTAAAGAATAAATTCTTTAAACTTGCCTGGAGCTTTTCTTTTAATATATCAAGAATACCTTACAAGCTAAATAGCTAAAATTTCGAAAGGATCAGAAAATCCCGGTACGGTAGGAATAGATTTCAAAGAGAAGACTTAGACGCACAAAGAGTGTAACTGTGGAAGTTTTCCAAAGTTTCCCAAAGTTGGAAGTAGATCATTACATACTCAAGACTACAAGGATTGTTAATAATAAAGAAGAGTAATCATGGAGATATGAAGAATCTTGCCTGTTGGATAGGGAGACATTTAAGCGGAAAATAAGATGGCAAGATATGATCATATTTGCGTAAACTGAATATGGAGTGAATATCATATTGTGTAAAAATATAACGTAACTTACATTATATTATATATCACTTAACAAATAGCTGAAAAATTTTTTAATTCGCGTTTATGTACATACCAACTGATACTAAGCAAATACGTAAAAGAATTTTGATAAACGACAGAGCGATACATTTCGAACTCCCGCGTGTTTTTAAATTTACAGAGAGATTTTTTGTGAATTCCTTTCCATACAATTTATTTATGAATTTTATTCGATTTTTAACGATGACTAGCAATGTTTGTATAGTACTAAAATTCTTTTATACATTTCAACTATATATGCATGCCTTAGAATAATGTGATGTATATCCAATAGTCCAATCGAAGAATTGGACTCACTCTTTCAGATCTTATTATAAATTCATTCTTTAGCAATTAAATATTATGATTTTTTTGTTAAAATCTTAGAACATTATTGCTTCTAAACTGAATAAAACCTGCTTTTAAATTTACAGAGAGATTTGTTGTGAATCCGATTCCGTACAAACCATTTATGAATTTTATTTGATTTTTTTAAAAGAAAAAATTGCTAGTAATGTTTAAGATTCGTATAACACATTCCAACTAAGCTAATAGTGCATGTCTTCAAATAATATGGTTTATATTAATAGCCCAATTGACGAATTGAACTCACTCTCAGAACTTAAATTCGTTCTTTAGAAATTGTACTATTGAATATTTTGATTCGTTTGGTATTTTCTTAGAAGAATTTTGCTTCTAAACTGAATAAAATCTTCTTTTAAACTTCATTGTTATCTTGCAGTCTGTAATTGATCCGAGTAGCACAACAGTAGTATTTAGTTTGCTTAGCTAACAGGTTTATTGGTTTATTTGTCCTTGATTTTTGTGTCTTTTTAGTGGCACCCAAGACATAAAATCGTATATTGGACTATACTTGGATATTTATGTGTATATTCAAAAGAAAATTATTTAAGTCTATGACACATAAACTACAAGCATATACAAAGACTTTTTAATTTGCTTTTAATTTTTAATTTGTTAAACCTAATTTATACGCCACAGTATGCCCGAAGTTTCATTTGATTATGTATATCAGGGGTGACCAACTTGATTAGACACAGGGTCTACTCCTTACTAACTACTTTGTGTAATCTATCAATTAAACAATCGGTAATTGTTCACAAATATTAAACTTTGAATCGTATATCATATTACTTACGAATACATTAAAATTTACCGGAGTATTTGAAACTGTATTCAAGTAGTATTTTTATAATTTATTAAAAAATACCACTTGAAGAACATAACAAATTGAAGATAGATCTTAGTTTAATATTAATAATATATCTTTATTTTCGAAATGTTTACATATGTTACAGGACACTAGATCCCACACTAGGATTCCTCTGTTGTGGGAAACTAGACTCTTCCCTTCGTAAATAATGTATTAAAATTATTTGTTCTTTGCCTTAACTTAATCGATTGGACTAATAGTCGCAATTGAACGGTTGGTTACCCCTGATATACATATAAACTATAATTATTTTTTAAATTTTTAACAGAATATTTCTTATTACTACCGGGCATGATATCGCCCCAACGCATCATATGAATGATCATCTACCCACTACGCTAGTCCAAGATATATTGGCGGACTAAAAACAAAACGTGAAACTTAAAAGCGATAAATTAGTTCACTTAAATTCCCCACAACCAAACACTGTTTAAATCAGTCTTAAATTTTTAAGTCTAGAATATTACGACGACACCGCTGTGAACCGATGCGAGGGCATACTCCCCCTGTCGGGAAGTGGGGGAGGAGAGCATTGTTCTGGCTCAGGTGAGTGCACCGAGGTCGGGGTTGCCTATTATGTGGAACAGGACTACGCTCGTGAAAAGGAGTCAACTTACGCAAGCGTTTATAGAACCCTCGTCTGCTGTGACAAATGTATTTGAAAGTAATGGATCGAACCACATTAATAATAATACTAATTATTGATATCGAACTGAGTTCATATATTTGATCATGATAATTATTATTAGCCTTGTGTAGTCCATTGCTGGACATAGGCCTTCGGTTAATGCAGCCAATTATAGCTAGTCGCCCTGAGCAGATCGTCGCGCCATTTGGCTGGAGTGTTAGTTTGTTTAAAACCCAAGTGTTTGATATAGTTGTTTTCTTTGGATTTGTTTTTGTTGGATAAGTCATTTATCCCCATCATCTGGATATGTGGTGATCTACTACGGTGCGCTTTTCTCGAAACTTCTTTCCACGCATCACCACTCTGTGGCACGAGCTACCTTCGGCGGTCTTTCCGAACCGAATCGACATCGGCACCTTCAAGAAACAAGCCTACACATACTTAAAAGGCCGCTTTCGCGACTAACATCGCGGTTGTCTATGGGCGGCGTTGATTGCTTTCCATCAGGCGGAACGCTTGCTCGTTTGCCCTCCAATCCCATAAAAAAGTTGATGAATGTAAAACGATTGGTGAAAGAAATTTACGTTGCGGTATGGATGTTGTGGAAGGTCGGTGATGTTTATTTTTATTTATTTATTTATATATTCACACCTATCCCCCGCAGGGGTTGGCAGAGACCACGGGGCTCCATCCGCTACCATTCATCGCAGCGAAACGGCTCGTCATTGGTCGCTTTTCGCCCTCGTGAGAATCAGGACGTGACGGGAGGCGAACCACGTCGCCCTCATTTTTCAACAAATTAGGTATATTAATTCGTGTTAGTGAATCCCACGAGCCGCAAGGGTGAATGGAGGCCTGCCCCAGCAGAGCCCTGCATACTGAGGTAAGGTACCATAGTACCCGGGGAGCTCGATCCCGGGACGGTCGGCACGCTTGCGACTAAGCTTGCCCTTAGCCACGCATCCTTTGGCACGGCAGACCGTGGATTGGCGGAGAGGATGGGAAAGGATAGAGAAGAAAGGAAAAGGGCAGGAAGGAAAATGCGGATTAGGGGGGTAACCAGACTCGGAATAAATGTGTATAAATCTATACATATTTTATTCCGATACGGGAATCGAACCGGCGACCAGTGACTCGGTGGGCGTAGGACCCCGCCACTGAGCCAAGTCGTAGTTAGTTATAGTTATTGTAACACACATATTTGATGTTACAATAACTATACGTAGTTATTAGATCGAAAAATGTTCACAACACCAAGAAAACATTTCTGTGCAATAAATATAGCGAACTATAATTATTTTCTTTGTGGGAAGACATATTGGTAAGGGCGAACGCTAACAGCCATCCATCAAGTTGCCTCTCACCGTGACACGATTACGGTAACAAATGATGCGAGAAAAAAAACGGTCTACTCGTCAATTTGAGGAATTAGCGTGACGACATTCGCTAAGTGTTTATACAAATATACTAATATAACGTCTAAATTATATAACATTTGATTTCGCCAAGATGATATATATTTTCTTTTCAAATCAAGTATTAAAATTCAAATCGTGTCAATATATCACTACAGACGTGTCACCTGACAGAAAGCAATCAAAGCTGCTTATAATATATTTCGGCGTTTTTGGTAGCGAGTCGACTAAGCATTTCTCTCTCCCCCCCTTCCCCACTGAATTTCGGCTTTTATGCACAAAATCCAGAATCTAAAATAGATTTACTTCAGTATAACAACAATATCTATTTTAAGAAATAAATGAAATAATTTTTAAAATATTATATATAGATATTTATTCCAAGTCTGGAAGTTAAAAAGAAACATTACAATATATTTTTCTAAAAAACATCTTATAAATTTGACGTGCATCTTATCATCAAGGGCGTCTTATATACCGAAAAATACGATATATTTACTTGTTTTATTTTTAGAAATAAATATTTTTAGATTCGTATTAATTTCGAAAAAATCCTTTAGATTTTGCAACTACTAAATAGATTGGTTTCTATAAAGGCCAAAACGGTGAAACTAAACGTCAAATATACCATAAGCACATGGGCCAACATGATCATCGTCATTTTCTCGAAGCGACCATAGACAACACTTGGATGCCAATTTTACAACCCTTTTACTCAAGGCAAACTGCCAAACTGGGAAGAGATAGCGCCTACAATGTTCACAGACGTCGAGTGTGGTGATTAAAAGTTCAAATGTGAAATTTGTTGTTTATGACTGCTGATATCTATACAGAGAGAGTACTTTCATCATTTTTACGATGTATCGTTTGATTTACTTTGTTTTGATTACTATTTACTTTGTTTTACTACTGATGATGATCTCATTTGCATAGATTTCAAATTAAATACAAATATTACGTACGAATTCTTTTTTATTTATATTTTCCCATCAATATTTTCCTATGGAAAATATTGATGGCCTTTTTAAGGAAAAATTAATTATATTAGACATGACACTGACGATATTTTAAGATATAATAATCAGTCAATATTCTCTATCTGATAAATAATTTAGATAGAATATTTTTTTTTTATTAGAGATAGGAAGGCAAACGAGCAGGTGTGTCACCTGATGGAAAGCAATCAACGCTACCCATAGACTTCCACAGCGCCATAGGCAGTGCGGAAGCGTTGCCGACGAACGAAGGGGAGAAGGGTGGGTGTTGGGCCTCCAGAACTCAGCCGCTCACCGTACGAAGTGCAGTAGCTGAGCTACCACTCAGACGCCGGTTTTCTGCGGGATTGTGGTACTTCCCCGCGAGCGAGCCGGCCCATTCATGCTACAGACAAATATTATGGCACTCTTGACAAAATATTCGTCTGCAGCGTGGCTCTACCACTATTCTACGGACATATATACAATAGGCCCATTCCATTTCTTCCCGTTGATGTTATACGAGGCGTGTAAGGAAACAAATACTAGTGGATAACTTGGCACGGGACTTCCAATCTTTGAAAGAACTCGTGAGGCACTCAAAACACGAACAAACTTGTATACATTATATTCATTGCGATGAAAAAATCGAACATAGAATTATTGACTCCGAAGTGGTGACTACGAAACTTAGCCAATTAAGTTATCAGGTTTCTTGAACAATTTATAATTACTTCTCCTTTCGCTATATTCCGAAAGGCTTCTAAGTCAGGCTCCGTTAACACTTATAAGAGCAATCCATCATTTAGACGCCCATGACAAGACAAATAGCGCGAGATAATATTTATTAGACAAGTGACAAGATTTGTTTCCTCTGTCGTTCAACAGGATGCAAGAACATTGTTAATAGTCATTTTTTGTTTGGATGAATTAATTTACCAAATTAATCTTTTATGTGTGCCTCTCCTCCTTCGCCAGGTGCAGCAGTTCTGAAGCACTCGCTTTCCGGTCCACTCCCTGATATTACGTAGCCAAGACTTTCTTTTTCGACGAACTTGTCCCTTGCCCGCGATTTTTCCCATCATGATCAGTTTCAGCATTTTGAACCCAGGTAAGCAACTTTTCTACCTTTCACGGTCTGCAAAAGTTCACATTTTATTTGACTTGTCGGAGAACCTCATCATTGGCCACACTTTGAGTCCAGCTGATTTATGAAGTTCTCAATATCGTTCAGGTCAAAAGTAACAGTACTTAAAAATCTGATGAGCCTGTATGAAGAGAGTGATGAGTATGATTGAAGCACAGAAGCCAACATGCCAGGCTCGTAGCAAGTGGATTTCTCTATCTCTGCCTACCTCTACGGGAAATAGGCGTGATCATATGTATGTATATATAAGTTATAAAGAAATAAATTATTAATATGATGATTTCCGTTAAAAGGCCAAAGTCATCGACATCGGGTGACTTGCTCGTTTGCTTCTCTTTATCATTAAAAAAGAAAGAGGGAAAATTATGTATTGCAAATACTACTAAAGTTAGTAAGTTCTGCTGGATGGTGGTGAATGGAAAAAAGTGTCAAAAAAGAAGCATGCAAGATGCAAGACGAATGGTGATCCATTACAAGAGCGCCATTCGCCCAGATGGTAAGGATAAAACTGTTCTGTGTGGCGCAACTTTGGTTCTATTTCTAGTACTGATCGATGAGTTAACAAACTGATTTGACAATTAGCTGTTCACATTTATCACAGAACCGATAACTACGTGAGTAGACGAATACTGAAGTGGAAACCTCGTCTTAGGAAGCATAGTGTAGGATACTGAAGAAATCTGTCCGGGCATCTGACGAAATCTGAATGCGTGAAGCTGTAGTTTGGGCTAGGTGGGGAAACTTGGAGGACAACAATGTCCACAACAATTGCTCGCCTTCATATTTCGTCTTTAGAAATACATAAACATCAAGTTTTCCCGGTTGGTAGTTTAATTAAAAAAGGAGAGTGCAAGCAGAGATGACAGCGTTAAGGCTTAGCGAAGTGTAAAGAAGTCTCCTGGAGGGTAGGAACAAGGGACGCAGGGGCACTTGTGCCGTTCTCGAGAAACATTCCTTTTGCTACTCGACCGCGCACACTGTAGACTCAAACAAGCATTCGCTGCTACGTTTTACAGTTTTTCGTTTTAAAGTTATAAAACAGTACAACAGGAAAATAAAAAGATTTTTTTTTTCTGCAGACTATTAATTTTTTGGATGTAACTTGAATTCTTGTTAAACATACCATACATACATACGATCACCCTTATTTCCCGTGGTGGCAGGCAGCGACCACAGACTGCTACGCAGCGACACCTGCTATGATGACGGCACTTAGTGGTAGAGCCATGCTGCAGACGAATGCTTTGTCAAAAATGGCATAATATTTGTCTGTAGCATGAATGGGCCAGCTCGCCCGGAGTAGTACCACACTTCTACAGAAAACCGGCGTCTGAGTGGTAGCTTAGCTACCACGCTTCGCACGGTGAGCGGCCGAGTTCCGGGAGCCTAACTCCCTCAATTATATTTATGTCTTCTTCTTCTTCTAAGACTGCCTCTCCGACTTGTGAAGGTTGGTAGCCAATTCAGCACAACACTTCTCCTCCTTCGCGAGGTGCAGCAGTTGTGGAGCACTCGCCATCCCGGTCCAGTCCCTGATATTATGTAGCCAAGACTTTCTTCTCCGACCAACTTGTCTTTTTCCCGCGACTTTTCCCATCATGATCAGTTGCAGCAACTTGTACCTATTATGTCTCATGATATGACCCAAGTAAGCAACTTTTCTGTTCTTTTGGTTTGGTTTATATACCAAAATAAATATTGTTAGCTTTGATCAAAAGCAGGTCAAGCCAGTATATCATAACGTACAATTATCAGTTTTTCCCTGAGGTGAATATTAAACATGATTAATGAAGCGGAATGAGTCCCAAAACGATCATTAAAAATATTCTGAATTATTCTACCTAATAATAATTCTAATATGGCTTTAAAAATAAATGTTACAAGTTTAATTGTATGTTGATCTGCCTACTCTACGAAGGACTACGCAAGATGAGGTGTGATACTGCCGTATCACTCCTTGTCTTCCGTTGCAGTAGTATCAAATCCCTATCACCCTGTCTAAATCCATCTTTTCTTTCTTCTGCCTTTTCCCATTCTTCTCTATGTGCCGTGACAGAGGATGCGTGACTAGGGGCAAGCTTAGTCGCAACCGTGCCGACCGTCAGGTTCCCCGGGGTACTATAGTGCTTTACCTCAGCATGCAGGGCTCTGCTGGGGCTGACCACCATCCTCCCTTGCAGCTCGTGGGATTCACTTTGACGAATCGTAATATTCCTAATTCGTTAAAAAATGACGGCGACGTAATTCGCCACCCGTCACGTCCTGATTTCCACAAGGGCGAAAAGCGACAAACGGAGAGCTGTTTTGCTACAGTGAATTAGAAAGAAAGGATGGATGAGTGTGAAGGAAACAAGAAAGGTGTGTCGGAATCGTAGCGGATGAAGATCTGTGGTCTCTGCCTAACCCTACAGGGAGATAGGCGTGACTATATCTATGTATGTATGTATGTATGATCGCCTGAATGGCGCGTTAAGGTAAAGTTTATGTGCATAGGTGGACCGCCGCTGATGATAATGAAACTCCTGTTTGAGGTAATTAATGGAGTCAGGCGTTACTTTGCAGAAATCCATTATAAATATGGATATTTATACTTCCTTTACTAAGATCCGCGAACAGAAATCAGAAAAGTAAAATTGAATGTTTTCGAAGAAAAGTATTGAGAATTACTTACCGAGATACGGCCGTAAGCAAATTCTCTAACACCTCGCCATCGTAACTAACATTGACAACGACAAACACACACTACCATTTTTCGCTACAAACACAAAGCCTTTCGCCTCGACATTAGGCATCCTCGGGTATAATAAACTCCACACAACAACTTACTTTACGGTTGTCTTTTATAGAGTCTACTACACCTAAGAAAAGTAAGTTTGAATCTTCTATGGTGTCGCCGATGTCTGTGCGCAGCGTTTATTGATTTCTATCAGGCGACACGCTTGCTCGTTTGCCCTCCTATCCCATAAAAATATATTTTCATAATAAGGCTCCATTAATAATAAGTTTTACTAAAATTTCACATATATATATATATATATATATATATATATATATATATATATATATATATATATATTTCCATGCGGGAATCGAACCCGCGACCATTGACTCCGTGGGTCAATCGGTCGTCACCGTCACCCGTAAAATTTCAAAACAGTTAAAACAATTTGCAGGTACCTCCAAGAAGAGCCATGTTCCACGGGGTCACATTATTTAGTCTTGTTTCTTGATAACTGTATGCATAATCACCAGAAACTCTAGAGTACTAATAGTAATAGTTTCAAAATGATCTTTACTGATTATATTTATAACACACGCACACACACAGACTCACATTGACACACACACTATCATAAAACCCATGTGACATACACACACTAGCATAAAATCCATGTTTTTAATAATAGAAATATTATTTAAAGGATTATAAATAATATATATAATATATATCTTAGTTTATAACTTAATATACATCTAATTTTATTACATATCGTCACGCCTATCCCCCGCAGGGGCTGACAGAGACCACAGATCTCCATCTGCTCAATCCCGGCGCATCCTCCCCGCTTCCTTCACACTCATCCATCTTTTCATCCGTCCTTCCTCTCGCTTTCATTGTAGTGAAACGGCTCTCCGTTCTGCGGGTGTCTATGCAGGTAGTATTAATTGCTTTCCAACAAATGACCCGCCTGCTTTGCCAGAAGTCCTAGAGAATAAATATAACATAATATTTTTTCACCAGCGTGTTATAGAACCAATCGCGTAAACAATAATGATATCTGAGTTTGCAAAATATCCTTAAACTGCTTAAACTGCTATACCAAAATAGTATGTGGACTTACTTTATTAAGATCTCTGTAGAGTAGACTCTACGGAAGACAACCGAAAAGTGACACTTTTCGGTTGTCTTCCATAGAGTCTACTATACCTGAAGATGCTCGTGTTGGGGCGAAACACATGTCGTTTACAAAGTGGAAAAGTGGTAGTGTGTGTTTTGTAACATGTGTGTTGTGTATAGTGGTTGGTGGGTGGACAATTGATGGCCGATGTTCGATAAGTTTTTGGTTTAAGATCCAAATAAATCCAACTCATCCAGCAGAAAAACACACATTATTAATTTTCTGTTATTGTTTTCCTTGACGCGGATCTTAGCTAAGTAAAACTTTTGACTATCCACATAGTGATGGATTTCCGCAAAGTAATGCCTGATTCCATTAATAACGAAAATAGTATGTTAAAAGTAAATGCAAATAATTATATCCAAATAACAGTAAGTTCGTAGCGGGAGACTAAACACGGAATACTATATCGATTTGAGACTATATTTAACCTGAACTAAAATAAAATACCCGGACTTTAAGTAAGTGCAATCCGCGGGCCGCATGCGGCCCTCCGAACTTTTGTGGGTAGCCATGTGATGTTACTTTATTTTAAACAGTTTTGAATTTTGCGCCCATAAGTAAAATTGCGCTGAGTAAATAGGTTCTACATAACACTACCGCGCCGAAGTGTGCAGTGCTATTATTGATACGGTAATTTTTCGTAATATACGGTAATATATTCATTTACGTTTAATATATTCATTTACCCCTATTTTTTCGGCTAATTTGACTGGGCTACGAGTTGATTATTCTAAATAAAATTTTTAACGAACAAATAAAATTTTGAAGTAAAATAATAAATATTATTATTATTTTTATAGATATTGTTTCAAAATAAGTAAAGAGACTTTATTTAGAATGAAATACTTATTATAAGAACTTGCAGACAAAGATAAAAGTTTTTTAATTATAACTCTCATAAATTTCTGCAAGGGCACTCAGACACTTCCAGAATACAAACTTTAATTGAAATACCATTTTCACGTTTACCAAAATTTAATGATAAAGTTATAAAAGATATCTCAGATATTGGACTTTAAGGATTTAATTTTCTACTTGATCGCGCTGATTATACAGGTAGTCTATGAGTTGTTTCAGCTTACATTAACCAAGAAACTTTTTTCCATGGGATGGAAAGGCAAACGAGCAAGCGTGTCGCCTGATTGAAAGCAATCAACGCCGTCCATAGACATCCGCAATACCATAGACATTACAGTAACGTTGCAGGCCTTTAATATAGGCTTATTTTTGAAGGTAAAACAGTCGTATCTGTTCAAAAATACTGCTGAAAGTAGGTAGGTTCCACAGGGTAGTGGTGCGTGGTAAAAGTTTCGGGAAAAGCGCACCGTACTGGATCGCCACTCATCCAACTTTTCTTTTTTATTAGTTGTAACTTACACTTCTCCTAAAAAGCTAACTATTAACACAAAAAAAGTACGATTTCTTCATAATTATTATGTTCTAGAAGAAATTCGCTGGAGAAACAAAATCACCAATATAGCTCTCTGAAATTAAAGCGGCATAGAGCTGGTCACGTTTAGCAGAGAACTGAGCACCGCTGGAGTAAACAAATGATGGAGTGAAGACCATACCTTGGCAAACGTAGTGTAGACCACCTCCAGGCGTGATGCAAAGTTGCTTTACATGGCACGGCTGGCAGTATACGTATAACTAAAGATCGGGCAGAATATGGTAGCGATAAGAGAGGATCAAGTACGATCCTAACGTATCGCTACCATACACAACTGCAAGAACTAAGGTTTTTTCCGAAACTTCTTACTACATATGGGCGCCGTTGATTGTTTTTCATTGGGCCACACATTTACTCATTTGCCTAAGAAGACATAAAAAAATATAGACTTCTTCGCAGTGCCAAAGACAGTAAGGTGTCCTAAGTAGTTGACGCTTTTAAGATTTCTCAAAAGAAGTCGCTTGAAGAACATCATTCTTTACAAACAAAAACATTGTTGAAGTTATATTATCTTGCTAAGTAAGTAAATCTAAAGAAAAGTTCACTGTTCTCTGAAACTTCAGACATCTAATAAATGAAGTTCAGAGCTTGACACCTCGTCGACGGGGCGTTCATACTTTGTAAATGAACAGAAATTTTGAAAATGAGAGAATGTATTTTAATTAATTGTAAGGTTTGTTTTCTAATGTAGTTAACATGAAGATATGTTGATTTTACATCTTGACAACATCTAGTTTATTACGGCTCGTAAGATAAATCGATCGATGACGAACATAGTAATGTTACTACTCAGGTTTTAAAATTGAATTTTATATCCGTGATATCAAAATAACTGCTTTTTTCAGGACTCTCTCTCTCTGAGTCCTAAGTCCCCCTGTTGGGGCATAGGGCAGACACGACGTTCCTCCATCTCGACCTTTCGGAGGCCGAAGGCTTCACTTCTGCACTTCGGCCATCACAGTACGCCGCCATGTTTGTTTAGGGCGCCTCCATTCCCCTGCGGATTCCATTCGAGAGCTTGTTTGGGGATATGACTAGCGTGGCGCCGGAGAGTATGCCCTGTCCATCTCCATTTTTGTCAACGTATCTGGACATCTATTGGGTCCTCTCTGCTGATTCTCCACAGCCCTTCGTTGGAGACTATGTTATCCGGCCAATATACTTTTTCAGGACTAGATATGTTTTAATATTAGTATGATCATTTTTTTTATTTATTATATATTATATAATTTTTTTATGTACGGCATACACAAACTTAAATTATATAAGTTTTTCCAGTTCCAGAAAGTATTTTTTTTTATCAGCCAATATATGTCCCACTGCTGAGCATGGGCTTCTCCATTTCTAGAGGAACGGACGTTAACCAACCACGCTTGTCCAATGCGGATTGGCGGGGTTACCAGACTCGGAATACTTGTAACCATCTATATATATTATATATATATATATATATATATATATATATATATACATAAATACTTGTAACCATACATATATTTATTCCGATGCGGGGATCGAATCCGCGACCATTGACTGCGCGCGGAGGGCCGCGCTACCGAGCCAATTGGTTGTCATATATAAAAGTATTACATAAAATTAATCTTAATATTTACCAAAACCTAAGTAACCTAAGTAAATCGTCGTGTAAACATAATATCACGAGAATTATACAAATAACATGGATATATTTCAGCTAATTGCGAACTCCGCTTTCCTTGAAACCACACTCCAACTTTCACAAATCAGCCCTTTTTGCTCCGCCTCTCTTTTGTGTTAAACAAATAAGAAGGAGACGACATTTGTAAATCCAAGGGATAGCGTAATTTCGGGAGATCTTTGTACTTTTCGTTGCAAAAATGAAAAGCATACAAACCTAATGATGCCTTCAGATGCGAGTTAAAGGACTGTCTAGTCTGTACGTTTATTTCTTTCTTAGATATGAATTTTTATTTCTTTGGTAAAAACAATAACACGTCTTTCATACCCTTTGTCTAGATATTACAGTGGTACATCTATATAGTCATAGATATTATATGGAAGTATAGTACCACCCTCACAGAATATTGGCGGAGGTATTTTGTATTATATAAGTATGTGATACATATAACTTACAATTGAACTTGAATTGAACACATTTAGCACATAAGGACTGAATTCATTTTAGTGGTAGAGCCACGCTGCAGACGAATACTTTGTGAAGAATGGCATAATATTTGTCTGTAGCATGAATGGGCCGGCTCGCACGGGGAAGTACCACATTCCCGCAGAAAACCGGCGTCTGAGTGGTAGCTGGTCTACCGCGCTTCATACGGTGAGCGGTCTAAGTTCCGGAGACCCAACACCCTCCCCTTCCCACTCCCCCTCCAATTCCCACTCCCACTCCCCCTGCGATTCTCACTCCCACTCCCACTCCCATAATTTCACTTTCCTTTAAGGTCGGCAACGCGGCACTGCCTATGGCGTTGCGGATGTCCATGGGCGGCGTTGGTTGCTTTCCATCAGGTGACAAGCCTGCTCGTTTGCCTTTCTATGCCATAAAAAAAATCATTTTATAATGACCTTTTTAACATTTTCCATGTTAAACGAACAAGGAAGCGGGTCAAATTGTGGTTAAAACGCTCTTTGACTTTAAAATTTTAAATTTGTTTGCTTTAATAAAAGTGTTTTCAACCACATATTATAGAACAACACTAATATTTTAGTAATCAACTATAACATAAATAGATCTCATACAAATATATAATATACATACATATATTTGACGTGTAAAATACATAACCTTAAAATGTCTTTAGTGACAATCACGCTTGCGTTCGGACTTCAAAATTCAAATTGATATAAAGTTGACATACTTCATTTACATTTATTTACAAAATTAAATTGCGGACAAACACATATAAACATGCACAAACACACAATCACAAGCATATTTATATATATATAATGTTTAAGATTGTATATATTTCCTTTCATTGATATATTTCTCCATAAATATAACTAAACAGCAGTAAGAATGCTCATGACCTGAGAGATACACGCTGATCCCTAGTTCAGGCACTAGCCCGTCACATAAGAATTATTTTCATATTATAACCCATTCATGTAAAATGCTATCAATTGTGGTGCATCAACTTATGGTTTCGAAATAAATGATCATTCGGTGCGGTCAACAACATATGGTCACTATAGCGTACACTATGCTTCGCCTACCTTAAAGTAAAGTGTGAATATTGAAAGGAAAAGAAGATAATAATGAAAGGAAGAAAAAGGTAATGTAAGAAGGTAAAAAAGGAAGAAAGAAGAGGGGAGGGAATCGGGCCTCTATATCTTTGAAGTCATGTATGGAATGTGATAACATAGTAAAATTGTATCTATTGACGTCGACATTCTGTGAAGGTTTGTTTCACATTAAAACCAGGCCATGTAGCTCCATGGCTATATACTAAGTAAATAACTTAAACTTATTTTTAAGAGCCTTTATGTAAAACTGTGCATCGTAATTCCATTTTGAGTAACCAGATTAAAGCCGCCAAGAATGTAATTAGCGCTGGCTTTGTTCTAACTCGCGGGAGTAGAACTAAGTTATAGTGGCTGCCAAGTTTCCTTCAGGACTAAACGAAGTATGATTAATGTGTACTGTCCAAAATTATAGTGTGGAATAATATAAGGTCATATCTTTATAATAATGGTATTTTTTAGACTTCTTAAATATATACCAGCTCAGTCTATAGGGATTGCTTTTAAAATCAGCAGTCTTGTTTTCGATACTTTCGTAGCACAAGCGTGGACAGTTAGAATTTTTACTTAAGTCACTTAACGGTTGTCTTCCGTAGAGTCTACTATACCCGATGATGCCTCGTGTTGAGCCGAAACACGTGTCGTGTGCAATGTGGAAAAGTGGCAGTGTGTGTTTGGTGTTGTTGATAATAGTTGGGAGGTGGAGAATTGTCTCAAGCCTCAGGGTTGAACCCCACTGGCATCCTATCGACGTCGCGTCCTCTAAATGTGGCTGAACCGCAAGTGCTCCCGTTTTGCCAAAGATTAGGATATGGATAAAGAATAGGAATGAGCTGAATTGGCTGCCAACCCTCCCTACTAGTAGAAGCACTGTAAGTAGAAAAAGAAGAAAAATAATTCTCTCTTAATTATTTTTTTAAAATTTTTAACATCAATTGCCACTAAATTACACCATTTATCATTGTATTTATCGCAAGTAAAATAATGTATTTATGATTAAATCGGTACAATCTTCGTGAGAACAATCCATCACTAGCGTATGACGGGATTGTCGTAACACATGGGTACAGAAGTAATATGTGATATCGCTGTTCTCATTATCGGAATTCATAAGTCCATATGAGTAAGTATAAATTTTACAAGAATAACATAAAACGACCTATTAGCTCAGTGGCGGGGCCCTCCGCCCACGGAGTCAATGGTCGCGGGTTCGATTCCCGCATCGGAATAAATATTTATATGGATTTATAAATGTTTATTCTGAGTCTGGTAACCCCCCCCCCCCCCAATCCACATTTCCTTTCCTACCCTTTCCTTTCTTCTCTATCCTTTCCTCTCCACAAATCCACGGTCAGCCGTGCCAATAGATGCTTGGGCTGCGGGCGAACTTAGTCACAAGCGTGCTGACCGTCCCGGGTACTTTGGTGCCTTACCTCCATCCTCCCTTGTGGCTCGAAGGATTCACTAAGACGAATTTAATATACCTAAATTGTTGAAAATGACGGCGACGTGGTTCGCCACCCGTGTCACATCCTGATTCTCACGAGGGCGAAAAGCGACTAATGGAGAGCCGAGCTTTGTCAAGAATATCATATTATTTGTCTGTAGCATAAATGGACTGGCGCGCCGGGGAAGTACCACACTCCCGGCGTCCGAGTGGTAGCTTAGCTACTGCGCTTTGTACGGTAAGCGGCCTGAGTTCCGGGGCCAACACTCTCCGCCTCCCACTCCTGTTCCCCCTCCCACTCCCATAATGTCGCTTTCCTTAAAGGTCGGTAACACTTCCGCACTGCCTATGGCGCTGCGGATGTCTATGGGCGGCGTTGATTGCTTTCCATCAGGTGACACGCCTACTCATTTGCCTTTCTATCCCATAAAAAACATCATCTCCTCCTTCTACTATTCAATATATTACCTAACTTCATAACGCATCTGCAATACACCGCGTGTTATATATATTCATGCATGAATTATGGTTACTGATCATCAGATGTACTGCTCGCGTGTTTGCCTACCTGTTCGACAAAATTTAAAATAAATAATTAAGCGGAGATTCTATTTCTAGAACGACGCTTATATGCGTACATTTGAAATGGTATGTATTCAAACTACACTTTTTAAGTCTTCTTACCAATTAGTCAGCACTCAGACAGATGCGTATACCATTCATAACTGAACGTTACCACATAGAAACCGACGCAAGTAATTCAAACTTGCTTTCATATAACGCATTCTCTTAATTATATATCTACGTATAAATACTTTTAAATATACACATATCCTATACTTTATACGTAAGCGCATATTTCATTTCATCCTATAAAAAAATTTCAAGTAATAATATTATAGAAGGACTTTTCCCGCCAACTTACATCAGTCACGTTGTGATTTTATTTCATTTTCGTAATCTTATATTATTATCAGTTTATTGTTTAACTGTGGTGGCATATTATACAATATATTTCGATTAAGACTTATAAGTGAAGTGATATGAAATAAATGCATGTATTGTGAGTTTTTAAGTTGACTGAAAAAGTCCATTGAAGGTTTTGGTAGAATAGTCAACGTTTTATCAAGACGTAACATGAGAAGCGGACTAGATATTTCAAGAGATTTGATATTATTCTATTTTACCTTGACAACGGAATAATAATGTAAACTAAATGCCATCAGAGAAAATAGTAGAAGAAAATATTAATACAAGCATAAAAAATTAAAATCGATACTACTAGGAGTCAATAATAATAAACAGAGAATAATACTAGATTTATATTTTATAAATCTTTATTTATATAATCAATGGTGAGTCAATCAGTGTAAATTCTGAAAAACTATACTCTAGTTTTGCTTGATTGGGAATTTAAATTTCAATTTATCTAACTCTTTGATCCTTTATTCCTTTTTACTTATAACGTTTAATGTATCATCGATCAATCAATCAACAGTCTGCGGCAGTCCACTGCTGGACATAGGCCTCACCCAAGAAGCGCCCCCTAAACCGATTTCGGCTACAAGCATCCAGTTTCTGCCAGCCGCCCTGCGCAGATCGTCGCACCATCTAGCCTTCTGCTCCAACGATCTTTCATCAACATACCTATATTTATATTATATTTGCACCAAACTATCTTCTGCTTTATTCACCTGTTAGTTTCCTAAGCAATGAATGTCTTGAAGATATCGTATCATCTATTTTATGAGAATGCATAGTGTACCTAATTTACATACATAATACTTTCGTTACTGTTAAAAATATCCATGTACAACAAACAAATAATAAATAAATAACTCAATACACAATTCAGTACGACTATAAAAATTGCTACTATTTTTTGCCTTAGTAGACGCAGAAAAACATTTTACGTCTAAATACAACTAGACATAAAACTTTTGAACTACGAAAAGTCGAAACCACAAAAGCTTTTCCCTAATGAGAAATCTTTCGGCCTAACGTTACAGTTCTACTGAACTCAAATCTTTCTTATTCGATGACTGTAAACTATGTGTACAGTTTATGCATTATGTATTATTTAACAGC
Source organism: Baronia brevicornis (assembly GCA_031353405.1). Taxonomy (NCBI): domain Eukaryota; kingdom Metazoa; phylum Arthropoda; class Insecta; order Lepidoptera; family Papilionidae; genus Baronia; species Baronia brevicornis. The sequence goes on from JASFAT010002976.1 coordinate 665,860, forward strand.
AGATTTGATAGTCTTTGACCACTACATCCTATCCGTAGACTCTTACGGTGCCAAAACGTGGACATTCGGTCATTCAGAGAACTCCGAATGATTTTCAATGAATTGCGATCGAGTATGATGCATTTTTCCCGAAATTTCTTTTCTCACATCACTTCCATGTGGAACCAGTTACCGCCAGCGGTGTTTCGGAAACTTCAAAACACAAGCCTACATATTTCTTAAAGGCCGGCAACGCTTCTGCACTGCCTATGGCACTGTGGATGTTTATGGGCGGTGTTGATTGCTTTCCATCAGGTGACACGCCTGCTCGTTTGCCTTCCTATCCCATTTAAAAAAGCGAAGTCGCATTCCGGAGCGAGCGCCTCGTGATCATGGTAGTGTAATGCTTCCGCAAAGTTTCACTGTTATGCGATCGTATAACATGAATGTATATACATATTTCACTTTTTTTACCCTACACTCAAAGTGCGGAAATAAGACTTCATGTGTTTACACTCAAAGTGTCATTTTTGTCGACAGTCAAAATTTTTACTTAGCCAAGATCTTGTTATCCTCTTAAGTGTTAACTCACTCAACGGTTGTCTCCGTAGAGTTTACATTGTGGAAGAGATTTTCTGCGGGAGTGTGGTACTTCCCCGGGCGAGCCAGCCCATTCATGCTACAGACAAATAATATGCCATTCTTGACAAGGTATTCGTCTGCAGCGTGGCTCTACCACTACAAGAAGTTTCCAGTAACTAGGGACAGCTCAATACGTCTATTACAAAATTCCTAGTACTCTAGTTCAAATTGATCAGTCTTCGATCATTGTCACTTATCTTATATTGTAACTTAATGTAATATTTCATTTAATTATTTTAATCAAAATTTCTGAATATAAATGAATTTGAGAAAGTTTTCTTTTTGTTGTGACTATTGCTGCATCCGTTCATAGTTTTCAAACTAAAATATTATACTTTGTTCTTCTTAATTTACTTAAGCCGGTATCACATCTGTACAAGACAGTAACTAATGAGTATCACGAAGTTGTTCAACAAAGTTGTGTCCTATAACGATTTCTAATGAATTTATACAACTCTTAAGTGAGTTGGTTATATATATTAATGACATAGAAAATTTTTTAGACATAAAAAATTTTCATAGTTGTAGAGCCACGCTGCAGACGAATACTTTGTCAAGAATAGCATAATATTTGTCTGTAGGTACCATGAATGGGCCGGCTCGCCCAGGGAAGTACCACACTCCCGTAGAAAACCGGCGTCAGAGTGGCAGCTTACCTACCGCGCTTCGTATGGTGAGCTGCCGAGTTCCGGAGACACAACCCCCCCCCTCCCCCTCCCATTCCAACTCCCATAATGACACTTTCCCTAAAGGTCGGCAACGCTTTCGTATACGCCTATGGGGCTGCGGATGTCCAAGGCCGGCGTTGATTGCTTTCCATCATAACACTTTCTCACCCTTTACACTCAAAGTGCGGAGATAAGACTGTCTACTGTCTACTCTCAAAGTGTCATTTAACGTGTTTTTTCTAGTTATCCTTTTTACTCAATGATATTTTCTATTTTGCATATTTGTATTAAAATAAATGATTGAACTAGATTAAAATAATGATTGAACGTAAGATATATGTCGGTGACCTAGGTGACCCTAACACCGACATGGCCTTTCGAATTAGCAAACTTAATTGGCAATGGGCTGGTCACGTCTGTCGGAGATCCGACGATCGTTGGAGCAGACGAGTGCTGGAGTGGAGACCGCGTCTCGGTAAACGTAGTGTAGGACGCCCCCCGGCTAGATGGTGCGACGATCTGCGCAGGGCGGCTGGCAGAAACTGGATGCGTGTAGCCGAAGATCGGGCTAAGTGGCGCTCCATGGGGGAGGCCTTTGTCCAGCAGTGGACTGCCGCAGGCTGCTGATGATGTAAGATAAGTCAGACAGTCAGATTGAAAGTCAAAAATTACTTTCCTCATAATGTAAATTTTGGGGACGGATTCTATTTGGGTAGCGAGTTGTCCAATGGTGAAACTATACGGCTGGTAGGGATTGAACAACTCAACAGAACACGCCTTAATAAATTTGATATAATAACCAGAGAAATGGCACTTCCTTGCGTATATCAATCGATATCGATAATGGTTAGAACCTATCGGAAATCCTGTGATCATCATCATCATCATCATAAACAGCCTGTGGCAGTCCACTGCTGGACATAGGCCTCCCCGAAGAAGCGCCACCTAACCTGATCTTCGGCTTCACGCACCAAGTTTCTGCCGCCCTGCGCAGATCGTCGCACCATCTAGTTGGGGAGCGTCCCACACTACATTTGCCAAGACGCAGTCTCCACTCCAGCACTCGTCTGCTTCAGCGATTGTCCGATCTCCGACAAACGTGAATAACCCATTGCTATAGTTATCGCTGAATATGAACTTTTCCGCCAAGTTTTTAATCCGAAAAAATTTGGGTACCTTAGCCGAAAAACCTCAAGTTTATAAACATGGGAGTCGTGTGAAACATCTTGTCGTGCGATAAATTTAATCATGAAGTTAATTACAGGCTGTAAGGCTTAATAATACAGGCATGGTATCGCAGGGAGATTTCACAAAACCGACACACTAATTAGTCTCCACTGCGAGGGTTGTTACGGTTTTATAGGGTCCAAACAAAAGATTAATTTTCCGAACGGCCAGCGTGCTTTCGATAGTCCGAGGTTTGCGCTTTACGAGTTTTACTTTTATTGCAATATATTTAGGCCCTTTTTATATTTCCGTTTTATTTGCTATTTTTATGTCCACTGCCCATATAATGATGTTCGTAGAAGAAAAATTCGGTACGTAAATAACATTGTGGAATAGCAATTTTAAATATGACATAAAACTTCGATATGTAAGCATCTTTTTTTTATTTTCTTGATGGCAATTAGTTTTAACTATTATGCCAATCTCAGGTCAAATACAATAATATCAATTCTTTTGAAACATCTAGTAACTAGTCAGCTTGTCACGTTACGTTTTAATAAAATGGTGGCTGTTTTACCAAAACCTTCTAAGGACTTTTTTAGTCAACTTAAAAAGTCGATACACGCATTTATTTCATATCACTTTACTTATACGCCTTAATCGAACTATATTATATAATACAGCACCAGAATTAAACAATATAACTGAAATAATATAAGATTATGAAAATGAAATCAAAACACAACGTCACTGATGTTAGTTGGCGGGAAAAGTCATGTAAGCATCTTACACTATATAAAAAAAATTTAATAGTTTTTTTTATTATTTTTTTTTTCATCTATGTGATTCTAAATCATTCATCCGATTGTAACAAAACTTTGATAAGTTATTCTGCGTACGCCCGCGAAAATTGCTGGACCAAAATATATTTTTCTTACTATGTTTATTCTCAATATGTATTATAAAAGCAAAACCAATTTTTATTTACGTAACATTTAACGCATACTGGATACAGCTAGTTATTTTTAAATACAATAGACATAACTGATGGGGAATGCCTCCCAGCATGAAATCCAATGTACGGCACATTCAAATAATTTTGTCTTTTCTGCCCTATATATTATATTCTTCTACTTTATGTTTAATTTCAATTAGCTACAACTATTATGCCAGTATTAGTACTTAAATATCAACATTAAGATATTTTTCATAAAAGTACAGCGTAATAATATAAAATTACTTAAACGCATGTTTAAAATAATAAAATAAATGTAAAAATACAGTACCTAATAAAATAGATAATAATTTTATTTTAAAATAGTTAACTGAAAATTACTTTTCTGGGTCGATGGAGATTTCGAAAAATTATATAGGGATCGATGATTATAAAAGTTTGGCGACGTCTGCCATAGATCATACACATATTTTCACGAATGTTTCCCGAAATATGTCCGTCCAACTTGTAACCATTCCCTTCGTAGACTTCCCACTAATTGAATATATCTCTCTAGCTCCCATGTGTTCCCATACACATACATTAACGCAAACATATAAATTGCCGAGTATTCAATGCATTGCAACATTTTCAAAGCCATGCTAATTAGTCGGCACTTGTAGCTCCTGCATAAATCCGTTCAGCGTTGGAACCTAACTGTCGAAAACCAAACTCTGCTTAAAGGTTTTTTCAGTTTTTTTTTCTTAATTAAAAGCATAGATATACGTGTATTCACATAAGCTGTTACGACTCCGTTCAAATTGGGTTTTATAATACACTAGGGAAAAAAGTTCGTACTAATAAATCTCTCTTATATAACATTATCAGCAACTTTTGTTGGATATTCAAAAAACAAGCATAAATATTTCTACAATGTCTATGGCGCTGTAGATCTCTATGGGTGGAGTTGATAGCAGTACAGAATAGTGGTGCATGGAAAGAAAAACAAGCCTACACATACCTAAAAGGCCGCCAACGCTTCTGCAACTCCTACGGTGTCGCGGTTGTCTATGGATGGCGTTGATTGCTTTCCATCAGGCAGCACGCTTGCTCGTTTGCTTTCCTATCCCATTAAAAAAATTTCAGGAAAAATACACCGTGTTGAATCGCCATTCATCCAAATGATGGGGATGGACTTATCTTTATGACGAGTTGTGCGGTAATAGAATTCAGCAACAGGAATCTTTCCAAACAATGCCCCGGATTTTTCCATAAGGCATTCCATGGCAAAAGCTATAAAAAGTGAGGTATCCATCTGCCTCACCAAAAAATCTAGCCTTTCAATAATATCTTCCTCCCTTTAATAAGATCGCCAGACGTTGTAATCAACGTCATTAACAAAATTCTATTTTCGTCTTATCTTGCCTCTATTTTCACGTTTTTTGAAAAAATGACTGCAAGCAGTATTCTATTACACGAATAACACAACGCAACATTATTTGATAACATACACATTTACTAGAGCTATAGAATGGTTCACAACAATAATCCATTGCAAAAATAGGAGCTCACGACCTCAGAAACTCGATTCGAACAGTCATTAAAAAGTTTTCTTAAAAAAATATTTAATGCTTTTTTCGATGTACCTAAATGACAATACTTTTCAACTTCTTTCTTCCATACTTTTGATTTCTCTCTTTTTTTGTACAAAGTATTTAATTCAAATGGGTAATTATGTTAATTTATTTAATTAAACGACAAATAAAATAACATTACAGTCGTGCATGTTCCCAAATGTAGTTACATAGTGGAAACGTTGTGAACGTTGTATACAGTGCAATTTGTACAACAAAGGCCTTTAGCAGCTGTCGAGAATACAAATTCAAACAAAGAGTTTGTAGTCCACACTGTGTGCGAAAATTGAATGCTAGAATCAGCATAAGCCGGGCACCCCTATCTTAAAGTGTATGCAACACACATTTCGCCTTTAGCTTCAAACTTCTTTTTATACACGAGCTGTTTGCCGTGAATTTTAACACATTAACAGTTTTAAAGATTCTCCAATTTTCGCATCATCACCAAGAGCATACAACGGTCTACTTTATAAGCTTCTTCTAAGAATTTACCCATAGCTGCACCATCCCCAAACCAATTTTTCCAAACCAAACTTATTTCAGCCGCAGGTTATCAGGGCGAGAATGCCCATTGGCATGCCCAAAGTCTGCCTGTTGTCTATATTTTATAGTTGTTAAAACTACGTATCGAGAATCAACGTTTCTGACTGGCTTTGCGAATACTAATACCCTTTAGCCCAGAAAAGCATTAAAGTATATATATATATATATATATATATATATATATACATATACTACCTCAGAGTAGTATATATATATATATACTTCGACTATAAAGTAAATAGCGTTAACTTTAATTGTACCATCATTTTGCCTACGTAAGCAAATCCAAAATAAAGTCGTTAAGAATGTTGGCAGCGTAACTTTGTTAAGTAACTTCACAACACTCATCAATCAAGGCGTAGTTAACAGATCGGACAAAACTAAATAGTTAAAGCGTGGAATGTTGCCAAATAAATTAAGGTCCACATTTTTTAGTAGTAGTGTATATAGAGAACAACCAAGAAATGACCATCAGCAAATTCTTCAACACTTTTTAATGGTTACTAACGTTGACAACATCAACAGTACAACTTTTTCTTAAAGAAGACTAATAATGTTTTTAATAATACTAAATTTCTTGTTAACCATTCCAACTAAGCTAATAATGCTTGTGCTAAGATATGGTTCATATCAAAGTCCAGTGGAAGATACGAACTCACGACGTTCAGATCGAAAGGCCGAGGCTTACCGGCTAAGCTATTTCTACTTTTAACCCCAAACAAAGCGTTTTGCCTCAACACGAGGCATTTGTAGACAGAAATTTTAAAATCTAATGCATAAGATTAAAGTACATATTCTACAGTGCAGTTCCAAACGTGTGTGTGTCTGTGTGTACGTGGGTGCGTGCGTGCGTGCGTGCGCGCGTGTGTATACTATACCGATAAATACTTAATTTTAACGTGAATATTATTTAATTTCAAATATAGTAATTTATCGTATTCGATCCCATAGTCGTCTCACACTTAATACAACTACTATTTGTTACTATAGGTAAAATATATAAAAATGTAAAACGATACGGAAAAATAAAACCTAGCTGCTTTGTATATCTTTGAAATCTTAACCAAATAGGAAATAATTCTCAGAGGGTTTCAACGACAAGAAACCGTAAATATCTGACCTAACCCTTATCAAAGCAATCTGGCAGGTATTTGGAAATTGGTACACAAACAAAAAGGCAATGGCGAAACTTGTGTAATAGATATTACTTTATATACTTATATATTTACTTAATATATAACGTTCATTGTTAATACATAGTCAAGGAAAAAAAGGTTAATGTAATGTCATGTCTTAACATCGGAGGTTTGGTTTTAAACTATTTTTTTTAATAACAACATAATAATATCAAAAATATACATATATAAAATTGGCCTCCGATATGACAACTCGCCACTGGTCATGATGTGTCGCCACTGGTCCTCTCGCAAATTGCCTGCTCAAAGCTCGCTCAGGACAGCGATCATTACGTCGCTCCATCGATGGTATTGTCACGTATGCCCTTTGACCACACGATCTTCTCCTATCCTTTGTAGGTGACCGAGCCAACAAAGGCTTTTGTCACTCCGAGTGTTGGGATCGCATACAAACCCATCGATTTCTGAATTCTGTAGGGCTCTCCAGCTTCCATCCAGTCTTCGTTTAGGGCCGAGAAATATAATATTGATTATAATATTATTCTTCCCGATTTAATAATGATCTCTTGTGGGAGATCTTAGAAATGTTAACTGTACTGAATATATAATTTCAGTGTCTAATTCTTTCGTTAGAATGCTTTATCACTTTTATTTAGAAAACTTTATCCAATGTAACGATTTTAACCCTTATCAGTCGTAAGTCACCTCTCACATGACAATAGTACTTTGTCGCTGAGGTTGTAAGTCACGTGGAAGGTGACAAGACGAGACATGTTAAAACTCGCTCTGTGTGTAATACAGGCACCATTGCCTTATTAGTTAAATATCCGTAACAGAGCAATTAACATCTCCATATACATATATATCATTACCTTTTCCAATTATTTTTTAATATATTGAGCCCAAAAATGAATAGTCAATGAAAACTATATCTGTAGCTACAACCTAGCGAGAATCACGTATAAAAAGCTAACGACCGATAAGGGTTAATATTACTGCTAGAATTATTAGTTACCAGTCCAAGAACGCTTCATACTGCTTCATCGTCGGCATTCTTAACAGTCTACTGCTTGTCATAGGCCTGCTCTAAGACGCGGGTAATTGAGATAGTACCCAATCTTCGGTTTCACGGATCTTATATCAGTCTTTATTCCTACGAGTCGTCCTAAGCAGATCTTTTCTCTATCTGGCCGGCAGGGGCATTCCACCCTACGTTTGCTAAGACACGTTATCTACTTATACGATTATCGGTTATCCGACAAACGTTACCACTTCTAAACTAACGTGACGACTTCGGATTGTTGACACGGAGAGATATTTTGTTGATTTTGGTTTTTATTTGAGCAGATTTCTTCGATATAAATCATTACCACCAAAAAAATCCGAGCATATAGGTATATATAGCTCTCTAAGCGACAAAGCGAATGTACAAATTTCGTTATTGTAAGAGAGTACAGTTGGGATATACCTACTAATCGAACATGGGAATTGCTTTTTCATTTTTTTGATGGCAATTAATTATAACTATTACGCCAGTCTCAAGTAAAGTACAATAATATCAAATCTTTTGATATGTAACTATTCAGCTTATCACGTTACGTCTTGATAAAATGGTGGCTATTTTAGCAAAACCTTCTATGGACTCTTTTAGTCAACTTAAAAAGTCACGATACACGCATTTATTTCACTTATACATCTTAATCGAGCTATATTGTATAATACGCCACTATAATAAATCAATATAACTGATAATAAGATTATAATAATGAAATAAAAACACAACACACATGTAAGTTGGCGGGAAAAGTCTGGGTACTGCTTGTGTTGAGACAAATGATCAATATTTCAAATGTAGATGAATCGCACTTACCATGATTATTTACAAATGTAATTGAACAGTTATGGTTTGATGTAAAGAAACTTTTTATTTATTTTCGGCTTAAACAAAAATTCTAATAATATAATATAAACGTTTTCTATAAAAATTATTTTAATACGTAGTAAAAAAACGAATATACGTTATATACATACTATAAAATGCTACATACCAATTAATATCAATTCATATGCAAATAAACTGATGATTCATACAAATAATATCGCTTCAGGTCTTCAAAACAGGAAACCTCTACACTAATTTCAATAATACCTACAAGATGGCAGCACTATACTCCCGTTAAATTGGGGATACCATTACTTTTATTTTATTCGCATTTTATTCACATGCATTTACAAAATTAAGTATTTAGATCTTAGATCTTTCAATACCGTATTTATATATAGTATAAGTATTTTGTAAAATCCTAGTTCAGTAATTATCTAGGTAGCCAGGGAATATTTGAGACTGCCATGTCTATACATTTTATATACTTTAAAAATTATAAATTAAAATAAACTAAGTTCCATAACATAAATTAGTAAAAATAGTTTGGGAGAAGATGAAGGCAAATGAACAAGGAGCACCTGATTATGAATTATCACCCCAACTCATAAATATCTCCAACATTAACATCTCAAAGTAAGATGTGAATTATAGGTAGGTAAGAGGGAAATAATGGGAGGCAAAAAGGGAGGTGCCAAACTTTGACACTGGCAAAAAGTTATTAGCTGACGCCATTAAAAAAAAAGGGAGGTGAAGGAAGGCGAAAGAATTTTGTCCCCAACCCCTCAAAGCTAACAAAACAAAACAGTAATTTTACTACTGTGTTTTGTTCTGTTCAGAGGTTGGTTTGCAAAAGTGTAATACATTTCCCAGATGTGTAATATATAACAAATCTGCAAAGCAGTGAAAGATGAGGCAATACATTCATGCTAAGAGAAACATTGACCAAAATATTATTATTATTATTAAATTCATATGGTAGGTTTCCGAGTCACTATTATCCATAGTCTATCTGTATGTTAGAATAGCTCTAACAAACAGATCAGACAGAGAGAATCTATCTGATATCTTTTATCAGTTCCATAGTTTCTTGGATGTTTCATGTTCAATAAACTACACAACATACAAGTTTTTCATATTATACTTTTTTACATCAAAATAAATATCCAGTGTAAACCATTTATTAATAAAATAAATTATAATTCTTAAATGATATTATTATACCAATAAAAATGTTTGACACAATTATATTTTTTAATCTTTTTAATTGTAGTGTATACTTATTAATAATTATTTTACTGTTTCTTAGTATTTGTAGATTAAAGATGCAGTCATCATTAAAAATCACATATTTGAAAAAAATGTTTATTTGGTAAGAAGCTGGAATGCATTGTTAAATACTTAGTTTACAGAACACATCCAGCAAACATAATTAGAATTAAAGACATAAATAAAATGTAAAAAATTGAATGTATACTTGACTAACATCTGCGAATAATATACTGACTTTATATTTCCTATCATTCCTTATTAAATTTTTCAGAATACATTAAGAAAAATAAATTTAAAATTAAAAAAAAAGAAATATCTGTTTCTGAAAACAGTAATTACTGCTATATAATGTGATTATGTCATGGTTCCAAAAACAGGGTTGTGTCTGCAAATGCTCGGTCCATATTCCATGTAAGCTTGCTTTGTGTGGCATACTTGATAAAACTCAGGAGTTGATCCAAGTAAACTACCACCAAACCACACTGCATATCTTTGCATATTATGTGAAATTACTTGCACATCAATAGGTTTTGGTGTGATGCGACCCTCAGATAACATTGTTGACAATTTTAATCTGGCATCAACACTGCGTTTAATATCTCTTTGCAGTCTCCTACCAAAATCACGGAACATTGTTGATCCACCAGACAGCACTATATTTCCATATAATCCCCTCCTTACATCAATTGGACACGACTGAATCACTTCATCGACCATTTCGTTTAAAGGCACCGTAAAATCAGCATTTGAAAACTCCGGATGGAAAAATATTTCTGGCCCCAAAAACCTTTCATATCCAACATCAACTGTAAACGGATTCTTAGTTATTGCATTGACGCCTGTATATTTCTTCATCCATTTCCCTGGATCTGAATCATACTTCGCAAATTCTTTAGCAATATCGGGACATATATAACTGTACCGTTCTTTAATAGCTTTTGCGGTTTCCAAACTTTGTTCTGGTGGTATACCAACTTCTCTTTCACGAAGCAGCGATTGAATAAAGGATGTAATGTTCCTACCAGCTATTGGAATGTGTTTGATACATGAGCCAATAACATACCCTTCTGCAACTGGAACAATATGAGTAACACCATCTCCACTATCGACTACAATACCAGTAAAAGTACGTTTAGCACAATTACGCGATTTCCAAGATGCAGCTAGTGCCAAAACAGCTTGAACAGCTATATAGAGTCCCGGTACATTAAATGACTCAAACATTATTTCAGCCAAATATTCTCGGTTTTCGGGCGTATTTAGTGGGGGCTCAGTAAGCAAAAAATGATGGTCTTCCGGTTCAGCTCTTAAATATTTAAAAATACACTGTTCAATGTATCGTTCCATAAGATCCCAGTCTTCAACCAACCCGTGACGGACGGGATATTTCACAGAATAACCCGTCGCCTCGAACGCTTCATCTCCGATAAAGAAATCTAAATCTTCTACTGCCTTAGTCATGCGCCGAGTACTTTGGTCTCCCACTTTTGCTGTTTCCTTTATCGCTATGGCTGACGGAATGATAAACTGAGGTTCCTTATTGCCGGCAAAGCCCAATTTCGTATAACCAGTGCCCACATCAATAACACAAGCTGGAAGATGGTCACCCATCGCTGAAGTTAATAAACACCACTATTTTTTTATTTGTTTGATAAAATAATGAAATGTGGGCGCGGCGATATTACTTGAAATATTTGATAATTTCGGGCTCTCAACAAATAATTGACAACGGATGACAAATATCGAGTGACAGCAGACTATGAATAATCTATGTTGCGTTTTAACGTTCAAAAACACTCAAATATTTATATGTAAAACTTTTATTATTGTCATAAAATAGTCATAAAAATATCAATAAAACATCGAATGAATATATCTTATCCAAACAATATGTCCCATTATAATCCCATGGTACGCATTTGTCGCCTATACAATAATATATTTATTGAACACGGTACAGAAACGTTCGATATTTTCATGATATTTTTGGCAACCGATAGGTCACAAAATTATTGTTATGCTTCTTTTTTCATATTTCTTATTCAATTTAATCTGTTCAATTTTATAGTATTTTATTATTACATAAGTAACCCTATTGTTAAAATGTAGCCATGCTGTGCGCAAATTTAAAGAGTTATAGTCCGGACGTGGTTAAGTTTATATTACATAGTATTCTTTAAGACTGTAATTTGTTTATGTGCCTAATTAATAAATAAATAAAAACAACCACTTTCAGCCTCTAACAGTAAAATATTAGATAAAATATTGTTTAAAGTAATTGAAAATGATTAGTCGGTCATGGGTCTAGCTAAGTCGCTTGCTCAACGTGTTGATTATGGGCAAATCCTTATTGCTTGAAAGAGGCCTACTAGTCGATCCCGCTTTTAGTCCACTCGATCGTAGTAAGGCAAAAGAAATATGTATATTTAAATATATTTAATAATAATATTAATACTATGTGTAAAAACACGAAGCAGCTTGGATATCCTCACTTCGCCACCGTGGCGTTGCATATGTAATATTCTATTTAATCTTTTTAAAATTTTACTTTATAAATTGGGATCTAAATTTTTTTGAATTACCTGAAATTGTTAATAAATTTTTATTCGATATGCGACTCCATTTAAGTCAGTTGATGAAAATGTCTTTTGGCTTCATTTAGTAGCTAGTATTGAATTGTTGTAAATTATAACACTACTGCCATAACCACACACATAAAATATTTGTGCGCATAACAATAATGGTACTTAATATATAATCGATTAATACGTACTACCTAATTACTTATATTCTATAATTATCAATATTTTTTTTATTTTAGCATCAACTGTAATATTGACAACTAATATACACGCTTGCCTACATATCCCATAAAAAAGCGGAATAAATTAAATTTTTCTTGCAAGAAATGTTTATTTTCAAGCGGTGTTTTGAGTCGGAGTTTTTAACAATTCTAATATTTTTTTTATGAAATAAATAGGTGGGTCATTTGATGAAAAGTAACTAACGCCACCTTTGAGCAACCGTAAGACCAAGGTACTACAGATGCATTGCTTTATTATAGAATAAGGATTTAAATAAGGGAAAGGGAAGAAAGTAACGAAATGATACACACACAACGTACGAAACGTGGTGACACATTAAAACGCACCACTTAAAATCGATATTCTGTGAGTTTCGTACATTTATACTCTATTCGAGTTGAACCGAAGGTGGCACAATGGCTCTGTTACTGATGTAAAAATGTACAGATGTAAGGTACAGTCATTGATTAATCTCTTTATGAATGAGAGAAACGTCTACCTATATGTAGATTAGAAATATTCTTTGCAGCAAATTTATGTATCCCGCTTTATCCAGTTTTAATTGCTGATTATCTAAGTGTTTTTATAATAATCTATATAAATAAAAATAAATCGATGAAATGTATGCACGCATTGCACCAAATTAAGTAATTCGTTTTTTTTTATTTTTATCTAGTATATTAAATTATCATTTATACAAACCTTGCCCTTTTGATAATAGGCAAAGTTCGATAAATGATAATTTTCAAAAATTTGTATGTAAAGACCTAAAAAAACAATTATTCACTTAAGATGACGGATTCTTAAATTACAGTAAACTAATAGATGGCGCCATTACTATGATTTAGAAAAGAAGTTATGATTAACAAATAAATTGGTCGCCTCCCGAGCATAGGTCCGAGTAGTGGGGTTCAACCCCTAGGCTCGCTCCTACACCCCTACAGGGCGTAGGTATCCCCGATTGATTGAACAAATAAATGTCAGTATTGATAGATTTGACATTTATTCATATTCAATTACCGTTTCTTTTGTATAACAATAGCAAAATTTTGTTTCTGGTACTTCGTGCTGTTCTATCATCCGAGGTTTCGTTTGTTTTATTTTTTCGTCGACGAAGTGTAACATGATAAGAAAACGAAAGATTGTCTCATTTTTTTATTAGGTACATCACCCATGCGAGGCAAGGGCGGCCAGCTAGTAAATAATAAAACATGTATAAAGCAATAATCATTTTATTGTGACCTGATTCTAATGGTTTATTTACACAATATACATTACAGGAATGTGTCTGCTATAAATGAATATAATTTTAACAGTACTGAAATGTATATTTATAATTTTAACTTACGAATAACCAATATAAATCCCAAAATTAAATTTTTTATAACTATAATAAAATATTAACTGACAATGCTTCTAGACTAACAATCTCTTAATTCTTTTAACAATTACTTGAGGTAATTCAGAGATGTTACGGCAATACATAGGTATTATTCAAAATACTTTTTTAAATACTATTTATTGATACTACTATTTTATAGATATTATAAATTAGGAATTATAAAAATCTTTCTTTTTTTAATAAATTGTTTCTACATTGTGACTAATGATAAAGGTTAAAATATTTAGGGCGGTATTAAATATAATGTTAGTGTATTATTAAATATTCATTAGCAACTAATTAAAATTTAGTACAACATTATGAACAGATCCTTTGAAACAAATCGAACTAACAAAAATAATATTTAAGAAAATACAGATTAAAAACTTTTAAATACATCATTAACATTTGAAGCATGTACTTCCATTAGTTATAACTATAGACACATATTTCAGACAAGTCTGTAATTTGCTAAATGTAAGCTAACACTTACTATATATGCAAATTAAAATGCCACATTATAAATTAATTTTTAAAAACATATATACTCGTAAACATAACATGGAGGCAGAACATCAATAAATTACTAAACATAGTCTAATTTTAATACATATTGGAAAGAATTTTTAATACATACTGGAACAATTTTTATACTTGCTTTCTTAGCCTGGCTGAGAAAATTCAGTCAAATGAATTTTCTCAGCTTTGGAATAGCCTGTGTCTGTGACAGTTTTATGATAATAATCTCATGTGTTTGCGTATCTATATTGACACATCAACTTTAAAACTGGCTATCGGGGTGGCCGGGTTAATATTAAAATTAAGAGCTAAAATTTGGCATGAATATTTTATCATAGATTTGGAACCGATTTAGGACTATCATGAAAAAAAAATTGAACAAATTCAAAATAAGGACCACCCTAATATATAAGAATACGAAAAAAAGTATATCAAATTCACTACTAAGGGATATACTTGGAGTTTCTCTGAGCACTACAGACGGTGTCTTTGCAAACATTGTATGGGACGCTACCCGGCTAGATAAGAAAAAGAACCTCAGAGAGCGGATATTAGACTGGATGCGAATATCTGAAGATGCCTTAGAGGAGACCCATGTAGCAGTGGACTGCCATAGACATGTATTACAACAGGAGGCTTGATTTGACAAGTCAAACATATAATGAGTACATTATGTTTATGCCTTCTTAAAACATACAAACCAAGATAATTAACCCTATCTTTATGTATAAAGTAATTTATTGACATTCATTATATTTAAAGTAATGCATTTAGTTAAGAGAACTAAACCCAAAATTTGCATCTAAAAAAGTCTAGTGAACATTGATGAATTAAATTAGAAAACTTAGCTTCTTTAGCACAGATAACTTATTGTTATCTGACAAATCATACTGTTGTAAATCTAAAGCAATGTTATGCAGACAGTCATAACTTTATAACTTGTCTATTCCACATATAAAGGCAAATATATTTAAAAACACTAATATCAGTATCTCATTTTTTGTCAGACTTATATCAATGTAGATAAATGTAACCACAACATTTTTATTTTTTACAAAAATCCGCTTAACAATTGTCTCTCTTGATTCAAGCTGTTTAGATCTCTCACCACATTGCATAATCCGAGTCATCCATATCAAAGATTGTGAAGAAACCAAGTATAGTCAGGTATACTATGATGTTACCAGCCAGTGTCAAATAGCATGCGCCCCACAAAATCTGAAATATAAAATATTCAAAATTTTTAGATTTGGAATAAAATTCACAAGTTCATAATAATTTTACACAAGAATGCAGGCATTCAAAAGCCCAATCCCCTTACCCCTTCTTTTACTTATTCCACTCAAATTATTCATTCCTTTATCCTAAGGTAGGCAAAGCAGCAGAACCCTTAGCACTGCAGATGTTTATGAGTGGCATCAATTGCTTTCCATCAAGTGACATGCTCGCTCGTTTGCCTTCCTATCCCATAAAAAAAATTGCAGACATCCATTTGTGACAGTGTTTATACCATCAAACGACCCACTTACTCATTTGCCTATCTGTACCATATAAAATACAAAACATTTAATAAAATACATACTCAAACAACTACACAAAGAATTATTATTTAAGCAGCGTCAGCTCAGTTGGTATGGGTCCGGCTTACAATCTTAGGTAGTGAGTTCATACCATATGGAATATAGATGTGGATTTCCCTTGTGCTAGGCAATGGTTCATATCAATAGTCCATTCTATTATTAGTTTAGTTAAAATGGTTAATAAGAATTCTAGTAATATTAGAAAAATTCTAACCAATAAAAAAATTAAAAATATATAAACTCATATGTGTTTGACAACTATAAGAGCAAATACCTGCATATAATGCAACACTTAGTATTAATATGTGTACAGTCAGAACTTTTACTTAGCTAAGATCCGCGACAAGCAAACAAAAAGAGAAAAATTGTGTTTTTTTATTTTTCTATTTTTTGTTTGCTTGTGGCGGAACTTAGCTAAGTCAAAGGTCTGACTGTACACATATTAATACTAAGTGTTGCATTATATGCAGGTATTTGCTCTTATAGTTGTCAAACACATATGAGTTTATATATTTTTAATTTTTTTATTGGTTAGAATTTTTCTAATATTACTAGAATTCTTATTAACCATTTTAACTAAACTAATAATAGAATGGACTATTGATGTGAACCATTGCCTAGCACAAGGGAAATCCACATCTATATTCCATATGGTATGAACTCACTACCTAAGATTGTCCACATAGTAATTGATTTTCACAAAATAACATGACTGCATCAATTAACTAAGTATTAAAAAAATGCTACCCCTAATCCTGCTACCAAGTTTAGGAGTAATAGCAACACCCCTAATTTTACGGCCAATGATTAGCAATGGACTGTTACAGCTATACAATGACAGTTGATAGTATATATATTTTTTTATATATTCACGCCTATCCCCCGCAGGGGTTGGCAGAGACCACAGAGCTCCATCCGCTGCCATTCATCGCAGCGAAACGGCTCGTCATTGGTCGCTTTTCGCCCTCGTGAGAATATTTATTATATTTTATCGTATCATATCATATCGTGAGTATATATATTATAATTTTCTTTGAAACAATAACAATATTTTCTCTATCTATACATAAATAATTGATACATACCACACCAGATCGTGCTAGAACAATAGGCAGTCCAAATGAGCTTACAAGGATGCCCATTGTAATAAAAATTGCAGTCTCCATGCATGACGAGTTAGTTCCACCAGTGCTATCTGTCTGACGACGTGCAATCATTGTTGGGATTGGGCACAAAATGTAAAATAGAACCACAAAGAATGGCCACCATAATCTGAAATGAGCAAAAAAATAAATCAAGTATTTAAACTTATCAATATATATATCTAATGCATCATCCATGCTATTACAAGATACAAATCATATGGACACATATACAGTTTCAAAACCCCATAATCATGAATTCAATTCTCACATCAAAATTAATTGTTATGTGGTTCCCAAAAATTGGGTATATGATAAGAAATAAGAATAGTAAGCCTCTGAAAAATTAGTAAGCTTGTTTTCTGAAGGTTCCAATATCATATTGGTTCAGAAACACCACTGAAGATAGTTCATTCCAGTGTTGGTGTATGGAAATGCAGTATATGCACATGGAAAAGGCATCATCCTAGGTCACCACAGGTCCAGATCGTGGGGCATAATTATTCAATAGCCATATTGATAAAACATGTACTTGTTTTATATAACATCTGGAGAAATGGTTGTCCATATAAATAAACAAATTGCATACATGTAATATTATAATACAATGTCAAGAATTTACAGAGATATACTGTGAACAAAACAAAAGGACATTCAACTCCACTTATCAAACGATGTGATAAATGATTTATCATAAAGAAATTGATAAATCATACTTGAAATGCACTTTGACATGGAAAGTCAAACTGGATTTTTTTCAATAAAAAAGTATAATAAGCCAATAATATTTCCATCATCATCAGCTCATGGTAACTGCTGGACCTAGACATCTGCTAAAACTCCAATCAACTACCCAGCATAGATTGTTGTGGCTTTTGGCCATGAAGTGGTTTAAATAGGCACAATTAAGGCACGGGCCTGCCTAGTGAGACCTACTGTGCTCCATCCAACTTCACTTGTAAATTGTCATAAATAAAAAATTTGTTTACTTCTTACTCTTATCATATTCCAAATCATGTTTTGTCGTTAATAAAAAGTGTTATATTTCCAAACCCAAATGACAACCTTCAAAAAAACATGACAAATTTCCTTAATGGCCAACAATATTTTTGCAATACCTCTAGTGTCACAGGTAACTGTTGAAGGCAGTGATTGTATGAATATACTTACTTATATTGAGGTAGAGCACAAGCCAGTATCACAAATGTCATTCCAATTGAACCAGCAAATGCTAAGGAAACTAGACTGTAATAAAAAAATTAATAATTAAATATATTTTGATTTAATATACAACTTACTTTATCAATAAACAAAAATGAAGTAAGCAATATACTTGATATTATTACTTTAAATATTATGATGTGTATTTTTTTTTGCAGCCATATGTGTATGTTATATCTATATAACAATTATCTTGAGAATCAGATAAAAATAAAATCTATTGGGAAAATAACAAAATCAGAGAAATGTAAATGTATTAAAGTAATTTATACATTTACATTTCTCTGATTTCGGCCTAAATTACTGGACGAGTATTTAAAAGCTAATGCATTTTTCATTTTTCTAAAAAAACTGAATATTCATTAAAAGATGGTGTTGGTAAATCAATGTAATAAGGTGGTATATTTGATTACTGTATTTGAGTAGATAAATCTTCACTTACCCTATGTGGTTGTGTAAATAGGCCCATTTCAATGCCATGCAAAAGAAAATTAACTAAATTAGTTATATGAATTGGTAAGAAAGATGTTTGTAAATATGAGCTTTAGGTCGCATGAGTCATTGAAATAATGAAAATAATTAATTCCAATTGAGATTTGAAAATATATGGTTGAGTTCATACCTTTAATTCCCGCCATTGTACTTATAAGTTAAATAATTATTTTCTTATCATAAATTTCATCTAACAAAAAAATAATCACATTCACAATTCACATCAAGCTAAGTAAATTAGTAAACTTCAACTTCGACGACATAGAAGAAAAAAATCCCTTCCACAGAACATCCTGGCACTATTTTTTCTTTTCTTTTCTTTGATGGCAATTAGATATAACTATTATGCCAGTACCAAGTTAATTACGATAACATCAAATTTCTTGAAATATAACTAGTCAACTTATTACATTACGTCTTGATAAAATGGTGACTATTCTACCAAAACATTCTATGGACTTTCGGTAAACTTAAAAAGTCACGATACATGCATTTATTTCATATCACTTCACTTACACGCCTTAATCGAACTATATTGTATAATCATCACTACAGTTAACCAATATAACTGATAATTATATAAGATTATGAAAATGAAATAAAAACAATGTCACTGATATAAGTTAGTGAGAAAAGCCATTCAAATACTGAAAATGTATTTTATTGAGTTGAATCATATTTTAAAGTGAACAACAGTAAGAAGGGCGGTAACAAAAAAAACTGTTATATTTTTTTT
The DNA here is from genome assembly GCA_031353405.1 of Baronia brevicornis. Lineage (NCBI taxonomy): Eukaryota > Metazoa > Arthropoda > Insecta > Lepidoptera > Papilionidae > Baronia > Baronia brevicornis. Next base: position 685,592 of record JASFAT010002976.1, read on the forward strand.
TATTTAATGCAATGCATACAAAAAAAAGAAAGGCGATCGTGATAAATCTGATGAAATTTTGACAAATGTGATCTATAATCTGTGACCGTTAATTTAATTGAAAACGATTAAATTTAATAGTATAGGCTAAGGATTGTTTTGGATTTTTCTTTAAAGACTGTTAAAAGTTAGACTGCCTAAGTAAAATAACGGTAATAAACTATACTTGTTTACTAGAAAACTATGGATGATGATGCAGAAACGTATAAACTTTGGCGTATTCGTAAAACTGTTATGCAGGTATTCTTTTTTTGAGGTTATGTTGTTGCTTTTTGTACTTTTTTTCATAAAGTTGTTTGATTGCAAGAACTGTAGTTGACGTAGAAAATAAAATTTTAATTTCCTTTCTTATTACAATGGTTATATTTAAAATTTACGGTACATACTTACATATATAAGGTATATGGTAAAAACTTTATATATGACGAGCTTTTAGTTATCGTCTAAAGTCAATTAAGTGTTAGAAATAAAACACCTAAACTAAAATCTACCAAATCTACAGATGGATAAATGGCATTTTAGACGCCTCATATGTTTTGATGCCTGTGGCTTCATGAATCTCTGCTACTAGCCATCGAGCACAGGTCATAGCTCTGACCAACTAAGATCGCATCAGATTAAGACTTCAAAAACAAGCTATAAATTCATCTCCGAGTTAATTACACAATATAAACTTAGATAGAAAATAAGCAACAAAATGTATATGTCTATGATTTCTGGCACAGACAAACCAATTTGCGATCCCTAATTTAAGCCAAATGTAGGGAGTATGGCAAAACCTCTCAATTTTAAAGGGGGCTAATGCTTTATTTTTAATTGTTTTAGTACAAGCTGCACTACCTCCAAACTAATTTTCTCAATTTCGGCTGTAGGTTGAAGAGAATGCCCAATGGCATTAAGTCCACCTGTTGTGCATTTTGTGCAAATAGTTTGAATAAATATATATACTATTATGGCTGTATTGATATTGGCTTAATGTATAATTTCAGTTATGTCATGATCGAGGCTACTTGGTAACACAAGATGAATTGGACCAAACATTGGAACAGTTCAAAGAACAGTTTGGAGATAAACCAAGGTATATAAATACAAACTTACCTAAATGTAATTTAGTTGTTTGTGACAATGATCTTTCTAATATGTATTTCTTGATTTTCTCATCTAATGTCTTCATTTTGCAATTTAAAATGTTTGTGAAAATCAAAAATTTATTTTATTAAAATGATTTTTATTGACATATGTAAAGATTTTTTTTTTCTTTTCTTTGATGGCAATTAGTTATAACTATTATGCCAGTGTCAAGTAAAATACAATAATATCAAATCTTTTAAAATGTAACTAGTCTGCTTATAAAATGGTGGCTATTTTACCAAAAGCTTCTATGGACTTTTTCAACTCAACTTAAAAACATTTATTTCATGTGACTTCATTTATACACCTTAATCAAACTATATTTTATAATTCTTCTAAGAGTGCCTATCCGACTTGCGAAGGTTGGCAGCCAATTCAGCATAACTCTCCTCCTCCATTGCGAGGTGCAACAGTTCTGGAGCACTCACTATCCCGGTCCACTCCCTGATAATACATAGCCAAGACTTTCTTATCTGACCAACTTGTCTTTTGCCCGTGACAATTTCCATTATGATCAGTTGCAGCAACTTGTACCTGTCATGTCTCATGATATGACCCAGGTAAGCAACTTTTCTACCTTTGACAGTCTTCAAAAGTTCACATTTTTGCTTGACTTGTCAGAGAACCTCGTCATTGGCTATTTTTTGATATTGTATAATATGGCACCATAATTAAACAATATAACTGATAATAATATCAGATTATAAAAATGAATAAAAACACAATGTCACTGATATAAGCTGGCGGGAAAAGTCTTATATGTAATGATTGATTGCTGTTGACATTTAATTTTTTAATTATAAAGCTATTATTGCACTTGCAGATATTTTCATAAGATTAGTTACATAATGGGACCATAATTTAAAAAATGAATTGAATTATGCATATTTTATTTATGGTATTATAATAAGCCCATGATGAGTTAATACTTTGTTACATCACTACAAGCTCAAATGCAGAGTACTATGTTACAATACTGCTTATATGATCTGCTGGTTTCTTTCCCCTTTGGCTTAAACATCAACCCTTGAACTCTGCAGCCAGGACTTTTTGATTGGTGTTTTTTCCTCCTTGCCAGATGAAAATAATTTTAGCCACAAGAAGTAATATAATATTTTCTTTTGTTTTCAGTGAAAAGAGGCCTGCTAGAAGCGACTTGATAGTTCTTGTTGCTCACAATGATGACCCGACAGATCAGATGTTTGTGTTTTTCCCCGATGAAGCTAAAATTGGAATTAAAACTATCAAGACATATTGTACTAGAATGCAAGAAGAAAATATCCATAGAGCTATTGTTGTAGTTCAAGCAGGTATAAATAACTACTATGTATTAAATTTGAATGTTGAGCTTAATACAATAACATACTGATAGTTTGAAGCACAGTTTATTAACAATTTGGGAGTAGAGAGAAATGTTATGAACAAAAAATATAGTTCACAGGTTTTTCTTGTTTCCTAAATATCAGTCTCGCTTCCACACACAATATTTGTTCCCTTTCTCATATAGTGGTGGGGAACATTAACTGAGATTTTGACATATAGGTATATTGTATTGGTATATGGTTATTCTCTAAATAGTCTATTAAAACTGGAGATGCTTTGCACGGAGCCAATACTTATTGTGTACTTTGTTGAAGAGTGGTGTTGTTTTTATACATTTATACCAGTTTAGTGGTGATGTGTTTATACTGGTATGTGAGTGCACTATATTATTTTTGAATGTGTTTTCTTGTGGATCTTAAAATGTGGTTGTTGTACAAGAAATGTGTCGACTTTGCTTTTGGTTATCAACTTTTAAGTTTAAATTTTATTATATTGGTAAATTGTGTTGTAAATAAAAATTTTAGTAAAAATAATAAATATTTTTTATGGTTACAGGAATGACACCCTCAGCGAAACAGTCTTTAGTAGATATGGCCCCAAAATACATTTTAGAACAGTTTTTAGAATCCGAATTGCTAATCAATATCACAGAACATGAGCTGGTACCAGAACACATTGTATTGACACCAGATGAGAAATTGGAATTGTTAGCCCGATAGTATCCTTTCAAGTTATTTGTTTAGTATTTAACGAACATTTTACGCGACATACATAATATATGATAATATACAGAAAGTTACTGACAACCTATTTGGCTCAGTAGCTAAGTTAATGCTTTCAGAGTCAAAGATGTGGGTTCGATCCCCCCTTGGAATAAATACCTGTATGAGTGATATAGGAAATTATAGTTACCACGAATGTCATATTAATAATTGTTTAATTTTATTTACAATCAAAACCATTTAATAATATTTCTTAATTCATGAAACAGTAAATTAAAGGAAAATATGCTGATGAGAATTCAAGCAGGTGACCCAGTAGCCAGGTACTTTGGACTTAAAAGAGGACAGGTTTGTTTTGGTGCAATTTTTTTTTTTACTTTATATTCACTTGCTTAAAACTATATTTTGTAGTATCAGGTGGCAGAATTAGATTTTCTACCTTTACAACTTCTTTTAAACAAGGATTATTCAACCATATTCATATTGGTCATAGATTGAATATTCTTTCTTTGAAAGTAGTAGTTAAGGTTGAAAATCTAAGTCTGCCACCGGACAGCCGTTATTATATAAAATGCATGCTGAAGGAAGTGCCTAGTTTTCCAGTCTTCTGTTATCTGCTATCTAATTTTAAATAAAGTTTATATTATTATTTTTTCACCCTTGGCTCTTACCTTAAAGTTGATAGTCAAAAAATTGAGACCAAACGGTTGGGATTTATTTATATTTAGAGCAAAAAAAAAATCTTACAAAAGGGTTCTTGCTCAGCGTAAGTCAGGCACTCTATTGGAGCACCTAGCGCTGGTTTTCACCAAGAACCAATTTAGTTCGATCAATTAATTTGTTATTGCATGTTAAAATTTGTTTTTGATATTTAATATGTGCCAACTCAGGTAGCATAATTGGAAATATAGTCTGATTCATGCAGCAGAATGTTACGCTTAACGTTTCCTCTTATTGGCGTGACCAGTTGCGCCGAAATTTCTTTTTTATTTTTTTTTCTTTATTTATTAATGAAATTTTGAAAACTTTGGGTATCAATCAAGTTGCACTATATTATGTGTATTTTATTTATATCTTTGTTTGTTTGTAGGTGGTGAAAATTATCAGGTCCTCGGAGACCGCTGGGAGATATATTTCGTACCGATTAGTTTGTTAAGCATAATGTTACTTTAATAAATTCCATTTTTATATACAAATCCTATTTTTCTATAAACCTCATAAAACCGACACGACATTGAATTAAAAAAACATCTACAATATTTTTCAAAGGCCGGTAATGATTTCGTAATGTATGTGGTGTTCTAGATGTCTATGGTTAGCGTTGATTGCTTTCCATCCGGCGATATGTTTGCTCGTTTGCCTTCCTATAACAAAAAATGGGTACTTATTGATGTATACTACGTCAGCACGCACCAACAGTAACGATAAGATATTAACAGCGATTTAACAATAAAATTATTACAGCCTAGGTCAAAAAAGTCTAAGTCTCGTATGATTTCCTGTTCCATAGATGCCACTTGTCTTTAATGGTGCAGGAGGACTGACGAGTAAGCGTTTCGCCTGATGAAAAAAAATTAAAATAATTTAAAAAGGTATTGCCAGTGTGACGTGTCTATTGTCTCCACCCGCCTTCTCGTTGTGGCAACACCAAGCAAAACTTCATGGATCGCGTCTTAGGGGAGGCCTATATCCAGTAAGAGACCTATATGCCGTAGGACATTAATGCTGATGACTTAAAAATATTTAAAAAGAAATAAGAGGTCTGCTGAACTTCTTGTCTATTTTTCTCAGCGAGTGGCTACATTCCGAATAGGTGGAAAATATTTTAAGAAAATATGAGGCATATGAACGATCCGTTTTATTTAATAACTACAATACTAAGAGCACTGCAAAAGAGTTAAGGCTAAGGGTGTGAATTATAGGAGGGGAAGAATGAAATAAAAAAGGAGAAAGGAATTGTACCGCCAGATTGGAGCAGTAACCGAATGAATCGCGATAACACAGTAAAATAATACCAAGCAAAGCAAAGAAAGGGCTATTCCTACTTGACGTCGATATTCTACGAGGGTAAGGTACTTTCCAGTTCAGCCGGCCCATACGTGTTACCCGTAGTAAATAAAATACTATATTTATCGATTTAATAAACTGTATTATTTATTTATTATATTCGATATCTCAAAATGCCTCACAATGTATTGATTAGATTCGTATATGGATTTAATTATAATAGAATTCTTCATACAGTTTAATCATTTGTCAAGTTGATTCTAGGGTCGCACCTGCGAATTCGTTATGTTTGGTCAACGTAGCAGGACCGCCCGAGTTGTATTTATAGGTACAATGGGTTTTTGCAAGAGTAGAAGAAACATAAATTACGTTAGTGTTAAGTCATTATTATTCTTCTCCTTTATTACTAGTACTTACACAAAAAATAACATTAACAAAATTAATGCCGCACTACGGTCACCTTAGCTTAGGTCTACCTTAGTTTGAATGGTTAACAAGAATTTTTCTAATATTAGAAAATATTACAGCCTTCATTTACAAAAAAAAACAAAATACAAATTACAAAGTCATTAGTAAATCAAACCCAACAGGTTAACGACCTTAACAATGAATACCAAGTTGTAATCTCAATTAACCTTCCGAAACCCATTGAGAACTGGTAAACTTTCGTAAATGCCATAAGTTATATGTAACGATAGCACGCGAATCAATTCTGTTATGATGCGGCCATTATGTGCACGAAGCTTCATAAAGAAAACGCGCATCGCGCTTTGCAGACGTTGCGAAAAATAATATTACTAAAGCGCATACGACCAAAGACAACAACTGCCATTAGACCTGGCGCCAAAATTTTCGCGTTTTCTTTTTTTATGCCATGAGTAGGCAAAGGAACAAGCTCGTCGTCTAATGCTATGATCACGTGTTTTGGCTTAATATACATATGTATATGTGTTACAATCTGGTAAACATATAAATAATTTATATTGTGATCAGGATGTGAGTAATTGTTATATGGAAATAAATTTTACAGTATGTTATTGGCACTTATAAATGTAGCAGTGATATAAAATAATTTGAAATATTGTGACTTATGATCGATCACATAATTGTTTATAATGGAAATTCTTCGTTTTTACGAGAAATGGTAAGTGTTTATTGATGTAATTTATTAGAAAATGTATAAATATTTAAATCAAAATATATATAATCGGTCTGGCCTTAAATAAAAGAAATAGATAAATTTCAACAGCAATAGATCAGTTGTTAAGGATCACGCTTAAGAGATAGCTTTAGCTGTGGGTTCGATTCCATCATTGAAGTTGAAATTGATGGTAACTATATTTTACTAGCACATGTATTGTTAATAAAATTTCTTAAAATAATGTTTGTTATTTTAAGTTGTTTGTTATTTTTATTTGTTATACACGAGTGACCAAGTTATAAAACAATTATTTACAATATTATATGAACACACGTGGCTGTTTTGATCGTTAATAGAGATTATTCCGAAAACCATTATATGGACACCATGATATTTGGTGTGGACTGGTGACAGTATCGATAAAATGAATTAAATTTTACACAGTTTTCGAGTTTATAAAATATATAATTTACCAATAATTAAATAACGTGATAATATAAACTAAAAGAGTACCAACCAAATAAATAAAATTGAAATCATTCTCCTTGTATAATTAAATTACCTGCTATATCGTTACCTTGCTCATTCGCACGTTCAAAAAGTCGAAACTCCGTTTTTAAATTTTTATCTTTTTTATGAGATATAGGAAGGCAAATGAGCGTTGCCAGTGTTTGAGAAGAGAGTAAGTTTGTGTCTTGTTAATTTCAATATCATATCGTTTTAGAAATACCGCCAAAAGTAGTTAGTTTAGGTAGTAGACATTTGAAAAGAAGTTGTCTTCTTTCAAATGTCGGAATTACTTTCGGAGGCACATCGTGAGACTGGCGATACAAGGTCCGACCGGCTCGTGACCATAACCACTCTGCTAGGAGTGACCGACTAACAAAAAGTCTTCTTTTCAAGTGCTTTACAAGCGAAATTTTATAATTTGATTAATCAATAAAAATCTTTTAACCTAACCTTAGCCTAGCTGAATTGGCTACGGTAACCTCTTCCGAGAACCCTTGGAAGCGTTTTTTACTAGAAAGGCTATAAAAAAATACAAATATATAACATACAAATAACAAACATAACATATAACTTCTCATTCTTAATAGCTAATATTTAAAAGAAATATACAAATATATGTGTGTTCACACAAATTTATTTCTACAACTGGCAATTATACAATACATTCATTTATTCATAGTTTAGAAACCGGCTTTAATGTTTTTATCTTTTCATTTTGTGTTCAAAAATTATAAGTAAATGATTTTTGATAAACACCAGTTTCTTTGATTTATTAAAAAAAAAATGATGATATTATTATAGCATCAATTTTTAATATTATTCATTCAACTCGTTAATATTATTATATTAACGAGTTTTTCTAATCATTGTATTAATTATCGTTGGTTATATAACATTAGGAACGATAAGTTGGAAAGCTCGAAACTAACCGATCTGAAAACTTGACTAGACAAAAGCCCCTCACAGCTGTAAATAGTATATTCTCTGCTATAATAAATAATGATAGGTAACTAAATATGCTATAACATTAATCTATTATTTCATATTGCAAACGAGCGTGCTTGTGAGTTGATGGTAGATGATTAGCGTCCATAGACATCCGCAATACATAAGTACGTTTCTTGAATTCTCCATATTCAAGAGGCATAATTGATCCATAATATTACAGGTGGTAGATTATTCAACAGTTGTACTGTTCGTGGTGAATTTACACAAATACTTGTTCTACAATAATACAAGTAAGTTGAATTTAAATAAATAATGCAAATAATTAAATGATGGAAATAGAATCAGTTAGGCGAAAGGGAGTTCAGAAAGAATCAGTTAGGGGTTAAGAGAAAGGGAGATAGATATATTATTTATTGTACACCTAGAGAGAGAGAGAGGAAAAATGGGTGCAGTAAAATAGCTATTTAAAAAAATTGTGCTTAGATAAGTCAGTCAAATCATGAGGCGTACTTGTAAGTAAGGATATTTAATTTATTTGGATAAAGTGAATCTTAAGGTTATTAGTACTAAACAGTATTGTTACCAGCACGAACTTTCAACTCTGTACTTACGTTTGAACTTTGAGCTCAAGGTATATGCCGCCAACCATACCGATTGAAAATCTATCACCTCACTGAACCCCGGGTGGTCACGAGTAACAAGTTAGAAAGTCGAATATTCGTGATGACATCGCTTTGAGCTGCTTTGAATATTTAAATCAGACCGGTCTCTCTGCAAAAGTGATTAAGAGTGTTGTCACATAAAAAAAATTAGGAAAAATGAGACTTTTAAATATTTGTGCTGTGTATTATACACATTAATATTGTTGACACGCACGTATCAATGGTTGGGATTTAATTGGCATAGATTAAATATATCTCGACTTTTTTATAGAGCGTGGTAACTGCATTAAAATTTTCTGAGCGTATAAGGAAACATAAATTGTATTCTAGAATACTAATAGCTGATGTTAGCCAAAAACCTAGCTTTAATTGGAAGTGAGTGGAACATATCTACTGTATCAGTCAGGTCAGGCAAGCTACAAAATAGAATTTAAATAACGACAAGTGAAATCTCCATTAAATTCTGCCATGTGTCATGGCTGGCTTAGATAAGGATTTTAAAATACTGCATGAGATCGTAAAGCTTGGAAAAAGTGAACAATAAATTAAATAAATATACAATGGAACAATAGGGGATAAATTAATTTATTTTCTGGTAATATTTAGTAATGACAAAATGTATTATAATATAATAATAGATTGAATAATCTGAAACAAGTTTGATAAATATTTTAACTAATTTCATATTACCGATTGCCTCAGTGGCAGAGCCTTCCGCCCGCGGACACAATGGTCGCGGGTTCGATCCCCGCATCGGAATAAATATTTAGGATTTATAAATATTCATTCCGAGTCTGATAACTCCCTCCCCCCCCAATCTGCATTTCCTTTCCTGCCCTTTCCGTTCTTCTCTATCTTTTCCCTTCCTCTCCGCCAATCCACGGTCTGCCGTGCCAATGGATGCGTGGCTAGGGGCGAGCCTAGTAGCAAGCGTGCCGACCGTCTCGGGATCGGGCTCCCCCGGGTACTATGGTGACTTGTGTGCCTATGTCAAACGCTGCCTACGCCGAATCTTAAGTATATTGGCCGGATAACATGGTCTCCGATGAAGAGCTGTGGGGAATCAGCAAAGAGGACCCAGTAGATGTCAAGATACGTCGACAAAAATGGAGATGGATAGGGCATACTCTCCGGCGCCACGCCAGTCATATCCCCAAACAAGCCCTCGAATGGAATCCGCTGGGGAAAAGAAAATGTGGGCGCCCAAAACAAACTTGCCGGCATACTGTGACGACCGAAGTGCAGAAGATGGGCCTATCCTGTAGCGAAGTAAACCGTATGGCGTCCGACAGGTCGAGATGGAGAAACGTCGTGTCTGCCCTACCAGAAGGACTTATGACTCAGAGAGCTGTGAGGAGCAGGCTTAAAACAATTTTATTATAGTCTAGTGAAATTTGCGTATATGTGAAGTTTGTATTTAATGAAGTGAAGTTTAATTTTATGAGTGTAGTAAAAATTATTTGTAATTTTCGTAGACAGCGTGGTCTCTCAAAATACAAGCCCGGGTTCCGGGAACGCGCTGAACCCGCTTTGCGCCGGCGCTGGTCGTTTATCATCGCCTTACAGCACTATGGAAAACATCTAAGACTGAGACACCAATAAATTAAAAAAACCAACATTTATATATGAAATCAGTAGCTGTTGCGTTTACCGCATTTCAAGACGTTTATAAATGTCATATTAAAATTAATTTGAGAAAGAGTTGATACGTAATATAGAATATATTGTGTATACGATGTTGTATAATATATTTTTTTAAGAAATAATTTATTAATTTTACTTCACTGTAGATTTACAACGCTCATATATATCTTTTTCTGGTAAAAGGTTTTTACAAATTAATAGACGTTTTGTATATTACTTATATTTAAAAAAGCTAAACGAAGACTGGAAAAATTTACTGAACCAGACTATGGCCCACCCGCGGCTGCAATGCCTTGATGATGATGATGATAATAAACAAAAAAAAATACCTAATTGATGGAGTCAGGACGTTACTTTGCGGAAATCCATTACAAAGATGAACACTCAAACTTTTTTTGCTAAGATTTGCGAACACAAATCTTAAAAATAATATTGTGTGTTTACGAAGAATTGTGTTTGATGTTTACAACGTGTGTACCTACGTTGAAGTTCTGGTCGATTTGCCGACGACTGTTTTTCGTTAAGAACTAGACTTGTAATTCCATATACCATCATTATACCTTATTACATTTCCATACATCATATACATTATTACATTTTCATATACCATAATTCCATATTCCATATAATATCATTCTTGTTTCTTAGTAAAGTAAGTGGGTTTGACTGTCCACCTTAAAAAATATCTTTGGATTTCTTTTAGACTAACTTTTTAATGGAGTTGCCATTAAAACACTTTCTTAAAAAGTCATAACAAGAATAAAAATACTGTGGCAATTGTGAATTTTATGTACGCACTTACGTTTCGCGGATCGCGAAATTTGCCTAACACTTAAAATAAAAGGGGAAATTTTAATTAAAAATTCCATCATGACGAGCGGCGTAAGTAGCGTGTGACGAAAATCACTCGGTCACTCACCACGGAACATCACTACTTTTAATCAGATTCAATTACGCTCTTTATTTACAAACACAAATTTATACAGTGTGATACCACCCATTAGTGTTGAGGCTACACTCTACATGACTTGTTTTGTAGAAGAAGCCAATATACGAGCTTCTTCTTAGAGTGCCTCTCTGACTAGCGATGGTTGGGAGCCAATTCATGTGAACTCCTCTTTTGCGAGGCGCAGCAGTTAGGTGCCCTGATATTATGTAGTCAAGACTTCCTTCTCCGACCAATTTATTTTTTGCAACAGTATAAAAGAGTGGGACAGATATAACATTAACTCCGTATTATAATGACTATAGAACGAAAGAACGAATAGAAAAGTACGTGCCTTAAATGGTGGCTTTTTTAATGGAACCGATAAGCAAACGGTCACCTGATGGCAAGCAGCCCCAAAGAACATCTGCAGCCCTAAGGGCTTACCTTAGGGTAAACTTGTAAATATATTGATGGGAAGAAGGAAATAAGAGGAAATGAGTTGGGACACAGTAAACAAGTAGCTTAGATAGGAGGGTAAAAAGAATTTTAATAACATCGAAACATTGCTAGTGTTTTTTAAAAAAATATATTAACTACATATAAAAAGTTAAATGATTATGTATAATAATTAGATAAAAAATAATTCGATAAGTATTAACATGGTAAAGCCATATCTTAATAAAATAATCAACTTGAAATTGTTGAGTATAGTTTATATTAATTATAAGCCTATCTGGAAGAAATATCTGTATTATATAATATTAAGTCATTTTTTGCGAATTTTTATTCTTGTGTGTCATTTACTATTATTACTTTTTAATGTAGTACACTAAATAATCCAAAAACAAAATAATTAAATAACAACTTGCTTTAATTTGTTTTTATTTTTAATAATATTAACTCATATTCAACACTCATACTCAATTAACATAGATGAAAAAAAAAGATATTAAACCCTTTTTTATAAGTAATGCAATTTAGATCATCATAATAACCGGAATAATACTCATAAAACCTACATAAGTGATTGTTCTGATGCCAAAGGAAATAAGGTGAAGAGATTGAAGTTATTACCTTCAGGTAAAGAACCGGATGTCTAGCTATTACGCAAGCAGGGTTCCCGAAGAAACAATAAAATGATTTTATATTCGATAGATTATATATATATTCGATTATATTATTTATTATAGATATATTCGATTCGATATATATGTTTTCAAGACAACGAATGTATAACACACCAGAGCTTAAAACAAAGGTCTTAAGATGTCGAAAACTTGACTCTAACTTACTAATAACATCTGACTCATTACATCTGGAGATATCAGATATAATAATAGGGCAATAAATAAGTTTTATGTCTGTCAGTTCCTTGTAATTACAGTCTAAGTACATAGGATGTAATTTTAAGGTCATGGCTTTGAATTTACTAGAAATCGAAATATTAAAGTAAATTATATTTTTCCTTTCTTCTTTGATGGCATTTAACTATAAATATTATGCCAGTGTCAAGTAAAATAATATATTTTAGTATTTTAAAATTTTGAAATATAATAATATTTTAAAATGAAAATTCCACTTTTCACGATACTTTTTGATAAAATCGTGATGGTTCTTCCAAAACTTGCATGGACTTTTGCATTCAATTTAAAAATACAGGATACACGTATTTATTTCATTTCACTTCACTTCCATCAATAAACCTATATTGAGTAGTCAGCCACCAAAATTAAACAATAGAACTGATAATAATATGAGATTATAAAAATTAAATAAAGACTCGACATGATTTAACTTGATGAAGCAACTTGGCGGGAAAAGTCCAACATATATTTTTCTTATAACCAACACTATTAGGTTCATTGGATTGGTTAAAGGGAAATCTATTTAAATAAGAGTTCGAGGATGCCATTGCTAAACTTCAAGAAAAGGAATATTAACAATTAAAATCACTATTGAACAAAACGGTTATAATGATACAGCATTACGAAATAATAACAATACGTGTGTACTGTAATAAATGTATATATTTGTGTATATTTATAATATTTTTTATCTGTAATTAATGAATATATTTTTTCTTTTCTTTGATGGCAATTAGTTATAACTATTATGCCAGTGTAAAATACAATAGTATCAAATCTTTTGAAATGTAACTAGACAGCTTGTCACGTTACGTTTTGATAAAATGGTGCCTTGGCGGAAAAAGTCCGAATATATTTGTATGTATGCATAATACTTGTATAGTTTTTTTACATTCTTTTTCACACTAATAAGTACGGGCTTCTCAATTTCTGTCCAAGATTATTTGGCGGGATATCAAGACTCGGAATAAGTATCTGTAGGCCATATATATATTTATCGGGGATCGTAACCGCGACCATTGACTCCGTAAGCAACAGCCTAGCCACTGAGTCAATTAGGTGGTCAAGACGTATTAAGTGCACTTCACGTACCATACAAAATATTTGACTTGAACAATCTAAATATTTGACACAGAATCGTCGTTATTCTTCGGTCAATTTCAATGTATAATCAAATAGTGAAATGTAGTTGTAAGCACTCGAAGGGCGTAATTTTATATCGATAGCAATCAAGTTGCGGTGCGACCGCGACATTCGGTAAATAACCATAATGGACGGTACTAAGTCGAGAGCCAACAGCCAGCGTTCCGGAAAGTTATCAGAGCGTCCCGCGGCGCCTAATGACGGACTGCGACGTGATTGAGCTACGGAGATGTCGCGTATTGAGATTTAACAGATAACATAGATAGAAAAATATTAGAGCATAATATATAAGAGAATAATTCAGATCATAGATAAAATAGAATGATTCGAATCATAGATATAGGAGAATAATTCAGATCATAGGTATAAGAGAATGATTCGGATCATAGATATAAGAGAATGATTCGGATCATAGGTATAAGATAATGATTCGGATCATAGATATAAAAGAATGATTCGGATCATAGGTATAAGAGAATGATTCGGATCATAGATATAAGAGAATGATTCGGATCAAAGGTATAAGAGAATGATTCGGATCATAGATATAAAAGAATGATTTGGATAATTTTGTTTTTGATATTCACTAAGGTTTTATTTTCTCTCGCGTTTTTGTATTTTGTTTCTTATATTTTTTAAGTCAATAAATATATTATTACGACGACATTATCGGCTCAGTGGCGGAACTATTACTTTCGGAGTAATTGGTAGTGGATTCGATTTCCGCATCAGGATAAATATTTTATAGTTTACAAGTAGTTATTTCGAATCCCTTTGTCTCCCAAATCAACCGGCCTTTAAGATGTGTAGGGTTGTTTTTTTTAAGGTTCCAATCAAACCAGTTCGGAAATACCGCTAAAGCTGTTTCTACTGGGTGCTAGTGCGTGCCAAGAAGTTAAAAAAAAGGATTGTGTATTATTTTTAATAAAAATATATTTATTTTTTATTCAAATTATATCATAACATGAAAATAAATATTTCTTACTCTGTATTACTTAAAAAATGTCATTTCAATTGCATATGGTTTCTAATATAATATTAAGATAATATTATTATTTAATATTGAATCGTTGAACGTTCTTTTTCAATGTTAGAGTTTTATGCCCTGTTATTTATATAATATAATTATCTTCTTCTATTAGCATAAAAATTATGTGAATGTCATTCTATATACATAAAAATCATTAGAACATCTATTCCCGCGTCTATTTGTTTATCAAAATGTTTGATAAGGAATGGCAACAAAATTTTAACCGACTCACCAAACATTCGGCTTATCTACTCTAATAATTCATTTGAATAAAAGCAATCTAAGGTTTATCGTCATTCAAAGCAACTATATCGCCCATAAAAAAACAGCATCACTCCAAAGAGTACTTTAGTAACAGATAGATTATGGCTATATTAGTTTCATCAACGGAATAAAGATGCTTAAAATGAGTTTTTCTTTTATTTTTAAGTATTATTTGAATAATTATTTTTAATTATACATATTTTATTTCAATTTAAGTATTCGATAGACATGTTACCCGTCCGGTATGAGTAATTGAAATATATATTGAGATATAAAATGTAAAGTGAAAAGTGTGAATAAAGTATGAATAAGTAAGATATTATATAAATGTACATACATCGAAGATAAAACTCCCTAAAGATCCCGTGTATCGCCTAAGCAGTACGACTGGCACGCCACAGTAGGGAAGTGTAGCGGTTCTAACACGGCGGCTCGGGATTTTAACAAGGCTTCTTCTTCAAAATGAAAATCTTCTTCATGTATCATTATTTTAACAATACACATTACTCATTTGTGCACAAAAGGGCGAGATGTTCTACGTTGTTCTGTATCAAATCAATAATCAATAATATTCTTTAATTAATTGGGTTGGTAAGAAACATATTCGGGTTTGTTTTAGTGTGAAATAAAACTCAAATTTTTTATACAAAAACTGAACTTCAATCAGTCAAATATCTTCCATTCTGTTCGATGAACTTTTGGCATCTTTGTGGTAACTTCATGATCCCGCTTATAGAATTCTAAAACCGCTTATAGAAACTCATAGAATTTCTGGTTCTTAATAGCAGAAAACTCAACTAAGTGCGATTTGAGGTCATAGTTATTATTATGACCTTATGTTATGAACTTGTATACCTGACCTTATATTATGGTCAAAGTTATTATTATGAGTTATTACTAAAATTTTTACCATTTAAAAAGTTTTATAAACTTCGGCATATAATATATTAATCGATCAAAAACAATTATCCGAAAAAACATCTATTTCTTTATGTTTCAAATTACGAATGTTTAAAAAGGTAAGATAATAAAAAATTTTCATTATATTCTAATAATACTTTTATAAATTAGTTATGCATTAGTCAATTTATAACTACAGTACAGGTGATTTTACCTGTAAAACGTTGTAAGGCAATTTTGCTCAATTTAAAAACCATGTCGTAAATGTATGTACCAATGATAATATATTAACAATACTAAGGTACACATATTATTATTGAAATGAAAATAAAACCTCGAATTTCACAAGATACGCAGGATTTAGAACGAAAAGGTGTTGGCAGAAAATTAGGTTTCTTCTCCCTGAGCAGTAGTTTTGACTGAGCCATTCACAATCTGCAAAATGCATATTGAGTTGGATACAGGATTGGCACGTAACACCCAAAAGACTTTCAGGGAAAATAAACAGTCAAATTCCCGGAACAATCAATTTCACAGTTACATATACCAGTTTACACTAACCGTATGGGTTAGCAATTTGCAATTTAGCTCATTACAGCGCCATCTATGCACAAATTCATTCAACACTCGAGACATTACATTTATAAAACGCGTACAGTTGTTTTTATTTATTTAATTTTATTATATGTAAATGTATAATAGAATATGTATATATAAATCTAGGCAATAAATATTTTTGAATTAATTCTGAAATAAATGAATTTGTGTGTTTGCAGAATAGATCTATTTCATGTACAGATTTCACTAAAATAATAACGTTATGAGAACTTCGGTTATTTTTAACGATGGCAACACACACAAAATAATTGTGATGGAGTTATTAAAGTGTCATTTTGTAACGCTGCGGGGTAATCCGTTTCTGTTCAGACAGTAAATCAACGCTTTCACTCCATTTGTTTCATAACACCACCCCGGTCTAGTTGGTGCCGTCGGATGTTGTGAATTATGCGAATAATACGCAATAGAGGTGTCGATTGTGTTAAAATAAAAACATTAGCCAAGAAACGGCAGTTTGCATGATAGAAATCTTAAATCACACAATGTTTTGTTTATTTTTAACGAATTTCGTTTTACCTTAAACAAAACGAACGCCAATCAAAGGGCATTACGTCACTTGTTCATAAACCACGTGATCAGTATTGGCGTTTTGGAGCGAAATTCAAAACGTAATAAAAAAAACATGAATATTAAAGTATTAGTAATATTAAAAAAATATTTTAATTACTTTTATCTATGTTCGGTGGTAGATCTTAATTAAAAATATTTAATATATTAGGTCAATTATTCAATCAATATATATATATATATATATATATATATATATATATATATATATATATATATATATATATGTGTGTGTGTGTGTATTATTTTATGTATCGTTTCATATTTTATTTTATCATTTGATACGTAATATAAATATTGGAAATAATAATACAATAATACTGGTATAAATAAAATATAACTTTCTCGGCCTATCGACGCAAATTATTTTAGCTTTCTTTCTCGTTTAATGCCGTAAGAAATCAAAATAGAGTAAACAAACCATTTACTGGAATCTCTCATTCTGTGAAATAACTTTTGTATCTATATTAATTATTAAATTTTAACGGATATCATTTTAACTGTTTCATAGCTTCGGTTGTCTTGCGTAAAATCGGGTATAACCCGACGATGCCTCGCATTGTGGTGTATACATCGTATTCATTATTCAAAAGTACAAATTACACAGTCAGACGGTATATGGAAAATCTTAGTTAACTTTATGTATACCGTAGCAATTACTTATTAAATGTTATAAAAATAAATAAAACAAAAGTGGTTTCGTGTGTCAGGTTTTTGGTAATAGGAGTATGACAAGACTTTTTTAACGACCACTGTTATGAATTTAGCCGCAGTAATAAAGTTCGCATTGAATCTGGCGATGGCCGATTTCCGACATGAATTAGAGTAATATTTTTTGTAATGGTAGAGTTTACATACTGCTTTAAAAAACATGTATACTATTTTACGTATTTTTCTAATTGATTTTCACGGACTTCAGCGGAGTAATTTTGGGCTTTCTATCTAAATAATGAATTTCCACAAAAAAATACATCTGACTCCATTTATCATGGTATAAATGTAGACTTACCTTCCGAAATGTAAAGATTTTAAGTTGTAGATTACACTAACCAAGGGAAATGAGGAACTTCTGTCTTAAGCAATAATTATGTGATTGTTTTCTAACGATTATCAGAGAGAGATGAAAATACGTTACGTGTCTTCCCATAGTTAAGATGGCGTGTAAGATTTACGTTGACGACTCCTTATACTTTCTTAACTTAGTACTATAATATCTCGTACATCCGACATCGTTTATATATGTATGAATATAGTGTACGTATGTGGCTTAGTGGTGGGGCCGCCCACGAAGTCAACGGTCGCAGGTTCGATCCCCGCATCAGAATATGTATGGCCTACGGATATTTATTCCGAGTCTAGTAAAACCGCACTGGTTAAGCGTGGTGGGTTAACGTCCATTCCTCCAGAAATGGAGAGGCCTGTGCATAGGCAGTGGGCATATATGGGCTGTGAAAAAAAAATTCTACTATCATCTCAAATTTCACAGTGGCCAGTTTCTAAGTACCTTTTCAAAGTTAAGAATTCACAGTTTATTCTTAGTTGAACATCATTATTTATATGGTCTAAATGTCTTTATTTTTTCTAAAGTGAGCGTTTTTTTAAATTGTAATAGTACCCACATTATAGTATAAAGTTTTTATACTATAATGTTTGTTGTATAATGTTGTAGTGTTGTATAATGTTTGTACTATGATGTTTGTTTTAAATTCTTCTGTAAGAGAGGAAAACGGATTTGATTAAATGTTCATCCATCTCTTAAAACATATTTCTTTATTTGAATTAATATCGAAAATGTTTAAATTGTTCTTGACGAAACATTCCCGATTAGATGAAATAAATTATAAGAAATCTTCATTATTATCAGCATTTTGAAGTACAACCGTCTTTCTTTATATTACGGTACGTAAGTAAGTATTTGTCTCGAAGATACCTACTACGATAAAATTTGAGACAGATGTTACATTAGGTCAATCTATGAATTGAATTCCTCTATCGCATTTTTCCATCATAACATGAATATTAAACTTGTTTTATATAATATACCACCGAAATTTATTATTCGAATATTTAATTGCCTACAAATATCTGCGGGTCTCAAACTCTCACTGAATTGATAAACATTCACAGATAACTAGCTGATCTCTATGTTTTTTTTATGCGTCTGTGCCTTATAATTTATACCTACTTTTGTAATCGATCAATTTAAACGCGTTACTGACAGTTCACGATTTCACATTTGAACGCGAAGTTCATAGTGAACATAGATGCACGCGCACTTTTTGTTAACTTTTTAATTGGAAAGGGGTGAAAGGCAACAATCGAGATGCAACATTTTTTAATTCTACATGTTATAAAACAAAAAAAAACTTAAATACATTTTGAGAATCTGTATATTATATCTAACAACCGATAGTCACGATAGATGTCATAGTCACGTCATACGATCATAATACATAGTCACGGTTCGCGTTTATTACACTTGTTTTGTTTTTTGCTTAATCTGTGTACATAGCTTATATCTGTCTTGATTAAATTATTTTTACTATTGTATTCATAAGAATGATATTCGCATATGTAACATTAGTGAACTTATAAAATATTTATTTTATTTTATTTATCATTAACAATACACGTGTTTATTGTTAATGATAAATAAAATAATAAAATGATAAATAATCGGTTGAGTTGCCGGTGGACCCCGAACTTGGCGATTGCCTGTCTCTCGGGACTTACAGATATGTCCAGAAAAAAACTTTCGCAAGAATTATTATTCGTTATATTAAAACCCTTTTTAAAAATTGAAACAATAATAACAAATTTTAATATTTTTATTATTTACGAATTAGTACTTAGAATTAATAATTTTAGTACTTATATAAGAGATATATATACATTTTCCACCTTATTTTGACGTCCCTTTTTTGTTGTC
The DNA here is from genome assembly GCA_031353405.1 of Baronia brevicornis. Lineage (NCBI taxonomy): Eukaryota > Metazoa > Arthropoda > Insecta > Lepidoptera > Papilionidae > Baronia > Baronia brevicornis. Next base: position 705,462 of record JASFAT010002976.1, read on the forward strand.
TCGTTTCTTATTTATTCGACGAAAGAAAACCTATTTGCTGTAAGTAGAAAATGACGTATTTTGGTTTTATGCAAAATTTGAATCAGTAAAAACTTCATCGAATAGACTCGGTTCATATCTAAATTCTTTAATTCTTTTAAAAACAACTATTTACATACAACAAATACATTTTCTGTCGTCGAATGTCGCTTCGATTGGCGCAATGACAAAGTTATAGCTTCAAGAGTCAAGCTCTATTCCATTCCACATAGATAATTAACATAACATACTACAACTTCAAATTCCATATAGATAACACAACGTACAATCAAAAATATTATAAATATTATATGGCCATTTCTACGTCATGTTTTAATATATGGTTATCGAATCTCAGAAATTTCTTCCGTTTGCTTTGACGTTTGACGACCACACTGTACCTACTTTCCTATATATATATATATATATATATATATATATATATATATATATATATATATATATATATATATATATATATATATATATATATATATATATATATATATATATATATATATATATATATATATATATATATAATATATATATATATATATATATATATATATATATATATATATATATATATCTATATCTATATATATATATATATATATATATATATAAATATATAGGCCTGAAGATATTAAGTCCAAGTATGGATTACTAACGTCTGTTTTGGGACACACGGAACATATAAATGGTTACCCGTGGAGTTGAAGTTTAGAGTTTTGGCACTTTAAATGTTTGTATGTGGTTTCACAAAGGTTAAGACTCATTTCTCTCTTGTCACTCCATATCACATTTGTTTTATCCTAGCCTTAAGTGTGTGTAATTTATGGATGATCCCTCAGAAGAAAATAATCGTGAGCCAACGTTTCAAAGAAAGATCCTCAATCCTCAAGTCGCAGTGAATACGAATTAAACGAAATCGCATTAATTGCACTTAATTTATTTTTCACTTTCACTAATTTGAAATTCTCACTCGCGGAGGGCTTATCTTCAAGCGGCTTGAGGTTTTTAATCATTGCTGTATTGGTTATTTTCTATTTAACGACTTGTGTTATATAAAACGTGTGGTGCAAACGCTTAGCATAGCGGTCTTATATGTTAATTAAACTCTTTATTAGCGCGAGTAACTTTTTGATAGGTGATTTTACTTGACTCAAGCTACCGCTTCGGAAATTAATGGTCGCCATCGACTTTAGCCTCGGGGTAAATATATCTTAGCCTGGAGATATTTATCTGAGTTTGCATGCCCCACGATTTAATGTTAATATACCACACATGTCCGCCTTGGACAAGTGTGGTGTGTTAACATCCATTGGTCCAGAAATGGGGAGGCCCGTGCACAATAAGAGGATATGTACGGGCTGTTAAAAATATTTATGTAAAATCATAAATGGTGTAACCATTTCACTAAGACGAGCCAATATGTGGAAATATTTGTTTGACTCCTACTTATTACCTAAACCTCATTTTAAGAGCCGAAAGCTCTTCTACATTCCCTCATCTTCAATTCAAATTCAAATGACATGACATTCTATGACACTTGTTAGATTAAAATTGTTTTCTTTCTTTTTGTTTAGTTTATTTATATATTATAATATTATCAAAGTTTTAATTTTAGCTATTGTAAAAAAAATGTCATGAATAAAGATTTTTCTATTTCTATTTCAAATTCTTTATTTCAGTATAAGTAATTACATTTCTTTAGGATTAATATGTTGTATATTTTCTACAGCAAGTTGTCTATTAAGCAGAGCAGCTTAGTATTTTTAGTTGAAAATTGTAGTTGAAAATGATTGATTTATTTCCTCATCAATTAATAATATTAAATTTCTATATTCTTCAGAAACGAAAGTGTTTGAGAAAGTTGATATTCTATACTCTATGCTCATAATCTAACGACTTGTTTATTTAATAGGTATTGAGTTTGATAGACAGCCCTTATTAAAGAACCTTAATTTCGTCGATCGTGGCAACAAATTTATGGACATCGAAAGGTTTATTGAAGCTATGTGGCGCTTCTTGAGGGAGGCCTTCTAGCAGTAGAAAACCGCGGGCTGTTGATTGATTGACTGAAAGGTTTACTATCGTCTAAAGAAAGTCGTCAACTTGTTTTTCGTCTTACACGTGATATTAAAGTTTTATGAGTCTAAGGTATGACATATGTGATTATTGAATAATGTTTTTCTTTTCTTTGATGGCAATTAGCTACGACTATTATGCCAGTGCCAAGTCAGCTTATAACATTACGTCTTAATAAAATAGTGGCCATTTTACCAAAACCTTCTATGGACTTTTTCAGTCAACTTAAAAAGTTACGATGTGCGCATTTATTTCATATCACTTCACTTATATACCTTAAGCGAACTATATTGCATAATACTCCACCACAATTAAACAATATAACTGATAATAATATAAGATTATGAAAATGAAATAAAAACACAACGTCACTGATGTAAGTTGGCGGGAAGAGTTCAATGTTTTTTTATTATGAACCATTTGCGGTACTTATTTCCGGTATTTATTTCCCTATATTCTGTTCCAATCGAAACCATGATCCTTGACAAGAGAAGAAATATTTCTGAAATTACTCATGCGTGTTCGTTTTGTAGTTGAGACGTATAGTAACTCAAATATGCGGTACACCGCTTATTAGCGAACGTGTGTGAAACCGTTGTTTTTGCTTAGACTGATATGAATATCGCTTTTTTATAGACAGCATTATATGCACGCGGGGAAATGGCCGCTGTTGTGAGAACCATTCTTTATCCGGGAAGCGTGCATACCTCAGTCGGCGGAATTGGCTTATTGTTCTCGAGCGGACGTCAAAACTTCGGGGAACGAGCGTGAATTACAAACTTTTCCTACATCAACTCAAACAAATTGGGGTGACAACATCTCTTTATACGCGATTTACTACATTTATTGTGAGTATGGTGACATGACTCATTGGCTCAGTGGCGGACTCCCCCGCTCACGGAGTCAACAGTCGCGGGTTCGAACCCGCATCGGGATAAATATATGTATGGCCTACAGATATTTATTCCGAGTCTGGACAAGCTTGATGGGTTAACGTCCGTTTCTCCAGAAATGGAGAGGCACGTGCTCAGCAGTGGGACATATATGGCTTGTTTCCAACCAGACAGGGCTTGCTCGGAGTTTCTCTGGTGCACATGAATCGAAATAATGAAAGAAAAGATAGCAAACGGAAGTGGCAATGAGCTGTACGTTTGTCGAAGAATCAACACTCTTTAGAGTAGACGAGTGCTGTAGTGGAGACCGCATCTCGGCAAGTATAGTGTGTAATGCTCCCGGTTGAGGTGGAGTGACGAACTACGTAGGGCGGCTTGGCAGAGATTGAATGTTCGTAGCCAAAGATTGGACTGGGATAAACAATTTCTAGCGTGTATTGCTGGCTAATGCTGATGAGACAGTAGTTTGTAATGAAATTTCATTCATATGATGGTAGTTGGCAACCAACGTCCCATCAAGGTGACTTTCGCAGAACACTAGTTTAAACCATGTACCAGTCGCATTAAATCTATAGCATAAATGGGCCAGGTTTAACGGGAAATTACCGTACTTTCAGAGTATGCCGACTTCTCAATATGAGCTTCATTCAATTACTTGTTGAAGAAATTTATATTTACAACTACAAACTGGGAGAAATTCCTCAACCTTCCCTGTATTGTAGCGTACAAATTAAAAAAAAAATCCAAATTAGTCGAGCCGTTTTTGAGTTTTAGCGAGTCTTCCGTAGAGTGTACTATACCTGAAGATGCCTCGTGTTGGGGCGAAACACGTGTCGTTTTCAAGATGGAAAAGTGATAATGTGTGTTTGGTGTTGTGTATAGTGGTTGGTGGGTGGAGAATTGATGGCCGATTTTCGGTAAGTTTTTTGGTTAAAGTTCCAAATAAATCCACTTAACCCAACGGAAAAACACACATTATTAATTTTCTGTCATTGTTTTGCTTGTCGCGGATCTTAGCTAAGTAAAACTTTTGACTGTCCATATTAAATAATTACATTGAGGCCTTATTTATTAAATTTTTGAATCGTATTTAGAAAGTTGATTTTGAAACTACAAACCAAGAAATCTGTACGCTCTAGACATTTACTTTCAATGCGTTTTATGTTAATAGTGACTTTCATTTGATAGTTGGTACTCTGAAGGGCAATAGGATTCATTGGCCTATATTTTCTAGCGCCTTAAGTGAAGTCAGTTTTTGCTAATGGTCATTTGCTTGGCTGATGGACCACAGACTTGATGGATGACTACTAATGTATACGATATTACAGTTATTGCAAGGCGATGTAATTGAAATTATCATGGCGATGGAAAGTTATGGAATTTAAATGAAAATCGCTTTCCACGAATTCGAATCTGCCTCGTGCCATTCATTTCATTAAGAAATTTTTTAGTCGATATAAGTTCCACTGATGGGCGAGAGGTTGTCCCATTTTTTAGTAATGGAAATTATCCAATCACGTTTATCTAATTTCGATTAGTGGGGCATTGAAACATAGAATAAATACCTGAAAACTCTTTTTGAGTGATCAGATACAATTTTTTATGAAATCGTTAGTTTTTTGGCTATGGTGGTAAGTATATTTTCTATCTTCTTATTATTCAAAGAACTCAATAGGTTTGGTCTTTATTGCATATGAAAGTCCTACCAGTTGTGGGTTGGATCTAGTGTGCATAAGTACATCCAATTACAGGTGGTCCTTAATAGCTTTACCTTAACGCGCGATAACCATCAATAAAACACATATCAATAAATATTTATTTGGCATTAAGTATCTCATAAAACTTTATCTATTTACTTAACTTATAAATTGCTAATATCCCTTTCAAAGATTAAATTTTATTGTGCCGAGGTTTCACTGCAAGTCTTTATGATATTAATATAAGGCTTTGAGCTCACTACCAAAATGCATGCATGCAATGCATGCAAACAGTATATCATATGGGCGGGGATGATTGCTTTCCATTAAGTGACACGCCTGCTCGTTTGCTTTACTATTCCTTTAAAAAACCTAAACCTAAATTAATTATACAGATTGACGTTCAAATTTATGCTAATAAATTCATTCATATATTACTAACTAGCTTTTGCCCGCGGCTTCGTTCGCATGGAATTTGGTCTGCCACATTGTTTCGTGACAGATCATTTTAAATAAATATATTTTTTTTACTTAATAGTAAAATTATATTACGACCAAAATTACATAAAATCATTACAAATTGTAGCCTATATGATATTCTGATGTATAACCTATATTACTGTAAAGTTTCATCCAAATCCGTCCAGTAGATTTTTCGTGAAAGAGTAACAAACATACATCCATACTCACAAACTTTCGCATTTATAATATTAGTACGATTAGTAGGACTAGTAGGATACAAATTAGCATCGTTGTAAAGAATATACATACATAGTACAGAGTTGTAATACCACATGTTTTTAGTTTCCAAAGTACGCTTACAATGTCACGTAAGCTTGTTTTCAAAACATACAGACAGCAATTCGAGCCGTGCATTAATTTACACTTCAAGACTACCGTTATCGTAGTTATATTATCCATTTCATTCCTGTTTACGCTCCAATCGTAAGCTTATTATTAATTGTTTTTATTGAGGAGTCTTCTCTTTAACTGCATAACCGAGATCAACGTGTCGATGGAGTGAACATTAGAATGTTAATTCTGTGAAAATATTCAAGATTTAACCTTTACTTTAGAAGCGTGTTATTAGATTTGTTTTACTGTTAATTTAAATGAGGAAAATAGTTAGATAATGATCGGCAAAGTTTGTTCTCATTCAGATCAATGACTTCAAAGGAAAAGTTATTTTTATATTCGGGGATTGTATTTATAAATACAGAGATAGCCAGAATTTTTTTAATACGAAGAGATGTTTGAAAGAATATGCTTTTTACCCCTTTCAAATATATTTTTAAAATAAATTTGAATTGTAATAATTATTATCTACGCTCAAATTTATTTAAAAAATATATTTGAAGGGGGTTAAAAGCGTATTGTTTCAAAATATTGGTTAAAAGCATATTATTACACATCAAATTTAATTAAAAAAATAATATGCTTACAAATCAAAGTTATTTAAAAGAAATAAATTTGTTTGTAATAATTATTAACTACACTCGGTCCTCCAATATCTGGGGATTTTACGAAGGGCAAACACCCCTCCCACAGAAAACACACATTGTTAAGAAACCGATCCGATCCTAGAGATCTGTTCGGACGCCAAGATCCATTTTGGGTCGCTGCGTCAACAAAGTTAGTTTAGTTAGTTTTATCAACTGCGCTGTAAAAAAGTATAAATAGATAACAACTTAATTACATCAGTAGTGGGGCTGATTATCGCATCTTTTACTTATTTTACCATAGGGAGTGCCGAGGAATCGCCAGGAACAATTCATGCTGCTGAATTCCACTACCGCACAACTCACCACAAAGACAAGTTTCATACATGCCATATGGATGAGTGACGATCCAGTGCTGTGCGGTTTTCTCGAAGCTTCTTTACATGCACCATCACTCTGGCTTCAGTAGCATTTCCGAATTGATACGAAATGGACTTTATAAAACATTCAAAGACCGGCAACGCTTCCGCAATGCCTATGGTTTTGTAGATGATTGCGTTGTAGATGATTTTCATCAGGTAACACGCTTGCTCGTTTGCTTGCCTAACTCATAAAAAGTTTGAGAACAACATAAACAATATATGTTTGCCCTTTTATGTAACTCCATCGAATGTAAACGATAATGTGCGAATATTTTCTCTAATTTAATTAGCTATGTATGTAAATATATGCAACTATTATGCATAGTTTTATATAAATATTTATCAAGTAAAATAAAAACTTGAATGCAATTATTACCGGCGTTACTTGAGCGTTACGGGAAATTACGAGCCACATTTCGCTTAGAACTATCTTTTTTTGTTTGTTTTATTTGCTATTTGACGATCTAGGTAGCATTGAGACGGAAAGATAACTTTTCGAACTAGCTTTAGTTGGGTCATTGTAAATGTTTTGTGTTTTAATATCACCGGGAATTATCAGTGAATATCAGAAGAATAATAAATTTAAAAATATTTGAATCTAAATTCAAAGATAATTGAAATCTTTAAAAATATAATTCTTCTGTACTTTTGTTTATACCTGAACTCCCGCTAAACGGCTGGACTGATTTTGATAAAAAAACCTTGTACCTACGTGTTTAAGTAAACCTTTGATTGACTTACATTACCAATTGGTCCCAGTAGCTGGAATCTTGTACTGAAAATTAAAAAAAAAACTAGGGAGTTTTTTTTAATTTTTAGTACAAGATAACATCTACCGAGTCCATCTGTTTTTAATTAAAAAAAAAAAAAAACAAAAAATATTATTTCTGTGTTTACATGCAAACATATATATTGTGAAAAAAATTGACAGTTTAGTTCACCATGATTAGGTGGTATACGAACGTCTTCTTTTTCTTTCAGAGTTCTTTCTATATCTGTCTTTAATTAAGAGAAAATAACTCGGCAGCACCGCTATCCTCATTCACTCTTTGATATTTTTTACCCAAGATGCCAGCCGAGGCGAGGATACACAAAATAAATTTTTATTTATTGCAAAGCTATGTTAATAACATGTTATTTTATAAATGTAAAATATTAAATCAAAGGGAAGGAAGATTTCGGTGAAAACCTATAATTAGAGGAACTGGCGTTTATGATGTATATAATAATAGGCCTATGGAGAAATTAACATTAGAGGTCATAATGTCAAGAACTTGTATACAAAAATATTTCAAGCGAAAGTAAATGCCAGTTCGATTTAACATTAATTTGTAATTTATTCTTTATTACAATTAACAAATGTCTAATGTAGATATTTGTTTTAAATGTTTATTGAGTGACAGTTGCTGTGATCATTATTTTTTAAGATTCCTTTTTCAGCGGTCTGATTCGGTTTTGTAAGGCAGGTTTGCAAAAAAAACGCAACCGCTGTTCTATAAATAAATTTATTTTAACCTTTTATTAATGTAAAACAAAAACATAATTAGGCAATCTCGGAAGTCTATGGGCGGCGTTGATTGCTTTTCATCAGGTGACACGACTGCTCGTCAGCCTTCCTATCCCATAAAAAAAACCCAAGATTACATTTATAACAAGAATTATTAGGTTTATTGGATTGGTCAAAGGGAATTCTATTTAAAAAGGAGTTAGGGAATGCTATTGGTAATATTCAAGCAGACAAGGAAATTTAACAGACACTGTTAAATAAAGTAGTTATACAGACGCAAAGTCACATCACTTATTCAATTATCGACTAAAACATCCCAAAACCAAGTTCACCATATTTATATCGATAGTATTTCTATTTATTTCGCTCTATACGATGGCCGAGATTCAAAATTTTCAGACCATAGCGTAGATCGTAACGGTATTAGGTGAGCAATTAGCATGATTTATATAATGTATTTAATATAACAGTCCCAGCATTCGTTTGCATTTTATAATATTTTTATTTCAATCTGTGTGTGTGGACAGTCTGAACTTTTACTTAGCTAAGATCCGCGACAAGCAAACAAAAACAGAAAAATAGTAATGTGTGTTTTCTACGGGAAGGATTGAATTTATATCAGTTATACCGTAAGATACCAATATATGTCGTCACTGTGGTCCGCGATCTGACCACGTTGGTTCTTGCTGAAAACCAGCTCCAGGTACTCCAATAGAACGTCTGGCATATGTGGACAGTCAAAAGTACGGAAGACAAACGAAAAGTGAAGACTTTTCGGTTGTCTTCCGTAGAGTCTACTATGCCTGAAGATGATGCCTCGTGTTGGGGCGAAACACGTGTCATTTACAAGGTGGAAAAGTGGTAGAGTTTGTTTGGTGTTATGTGTGTATAGTGGTTGGTGGGTGGAGAGTTGATGGCCGATTTTCGGTAAGTTTTTGGTTTAAGTTCCAAATAAATCCACTTCATCCAGCAGGTAAACACACATTATTAATTTTCTGTTATTGTTTTGCTTGTCGCGGATCTTAGCTAAGTAAAACTTTTGACTGTCCACATAGTGATGGATTTCCGCAAAGTAACGCGTGACTCCATTAATAGTCTGGCATATGTTGAGAAAGAACCATTTTATGACGCTTGTTAGATTAAAATTATTTTCTTTTTGTTCTGGTTATTTGTATATTATAATGTTATTAAGGTTTCATTTTAGGTATTGTAAAAAAGGTGTCATGAATAAAGTTTTTTCTATTCTATACGTCTACTAGTTTGTTATAAAACTATTAAGTCGTAAATGACACAGCCGACATTCTACATGTGAGAGTATTAATTGGAATTGATGAAATTGATTTATACTCATCGAACCTTGTTAATTATGTAGATAGCTATCTTGACAGGGTCTAGCTTCAAACTTTTTAACTAAGCTTATAAATGCTTATGCTTTGAAATGGCCCATTTCAATAGACCAATGCAGGATACGAACTCACGATGTACAGATCGTAAGTCCGAGCCTTGACAACGGAGTTATTGCTTCTTTGGTTCTGTGAGAATTCTCACTCATTAGTATTTTATTGTATTACCATGAATGGTGAATGCAGAGATATTGATGCCTAGCTCTTTTTCCCTTTGTCTATTTTCTTCTTCCTTTAGTTATCATTTACTGGACTGCAGATTCATTGCCGACTTTACATACCATAGGTCGGCAATGAATCTGCAGTTCCTTTAGTATCGCGGATGTTCATAACTAGACGATCCGCTTGCTCATTTACTTTTCTCTTCAATAAAAAAAAATAAGATTATATTGAATGTATATCTTTTTGAATTTGAAGGCACTTGTTCCATTGTCCAACGGAAGCAAATTTTTTGATGCCGTTGAAGGAAAATTTGGATGTTGTGAAGAAAATCCCCATTTCTTGAGAAACGAATATTAACCCACCACGCTTTTCCAATGCGGATCGAAGGGATAACTAGATTGGGAATACATATCTGTAAGGCCATACTAATTCCATAAACTAATATATTTTTAATACACCTACTTATTCCCTGACTTTCAAAACAAGGTGTTCACTTTGTCAGGTTTTTTGAAAAAGCGATTTAAAAACATTAAAGGTCCGGTTAGACATGCTAGAAAGTCGAAATTTCTAATAAACTAACCATTTTTACCACGAGTTAAACAAGTTTGCATAAATTTTAACTAATAAACATATCTGTACATCGGACTGACCTTCTTTATCTGATACCGCTCGAAACTCACCGGAACTGAGCAATATGGCGCTAGGACAGATTGGGTCTTGATTGTACGTAAAGAAAACTACATTTGTTGTCGAGCTGTCTCGCGTGTCTAACCGCGGCGAGTCTAAGTTGCGAAAATCGCGCGGGAAAAATGTAGTGCACAGATTAAATATATTTCGAAGAATTGTTTTAAATGTGACGTTTAAGAAAATGAACAGTTAAGATTGGTTTTAATTTTTGTGAATGTGTATGGTCTATAATTTGTGTAAAAAATATAACTTAGCTGTTTTAAATGTAAGTACTTATATTGTTACTTGTTTTTTTTAATTGTTTTGTCTTTTTTTCCTATTTTTTTAGTCTACGTATGATTTAATAGTGTTTATTATATTATTATTATTTGTTTGTATATTATTTGTTTTCAATCTATGTACGAAAAACATAAATATACCCAATTTGTTCCGGTTGTATTTTAGGTTACAATAATATATATTGACTGACAATATGACAATAATAAATATTGACATATATACTAAAAGTAAAATAGCAATAACTATATATTTCTATGAAATAATACTTCGTTATATATCTCGGTACATTAATTTTTTACATTATTTTCTAATATATTTTTTTCGGTAAAATATTTTCTATGTAAGTATACATACAAAGTGTAACGAAAACCATGTACATATGGTATATGATAGTATTCAATAAATAAAAAGTATTAACTGTATAAAATATCACGGACATATTAATAAATATTTTATAACAAATAAACAATAAATAATAAAAAGAAACTTTTACGGTCACAATCCTTAATTTTATATCATGGATGTGATTCATCAATTGAATTAGGTTTTTAACCTTAACTACTAATTTCAAAAAAGGAATATTCTACCTATTAAAAAATATGAACGAATAATCCTTGTTTAAAAGTTGTTGTTAAGGGTGAAAATCTATTTCTGCTACTGGACGGCCTTTATCAATATAATATTCCAATGGGTGCATCGTAATCCTTGCAAGTTACTTCATGGGTGGATTGCGGATTTCAGTTTAGTTTTCATTACAAAGATAAACGCTATTGTGATTTTAAAATGGTTATACCACCATCATTTGGCTGATCAAATCTTTGTTTGTTAAAAAACATGTTTTTTATTATTTATTTATACATTTATCATAACAAGTCTTACCCTAATGCAATAATGTACATCTTAAATTAATTTTATTGTTACTTTTTAATTATTACCATAACATAAATAAAGCTGTCTGCATGAGTGCAATTTTAACATACAAAAAATAGCATGGAATACTTAGATTTCGCAAATATTATCGATATATAAGAATCGATAATGTATCGAGAGATATAATAATCAAATGCAACTATTGGCTTTTAATGTAAACGCTTTGCCACATGGTTCGAGAAACTTTTTGTTAATATTAAAAAGGTTTATTCATTTGAATGTATCATCCATTATGTAAAAGCAATAACGGTCTTATTTAATAGCGGGTGAACAATCTACGCATAGGGCTTATCTAATTCATTCTCTAGCGTGGACTTTAAAAGTTAACCGTTATTATTCCGACTTTAATAAGTGGCTCGTTTGTTCGTGTTGATTTTTATTTTATGCAAGAAATTTACAACGTGTGGAATATTGCTTCTTGCCTTTTAAAATACAAAACTCTTTTATGGACGAAATAATGCGTGTTTATATTATAATAAAATAGAAAAATTGAAAGAACAAAAATACCTTTATATTTGTAGCCAGCAAAATTATTATTTATACAATAAAAAATTCAACATATAAAAACACACAAAAACACAGCATAGTAGTACATCTACCTTGAGCGGTATTTCCGAACCGTTACGATTTTCGCGATTTCACAAATCAAGTTGTTAATGATGATAGTAATTTATATTAGAATACAGATCGAATTTGGAAAAACCATATTTATATTAGATTATGCGTCGAATAATCCTTGTTTAAAAGTGGTAGTTAAGGTTAAAAACCTAATACTGCCACCAGACACCTCTATATTTTGTTAAGCCTTTATTGCTGATACTAAACAATTTCTTTTACATACAAATACTGTAACTTATTATAACACATCGGACTTCGTGGTTTAGAGTTCTGCGTGCCCTATGACATTAGGCCTCTTCCAGCTGTTTCGATTCTTCTATACTACACGCCTTTCTATACCAGATTGTCCCTCCGATAACTTTGATGTCATCTTTTCATCTCTTAAACAGTCTGCCTCTCTTTCTTTGCTATCACATGGTTGCCGCTATAATTTTTCTTCATTTTAACCTACTGTCCCTTGTCGTATGTCCTGTCTATCGTCATTTCAATTCTCTTAATTTCTTTAGTACATTTTCCATCTTGGTTGTAGATCTAATTAATGTCTTCTGCTCTTTTGTGCCATTTCAACTGTCTTATTTTTTAGTACATCTTCTTTCTGGTTGTAAATCTAATGTCTTCTCTTTTACGGTCTTTTAACGTCAAGCCTCACACATTTCTTATATCCTTTATATAACATTATCAAAACTATTCATTCAAAGTGCACGAAGCTAAGTGATCTAGTTCTATGCATCATAGAACTAGATTACTTAGCTTCGTGGATCTAGTTCTATGCATCATAGAACTAGATTACTTAGCTTCGTGCACTTTTAAACACACCGTTATAGTAAAAGACAATGGAGAATAAATAAAAATTCACAATGACCCGAAACATTCATAGGTTGACCAATTAACTTAATTTCATTTGTTTAACTGTTGAATATAATGAAATCGTTCTTATTTCTAACTGTTTGTTACTATAAGCCATACGAGGCCTTATTTTTAATTTACATAATATTTTAATAGATTCATGGTTATAATTAAAATGTGATTGTACTTACAGTCAGGTGTTAAAAACCTTTCAAACTTTCGTTCAAACTTTTTGATAATCGACTTCTGGATAAAAGGTTTAGTACCTACTGCGATTTATTAGATTGACATTAAAAGCCGGAAGTCCCAACTCCTTTTCATTTGTTTCGTCTTCAAAATATCTTATTTGCTGTGAATATGGCCCAGGTTACAGGTTAGGGCTTCACAATAGCTAGGCTTCCTCTAGCGACTATGTATATCTCGAGTCATTGATTGTCACTTGAATATTTACCTTATCTCTACATATACTTACTTATGTTCATATGTCCCCCATGTGAGCCAAAGGGCGTTCATAATGTTCCACCATCGCGTTCTACCAGCCACGCGCTTTAATTCGCTCCACGTCATTCCGATGCTTCCCGCTTTTGCTATCATCCTACGTCGCCATGTTTCCTTGGGGCGGCCCCGCTTTCTTTTGCCTTGGAGATTCCAATCTAGGGCTTGGTTAGGGATATGATTGGGTTCCCGGTGGAGAATGTGGCGGAGAATGAAATGCGGCGGAGCTCCACTTGCGATGCTTGATCTTCAAGCTGATGGGGATTTCATTGCAGCGTCTCAACTGGTCTTCGATAATTATTTTCTTGGGCCAGTGAATGCCGAGAATGCTGCGGAGGTATGGGATGGATTTAGATATGTCCCTACATATAGTTATCTAAATCCGTATATCTAAATCCATTCCCGACTCATGTGTAAGTTCGATGGTACTATAAGATATCCTTTTCCTTAACGAAAAGAGGCAATCTTTTAATTCTATTGTTTGGATCCTTATTCTAAGGAAGGTAACGAGTCTAATTCATGATTACATCTTCCAGAAAGACATCCTTTTTTTAATTATGTGCTTTGTTATTGTTTTCAATACGTATTTGTTTTATGGAATAGATAGGAAAACGAACGGGTCACCTTATGGTAAGTAGTCAGCACTGCCCGTAGGCTTTCGAAATACTAAGAGAGTAAGTTGAAGTTGCTTACCTTAAAGTAAGGATATGAATAATGGGAAGGAAGTAGGAAATAAAGGAGTCCTCCAGGTCCTGAATGCATTGTAATATATAATATTTCTTATTTATTCTAGTGTTATCAATTTGTTTTTTTTTATTTGCCTTAATTGAAAACATATATGTCTGCAGATCAAATGTCTATCTACAATATGGCTCAATAAGAGAAACCTTAAACGTACTGGTGAACTTCAATAATCCCATTAAAAACAAACAGAGATTTCAGTGTTAGGATCTAATTCACAATCGAACCAAATCGATTGTGAAACCGAAACGACTTTTTGTTTCATATCATTTTCTGCGAGTGATTTTCAATTTCTAATATCCGAGTGTCGAGACTTCGCGTGCTGATAGTCGTATTTCAATCAGAATAGAACGCCACTCCTTTGGTCTGAACCAATCACAATTCAAATACGTTCAATGGATGTCATTATATTCAGATTCTACTTTTCACTTATATGTTTATCAGATTGAGATTGAACTTCACGTTTCTGGGTAGTTTCACATTATTTTAAAAGACAACAGCTTGCCTCAGTGGTTAGGGTAATTGTTTTCTTATTTGACCCAGACAACTGGCAAAAGAAATTTACCTTGCGAATGTGGATGGAAGGGCCGGAAGAGGAAGACCACGAAAAACGTACCTTGACCAAATTGCTGAACTTTTTAAGAAAGGCCAGGTCAAGAGTACCCTCAACCGGCGGGCTTGCACGAGGAGAATAATGAGTGTGGAGGAAGCAAGGGAAGTGTGCCGAGATCGTAGCAGATGGAGATCTGTGGTCTCTGCCTACCCCTAGGGGAGACAGGTGTGACGATATGTATGTATGTATGTATGTTTGACCCATTCATTGCCACAAACAATTTATAAACATTACCTGGGTCCCACTTAATATCTTTGTAGATTACAATAGAAGTCATAATTATATGTTTTATAAAAAAATACTATTTTTAAGTAATACTTAAATAGTCCTTAGGTGACTTGACGTATAAGGTGCGTTGATGGTATGATATAGTATTCTCAATTAACGGAAATGGTGCGTTGATGGCATAGAATGGTGATAGTGGTCGGTAAGATTTAGTTTAAGTTCGCCGTAAATCCACTTCTTCCAGTAGAAAACACACATTATTATTTTTCTGTTTTTGTTTTAAATTCTTACAAATGATATTAATTATTTATTCTTGCGTTTCATTGTACATTTATATCTTATTCATATTATACTTTATCACACTTTTCACTTTACATTTTATATCTCAATATATTTATTATAATTTCAATGTTTTGTGCCGGACGGGTGACATGTCTGTTCAAAAGATGTCAGTCGAACTAATGCATTTTGTTTTATAACAATTACTTTTTCATTTTAAAGTTGAATATTATATAATATATAAAAATATATTAATATATTTTATAATATAAAAAAAGTAAAATAATGTAAAAGGTTTTAATGCCTTTTAGCCAGAGGGCGCTCCAAACTACGTTTGCCAAGACGCGATCTCTACTTTTATTCATTCATTCATTCACAGAATTCGTCTATCGCAGTGGTTCTCGTATCTCCTACAAACATGACCAGACCATTGCTACTTCAGGTTACCAACTCGGCGAACTTTGTCGGTTAAGTCTCCGTCGGATAACCAAATATTTTTTATGGGATAAAAGGCAACTGAGCAGGCGTATCACCTGATGAAAAGCAATCAACGCCGTCCTTAGACATCCGCAGCGCCATAGACATTGCAGAATAGTTGCCGACATTCAAGAAACCAGAATTAAGATGTGACCATAGAATACCTCATAATAATTTATAATTGGGTGGTCACATCGTAACATAAACTTGTACAAAATTTAATAAACTGTCGCTCCGAAATGTTACGTATGCGGGTATTTAGTTCGTCGAGCATACTTTATCTTCTATTGTTATTTATAAAGTTTGCGTGTGGTTACTTCACGATTTTATGTCCGCGGAAACTTCGTTTCAGACAGAGACACATTGCTCGTAAAATTCTTTACTTCGTTTTCCTACATCGGCTTTATTTTAGAGTATGTTTTGACTAAGGTTACCATGTTTAAACTAATTAAATATGGACATTTTTACCGCAATTATGTAAAAGGTAGGAAAATCGATTGTTTTATATTTTTTCTCTTAATTCTTTTGTAATATATGAAGTATGTAATAATTTATGCTTTGGTATCGTTCTAAATGTCTTAATTTTGATACCACATTGACTGAATAGTCTTTGTATATTACAGTTCCCATTTACATAATTGATAAAATGTCCTGGCGTATTTGTAGTCACTCTAACTTAGTGCTGTATAGACTAAATAATAATAAATAATGTATTTTACATGTATTCGGTGCTACATGGTGTTAGCGACACCCAAATTGGCTAAGGTTAGTTATCGATTTCGGATTTAATAGTCGCGGGTCGATAACTTCATTGAGATAAATCGAGATATACGGCCTAAAGTTATTTATTTCAAATCTACATAGAATAGAAAAAAACTTTATTTATGACACATTTTCTTACAAAAGCTAAAATTAATACCTAAATATTATAATTTATAAATAAACAAAACAAAAAGAAAATAATTTTAATCTACAAGTGTCAAAAAATGGTTCTTGCTCAGCACATGCCAGGCGTTCTATTGGAGCACCTGGCGCTGGTTTTTAGCAAGAACCAACATTGTCAGATCGCGGACCATAGTATCCTGCCAATCCACCTTGGATAAGCATTATTATTAACCTATCATACTTATTCAAGGCGGTTTATTTTATAATTGAGAATATCCTTGCCCAGCTGTGGAACTTAGATGGACTATGAAAAAAATTTAGTTATTAACAACAGTCTTCATTTTTTAGTACAGAAATCTTTAGCATTTCACAATTTTTAAGAATAGATTATGCATTAATTATAACTTTAAAATGGTAATTAATAAACACACAGAAAAGATAGTAACTTAAGTTTATCAAAAATGTAAATATATACCGATTTCTGTTTCGATAAATGAAAACCATTAAAATTAATGGAAATGTATTTTCGATTCAAAGTTTTCTTTTTTGTGGTTGTCACCGGAAGTACTTGACTTACTAAATGTATTTTAATTAGCTGGTGTCTAGACGAGTTGGTCGAGTAATTAAGAGATGAAAAACAATAATGTTTGTTAAATTAATGACTAATGACGAATAAGTTTTACTTACTCTAAAATGTCTGCTTGTAATACCGTCGTATTTTATACGTTGGGCCTCAGGAACTCAGGAAGCGCAGTAGCTAAGTCACCACTCAAACGTCGGTTTTCTGCGGGAGTGTGGTACTTCCCCGGGCGAGCCGGCCCATTCATGCTACAGACAAATATTATGCCATTCTTGACAAAGTATTCGTCTGCAGCGTGGCTCTACCACTATAAAAATGTTGAGAAATACCAATGGACGCACAGCAACTACCTGAGTAATAAAACCAAGTCTACGATCACCAGAAAATCTGCAAAACGTAACTACGACAAATCGTAACTGTAATGTGACACTGTTGAATAATTAATAAGAATATGAAAAAACCATAAAAATTATGAATGTAAATGAATACGAGTTATATATGTTGTCTATAAATACAATTTGTAGTCTTTTGAATTTTCCGTTGTCTTCGGTAGTCTACTATAAGATAGAGAAGATGCCTCGTATTGAGGCGAAACACGTGTCGTTTATAAGGTGGAAAAGTGCTAGTGTGTGTTTGGTGTTGTGTATAGTGGTTGGTCGGTGGATAGTTACTGACGGGCGTTTTTCGTTAAGTTTTGATTTAAGTTCCAGGTAAATGCACTTCATCCAGCAGGAAAACGCACATTATTAATTTTCTGTTATTGTTTGCTTGTCGCGGATCTTATTAAGTAAAAGTTTTGACTGTCCACATAGTGATGGATTTCCGCAAAGTAACGCCTGACTCCATTAATCAAGCTTTTCTAACTTCAAATCGAGAGTGAGGTTACAGTACTTAAAAGAGGCATTAAACTAGCATATTTTTCTATTCACTTATCACGTTTCCCCCATAAATAGACAATTTAACGACGTACACTAAACAGAAGACATTCTCCTGAGTATGTCGTATGGAATTCCAGTTTGTTTGAAGGAAAGTGCGCATCGAAAACCAAGTTCTAGCGTATAACGGCGTTGCGTAAAGATGCGATCAGGAATCTTCAGTCTAACCTGCCTGACTGGTAATGTAACACCCCAATTAACTAATTGTCTAACTGACTGAATCTGACTCCCTAACTCTATCGTTTAGTGTTACATAATTGAATTGTTTTACAATCTATTTTTTTGCTCATTGTTATTATACATGTTTGTGTCTTCATTGTCTTATATTATCCTATTAGGTATATCTAATAGGATAATATAAGACAATGAAGATTGTTTTTTTTTGTTGATTGTGTTTTTTGAACTTTTATTGTTGATTTTTATCATAACTATATGAGTTATTAAATTGGTATAAGGATTACGTCTACGATGTTTGGTCATGGGTCTTATTGTATCATTTATTAACTAACGGTGTGACAGATTGGAGAAAGAAAGCGAAAAAAAGATCAGTCTGGATGGATATTCTAGACTAGGTCAATGCCCACCTGCGGCTGTAGCGCCTTTGATGATGATAATTTATTAACTAAGTAGGAAAGTTAAAAATAATTTTAATTATATCAAAAAATCCTAAAGATAAAACTTAAAGAAAAATACAAAATTTATATAAATATTTATTTGGAATACTACAAAATATAATATGTACATATCGACGACAGAAAACGTATTTGAGTCAGAAAAAAATGCGTCAAAAATCAAAATCCCGTTTTTTAAGAGAATTATATCTATTTGTTTATATTCTATTATAAAACTATTCGTTTTCTGTCGGGGATATTTAGAAGCATTAATTATTATCGATTAAAAGCATAAAGGATAAATAGTTAGATTTTTTCATAGCAGTCACGTTTACGATAAATCCAGACAAACGCCAAAATTTCTGACATAAAATTTAAAATGTCCATTCTATCAACGTGCTACTCAATAGCAATTTTCGACCATGAACAGTGTGTGTAGTAGAGCAGTCTACCACCTGGGATCGAATATTCACATTATTTGTTTTATTCAATGACGGTGATGATGATGGGATGATGTATATGTTCAAAAAGGCTGGCAACGCATTTATGACACCTCTAGTGTCTATGGACGACGGGTATAATTTACCATCAGATGCTCTGCATCCTCGTTTGCTTGCTCAATGTCACAAAGTATAAAAAAGAACCACACTCTCGCAGAAAACCAACTTCTGTCTGAGTAGTGCTGCTGATGAGCTCCATTGAGTGAACGTAGGCCGGGTACGAAGGTGGGTCGACCCCTCTCTCCCTTTAGTTAAACCACTCGTTATACCCAGTCATGCAAAACAACTACAGTGTCCTTGGTGTTGCGAATGTCAATAAGAAGCGATGATCACTCATAATGTACATTGAGGTGATCAGCTAGTTCATCATCTCCTCATCCATAAAATGGACGCTTTCCCGTTTTACTACGACTTAATCTAAAACTATAAGCTGTCAGAACGTATGGTTTTTGCACTTTTTTACAAATATAATGTATTTTTTATGTGAATGCAAATTTTATTCTTTTAAATCATCTTATTTTTATTTATGACTACACTCAAAATATTATAATAACATAGCAAAAAATACATCTTTGGTCATTAAAATCCATTACTTTAACCTCATTTCCTACTGTGTATCGTATGATTTAATATTCAACATAAAGTTTGCATAGTGCTCCAAAAGTTATAACTCTTCACTTTTATGGTGAATTTTGTAATAATTATAACGGTATAAGGTACAACGGTATAAGGTATATTTTCAGATCGATAACTACGGCTGACTACATTAAATGGCTATAGCCAAGCCTGACTTCTGTACAAAGGTTACAAAATTAAAAACTTTGAAATAAAACTTCTCAATTTTTGAAAATAATTTTTCAAAAAGTTTTTTTATGTCTTTATCTACATTTTTTTATTCCTAACCCTTCCTTGTTATTATATACTATTATAGCGAACAAAATAAAATAAATATTCAAAATAATCGAGCCGTCTTTAAGTTTTAGCGCAGCTCTCCATTTTTATATATATAAAATATTAATTATATATTTTATATATATATAAATGGGAAAACCAATCGATTCCGTTACAGTGACCTTTTCTGAGAAATCATAGAAGTGTCAGTTGCGTAGGAGTTTTATTTAAGTGCATTAAGTAGGTATTTGATTGTGTTCTCATGGTCTCGTAGATTATGAGACCATTATAAAGACCATGAGTCAACCTGCGACCATTGTCATGACCATCATGACAATGGTGGCTGGTTTGATCGTCGCATTCCCGATGTTGCAGATAAATAAATGTATATATAGCCATCAGGTATTTATTTCGAATCTAAGTGTCCCATGCGTGGGGGTGACCCATTCCTCTTAACAAATTGGAATGTCCAGCAGTGGGAGGTATATGTATGTGCTATGAAAACGTATGTAAGCAAACATAAAAGGCACTCATCCCTTTCGAATCCCTTTATATATTATACTTTGTGGGGCATAAAACCTTGTTTGAATCCAGATCTTAACACCGAGCTATGAAAGTACTAATAAATACTAGGATTTCAGAGGATCTAGACCTGATTATGAGATGTAATAACATCCTCGTGAAATCCATTTGCGAACGGCTCGCTGATCTTTGGTTGTTATTTCATTCCCGCTAGTCAGATCACTGGTCCTTCTTCATCATTCTATTATTACCGGCGAAAGATGAAAGATTCAGCAAATAATATCGTGGTATCACAGGTTTCTGTACAGAGTTTTAAGTAATACATCAATGACACTTCATTTATTTATTAATAGAAGAAAGGAAACGCTAATATATATATATATATATATATATATATATATATATATATATATATATATATATATATATATATATATATATATATATATATATATATATTTCGTCCATCATTCCTCTCACATTCATCGCAGCGAACGACTCTCCATTAGTCGGTCACTTCTCGCCCTCGTGGGATTCAAGACGTGACGGGTGGTGATCCACGTCGCCCGCATTTTTAATAAATTAGGAAACAAAACCATATGCGTATAGAAATTGTAAAAACATACTTGTTAAATTTTAAATTAATATGCGTAAGTGAAACCGTAATTTGTCAATACGCGTTCATTAATTAACACGTTTAGTTACTTACGAAAAGTGATTTTTATAACTCACGTGGTACTTTCTAAAATTAGTGAGCTTCTCATATGCTTATTTCAATACACGAACAGGTGAAATGTGTATACTGATGAAATATTTTGATTCAGTTGAAAAATAACACATCTACAAAAACACACCTCATGAATTAATACAATTGAACACAAGATTATTTAAAAAAAGACTATATGAATGGCAATATTTATAATACTAAGGATTTTTTTGCTTCAAAAGTTGGATCGAATGTATTTAATAGATGAATCAATTATAATTTTAATGACAATGTAACAGTTTATTAATTATTTAATGCTTTGTAACCATAAGCGACTTATGTATTTAGATCTCTATATGTCTATACGTGTATATAGTTTATGTAGAATTGATATTACAAACAAATAAATAAATAATTTATGAAATTTGTACGCCATAAGTGGCAATGTGGTGGAACTTTTAAACGTCTTTTTTTATCTTATTAGACGTCACATTATGCAATTAACAAAGTTATTACTATTATTATTATAAATATATATTGAAATATTTGAATAAACAAATCTGAGATAAATCTAAATGAGATATAATTGTAACTTTAGCTAAGGATGGCGAATCAATGGCATCCATCGTTTACACACGACAAAACAGTCGCAGTAATAAACATAGAAATCTAGAGTACCTAAGTAGTGTGTGAACTATATTTCTATTTGTAAATACAGAGCATTATTGTGGAAGTCAGAAAAATTGACGACTAATTCGCTCAGTGGTGGCGTTAGCATTTGCGGACTTAGTGGTCGCGAGTTCGATTCTCGCATCTGAATAAATGTATGTACGGCCTACAGATATGTTTCCGAGTCAGGTTATCCCACCAATCCGTACCCAACTAATGCGATACATATATCGGCTGTGAAAAAAATAATAATTGTGAAAATATTTCGATTTCTTCAGTCATCACTAAGTCAAAATTACTTGTTATCATGTCATGGCCACATTTGATATTTATTTGGTTTGAAAAGCTTGTTCACCATCACTGCTTTATCTTAACCCCTAGACGTACAATGTCGTCTAGGAGACATCGATTATTTTATTTGAAATTGAAAACTTTGACGTCTTCGAGACGTTCAGAACTGTCTAGTACCGACGTTGGGTAGTATATTTTTAAATTATTTCACTCATTCACAGTATCTTTATATTTATATATGTATAATATTTCGAACGCATCAAATTCTATTTTAAGTTTATATCAGCATATGTGGCTTCGAAACATTCAATCAATACAACAGTTCACTGCTGCTGGATATATATACCCGACCTTCGGATTCAGCTTCTGCCACCCGCCTTTATTTAGTCCATTGCTCAATCTGGATACGGAGCATCACCCAATACAGTCTACTCGACAAAGAGAACTAGTGTGTTGTCTTTTTAGTTTGCCAATTCGAAATGCAGATATATAAGATATAATATGTTTTAAATACTAACCATTAGAAAAAAGAATCATTTTTAAAAAATCTGTTGGTGAGTCTGTCTTCTTTTCCATTTAATTATTCAAAACACTATCTAGATTTTACATCACATCAATTTAATAAGTAGGTAATATTTGATTAAGATATCCATTTATTATTATAATATAATATTTTATAATTTAGCTGTCATCAAAGAAATAACTAGCGTGGTAAATTAAATAAAACTTAATAATATTTCGCATAAATCTTTAACCACATAATAAACACAAAAAAAATCGCTGCGACCCGCCAATGCAACATCCGAAAACTTGCAAAAACTAGATTTATTATCGTAAAAAAATGCAAATTTATGAAAAGTTCACGTTAATGTATTTTAAATTGATCATCAAATAACTTTACGAGTAAACTCAGCTGTGATTTGTTCATTATATGACTGGCGATATAATTTAAATACATCTTTAATTTTGACATAAACCATTAAACTTAAGCACAGATTGGTCAAAAGAATATTTTTTTCTTTTTTTTATGGGGTAGGATGGCAAACAAGCAGGCGTGTCACCTGATGGAAAGCAATCAACGCCGCCCATAAACATCCGCAGTGCTATAGGCAGTGTAAAAGCGTTGCCGGCCTTTAAGGAAAGTATCATTATGGGAGGAGGAGGGGAGTTGGGCCTCCGGAACTCAACCGCTCACCTGACGAAGAGCGGTAGCTAAGCTACCACTCAGACGCCGGTTTTCTGCAGGGCTGTGGTACTTCCCCGGGCGAACCGGCCCATTAATGCTACAGACAAATAATACGCCATTCTTGACAAAGTATTCGTCTACAGCGTGGGTCTACCACTACAATACGTTTATATAATATGTGAATATATAAACCCGTTTAATAATTATCGATTTACATTATATTTCGTTCAGACAAAGAGACAAATTTTCTCATATTACGAGTATTTATTTGGTTTTACACGATAACCTTCACTAGAATCATCCTCAGCCTGTCACAATGCATTGCTGGACATAGATCTCACGCAAACCTAAACTTGAGTTTCACGCATCCAGTTTCTGCGCAGTTCTTCGTTCCATCCAGCCTAGGGACATTCCTAACTACGTTTGCACAGACGTCGTTCTTCTCTACAGTACTCGCCTGCTAAAACTATTATCGATTTTCCGACAAATATGCCAGGCTCATCGACTCATCAATTTGCTAACTTGAATGACTTTATCCCTGACTTTGATTGTACGACGGACGACCGACTCATCACCATGTAATATTAGTTTATTAAGTTTTATATGGGTGTTAAAACAAGTAATATAAAAAAAATCAATTCTTATTCTTTATTCCAAAAACTGGCTGGCTATTAAGAAACTATGGCAAGCAATAAAAGTGACAATACTAGATTTATACTTAAAAATATATATTTACTAAATTATTATTAGTGTAGCTTAGTAAATTATGAATGATGATGTCAGCAAAGAAGCATTAAGAATATTTATCACTTTAATTCCGTTTGTCTGCACGTCCAGTTCAAAGACCTCGGAGGTAAAAAGAAATCATCGTGCAGCAAAATCATTGTTAAAATAATTTATTAGGTTAACGTGGGTGTTTCTACGGAACATTTAGCTTTTCGGTGCAAAATAAATGACAAATCCAATCATTACATAAAACATAATTTAAAAAATAAACTAGTAAACTTATAATCAAAATTTTTGATAACTGACACGGAATGAGTTTTATTGAAGACGAATAGCGAATTCAAACATGGAACCAGTTGCTTGATAACGAAAATAATTAATATTGCAAATAAGGGATTTATCGATTATAATAACGACTCCAAAGAAGCTTTGGATTACCCATTGAAACAAAACTACAATCCTTACCACCTTTATGGTTGGCGATTCACTACTGTATAATACTTTATTAACTTGCTACCCCGAAACTTACCACCAACGGTGGTACTCTGGAACTTCCTACACACCATCTGCGAACTTCCCGAAAAATTACAACGTTGGGATACCCTAAGAGGAATAAATTTAAACTTTTTGTTTATTAAACAAGAGGTATGCTTTTAATTTCGTCCACACTCACATAAAATTCTTGTATGAATTTTCACTTTTAGCATTTCTTTTAGCACCCTAGTCTTAAGATACGTGAAATAATTTAGCAGCATTTGCTACACCCATTCACCACTTGATATAATCTAACCAAGCCTTCCCTGACCGATCCGTTTTTCAACATATTGTGCCTGTAATTTCACATAATGTGTCTCGGGTAAGCAACTTGTCTATTTTATTGTCTCTTTAAAGTGTCGTGAAATCTTGGGAAATAGCTATTTCGACACAGCAGATAGATTTTATTGTAATTTATACATATTATAAAACTCATTAATTTATAAGATGTTAAAACAAGTGATATTAATATTTATAAGTTATTTAAAGTCTTATCTTAATATAGGAAAACAGAGTCAGTGACTTAAATTCTATTTTAAAATTTCTGGTTGTATTTAGATAGATATAAATTGATGCAGTTTATTTTTAGCCACAACAAAAACTTAATGCATATTGTATATTAAAAACCTCAATCTTTCGGCTAATGATGGCAGTTCATTTCCATAATAATGTAGTTAATGCCCATTCGACGACGGCAGTTTCATTTGCTATCCTCTTACACCTTATAAGGCTAGATATAAGATGGAAAATAATAAACAAAAATACAATAAATTAATCTACCGGATGTGATAAATGTTTAGAATTTTTTATTCCGTTTGTTTTCTTGTACACTACCTCCTTAATGTATTCTACTTTATCCAATGGATGGGAGCCACAATAAATATTCATAAAATGCGGACTTAAGTTTAAATAAAAACAATTAAATAGTTGGTAAGATTTGCACTTCACTTTTCCGCCAACTTACATCAGTGATATTGTGTTTTTATTTCATTTTCATTATCTTATGTTATTATTAGTTATATTGTTTAATTGTGATGGTGTATTATACAATATAGTTCGATTAAGGCGTATAAGAAGTGATATAAAATAAATGCGTATAGTAATACTAATCTATCGTCCATGGAAAGTCGCACAAAGTCGCATTAAAATTATTTCATGTCTTGTGCGGCCCTGTACCGGTCCGCGACCCGGGGTTTGGGAACCACTGCCCTAAAACATACAACGCCATTTAACAAAATGTCGACGTGAAGTGGCTCTAATAGTAAAACATTGAATCTGTAAAAGTGTGATCGCAGTTGCTTTGCATAGAAACTATTTTTTTTTTGCGTAGGCGATCACAATTAACCTTGTATAAAGGCGATGCTAACACACACACACACACATATATGTGTGTGCAAAAATAAGCGTGTGTCGCAGAAGTAAATCAAGATAAAATAGCAATCTAGGTGTCAACCGTAAGGCGAGACCCCGGAACGTAGTGGGTTTACCTCAATTTGTCTCAATCCATTCAATGTGAAGTTCGCACACACTTTCTAATGAGCGGCGTAAATACATCAATTAATCTGTACGATATTTTTAGCATATGAACAAATGTTTAGATAAACCATTATATAGTCGGCCGAATTATCGGAAATTTTACAAAAACACCAAAAACCTGAATTTTTTTAGAGCTTTAAGGAATTTTTATAAAACAAAAAGTGACGATTGTTTTAATGTGGCTCACCTGTATGCTAAACAGATAATATTAAAAAAATAAAGTCAATTCCTATTCAACAGAGAAAAATTTTATATTACTTACTTTTTATTAAATAATTTCAATTAATATAAATATGTATAGAGAATGATTTTGTCTTGCACATAAAATTAAAATTTAACTAACTAATGTTTGAAATTAGTTAGTTAAATTTTAATTATATAGAATTAATATTTGAAAATAATAGTGGTAGAGCCACGCTGCAGATGAATACTTTGTCAATGGCATAATATTTGTCTGTAGCATAAATGCGCCGGCTCGCTCGGGGAAATACCACACTCCCGCAGAAAACCGATGCCTGAGTGATAGTTTACCTACCGCGCTTCGTACGGTGAGCGGCCGAGTTCTGGAAGCTCAACACCCTCCCCCTCCCTCTTCTCCTCCCCCTCTCATTCCCACTCCCATACTATGATACTTTCCTTAAAGGTCGGCAACGCTTTCGCACTGCCTATGGCGCTGCAAAAGTCTATGGGCGGCGTTGATTGCTTTTCATCAGATGACACGCCTGCTCGTTTGCCTATTTCCTATCCTTTAAAAAAAATTAACCATTCAAATTGGATTACTGCTGCTCAAGCGCTCTGTGCAAATGCAACCTATTGCTCAAGTAGCTCCCCAGTCGCCTTCGTCAGAATGTTCACATACTCTCTCTTCTTTTCTCTATTTTATTTAATCCATCTTACCCCTCTTATCTCAAGACTCGCTTTATAGTTCTCAATGGCTCACATTCGATGTGTTTGAAAACATCATAAAATTTAATATTAAAAATGCCTGCTCATCACACCAAATTCTTACCAATCATTCACGGTACAGGCTGTTTGGTTATGGAATTTATTGCCGCTGAAGGTGAGACATGCAAATTCTCTCCCGATTTTTAAAGAGCTTGTCAAAAATCACTATCTTTATAAATATCTATATAACTTTTTTATTTATTCGTTTATTATTTACGGTTAACTCACTACATACACCTATATTTTTGCTTACGGCTATTAACTTTGTTTTTCACTTCATTTTTTTCCATAATTCTAAGGATAATGTATCACCAACCTACATCAAATAATCTTTTTAACATTGTGTCCATCTTACGTTTGTTTGGAAGAAATCCCTTTTAGCGATAAGACCGCCATTTGTGTATAAATATTACAATCAATAATTGTATAACTTAGTTTTTGTTGCACAATAAAGAATATATGTATCTATCTAACATCAAGTGTCTTTCACTACAAGTTAAAAAAAAATATTTAAACTTGAGTGGATGAATAAAAAGTATAGATAATTTAAAATTTGCATAATTGAAATTTGGATAAAAATGTGGATAATTGAAAATTTGAGCAAAATGTATAAATATGTGTATATAGGGAATATGAACTAATAGTAGGAATTGAATGAAATATGTGAGTGAAAACGAATACCTAATAACTCTAAAAAGACAGAATTCAAGTGTAACATGTATGACAAGTGTCACGGTAACATTAAAATAATTGAACGACTTTCTTTATCTTTTAAAACTAGCAGTAATCCAAGATGACGATAAAGCTTTGCATTAGATTCGAAAATATCATACATATGAGTAGGGAGCCCAGTTATAAAAATATTTTTTCGGGAATATTAATGTTAAAAAAGGTGCAACTATTTAAAATTAAAAAATAAAAATGTTCGTGGGCAATTTAGGTTGTTATTTTTTTAAAGTTACGGTTTATTTGATTATTCAATATTTCATATCAACTTATAGACATAATAAATATAGTAAAATCTTTTGACGTGTTAAAATTTTTATTTTTATTTTGTTGAATTATTGTAGTTTTCTTTACAACGCAATAGTTTCATGTTATATAGTATCAGGAGATTATTTTTGTTTGAAAGTTGTGTTATTTTAATATTACCTGTATTATTATATAACGAGGAACTTTTTGATTCAGTGGGGAAGCTGATACTTTTGGAGGTTAGATTTACTCATCGAGGTAATATATGTATAACCTGTAGGTATTTTTCTGAGTCTAGATATGACCCCAGACCGCCTTAGATGAACGTGGTCGACCAATGTTCATTTTTATCCAATCTCTTTTAATGTTATATGTCTTAAAATTATAAATTTGATTGATGGAAATATCAACAATACAATTAATATTTTGGCGGGATTTCCAGTAGTGGTAGAGCCACGCTGCAGACGAATACTTTGTCAAGAATGGCATATTATTTGTCTGTAGCATTAATGGGCCGGTTCGCCCGGGGAAGTACCACACTCCGCGTAAAAAACCGGCGTCTGAGTGGTAGCTTAGCTACCGCGCTTCGTACGCTGAGCGGTCTGAGTTCCGGAGGCCCAACACCCTCACCTTCTCACTCCCTATCCTCCCACTCCCACTCCCATAATTTCACTTTCCTTTAAGGTCGGCAACGCTTCCGCCTGCCTATGGGATGTCTATGGGCGGCGTTGGTTGCTAACCATCAGGTGACACGCCTGCTCGTTTGCCTTCCTATGCCATAAAAAAAGGATATTCCAACTTATGTAAACCGATGGTGATCCTACATAAACCAAAGTGACAGGAACAGATTTTATGACAATTAATAATGAAGCTTGGTATGTTTTTATTAATTGCGATGGCATCTATATGTTAAATTTTGTTAGCAGATTAATTAAAGTGGAGAGCGTTTCAAATTCTATATTTTTGTTTGTGGTTAGAAATTAGGTATTTTATTTCTTCGATATTGTAGTTTGGTATTCAGTTTTTGTGGTTCGAAAGAGTCGTATAAAATGGCTTATTTTTTAAGATTCAACCACTTACTTTATAACGCTACAACCCATTTTGGGTTCTTTGGCCTCCATTTTCTTCACTTTCGGTCTGCCCTTGGCTAAGATGTTACTTTCTTTACGTAACATACAAAAAAGACTAATCACATAGCCTTATTATTAAATATTACATGTATTATGTTACCGAGAACTATAGATGTGACAAATGTATTATTCTCTACGGATATCAATTGGCCGAGATGACCAATTGGCTCAGTGGCGGGGCCCCCCATCCCTGGAGTCAATGGTCGCGGGGTCGATCCCCGCATCGGAATAAAAATATGCATGGCCAACAAATATTTATTCCGAATCTGGTAAATCTGCATTAGACAAGCGTGATGGGTTAATGTCCATTCCTCCAGAAATGGAGAGGTTCGTGCACAGATATCATGGTATTATCATCAACTTGGACCACTGTTGGTCATAATTCCTAAGGCACGCCACCTAACCAATCTTTGGCTACATGCAGTCAGCTTTACGACTAGGATCTGCGTTCAATTTTATTTACAGGATAAAGAAGCAAATAAGCACGCGTGTTACCTGATGGAAATCAATCAACTCCGCCCATAGACATCTGCAATAATAAAAGAGGCGTCATAAATGCATTACCGTACTTTAAGATATAAGGAAAGTTGATTTTTTAAAATTCAAATTTCGTATCAGATCGGAAATACCGCTGAAGGCAGCTGGTTCCATAGAATGGTGGTGCGTGAAATATAGTTTCGGGAACAACGCACCGTACTGGATCGCCACTCATCAAAATGGTGGGGAAGAAATCACTTTGAACGGCTCCACGGTCGTATGAAAGTGATTGCTTCATACGGATATTCTGTGCGGTACCATAGCTCCATACAAACATATTACACAAACTATGTTTGTTGACTGACAGATTGATGAAATATTAAAATAAAAAGCGGTTTCATCTTTCATACCACTCTCGTTTGTTATTAGATTCTTTAAAGCCGGTTTGATTGATTATGACAAGATGCATTCATATTTAAAATTAACGATAAACTTTCATTGAAACAACCTTTTTAGTTATGCGATTACTAAGATGATAGGATCGTGATCACTGAAGATTAAACTGTCTCACTACACAGTTGTCTAACTATACAACAAAATAAACGTATTAGCTAAAGTAATAGCGTATATGCATATAAAAAACAAACAACTTTCATTGAAACAACTTTTTTAGTAATGCGATTAGTAAGGTGATAGGATCGTGATAATGGAAATTAAACTGTACTGTAAACTACATAGTTGTCTAACTATACAACAAAATAAACGTATTAGCTAAAGTAATAGCGTATATGCATATAAAAAACAAACAACTTTCATTGAAACAACTTTTTTAGAAATGCGATTAGTAAGGTGATAGGATCGTGATCAATGGAAATTAAACTGTACTGTAAACTACACAGTTGTCTAACTATACAACAAAATAAACGTATTAGCTAAAGTAATAGCGTATATGCATATAAAAAACAAACAACTTTCATTGAAACAACTTTTTTAGTTATGCGATTAGTAAGGTGATAGGATCGTGATCAATGGAAATTAAACTGTACTGTAAACTACACAGTTGTCTAACTATACAACAAAATAAGCGTATTAGCTAAAGTAATAGCGTATAAGCATATAAAAAACAAAAAACTTTCATTGAAACAACCTTTTTAGTTATGCGATTAGTAAGATGATAGGATCGTGATCAACGGAAATCAAACTGTACTGTAAACTACACAGTTGTCTAACTATACAATAAAATAAGCGTATTAGCGAAAGTAATAGCGTATATGCTTATAAAACACAAAAAAACTTTCCTTGAGATAACCTTTTTAGTTATTTGGTTAGTAAGATGATAGGATCATGATTCCTGAAAATTAAACTGTAGTGTAAACTATACAGTTGTCTAACTATACAATAAAAATAAGCGTATTAGCTAAAGTTCTAGCTTATATGCTTATAAAAAACAAAAAATTTCATTTAAATAACCTTTTTAGATATGCGATTAGAAATATGTTATAATTATGATCACAGAAATTGACTAACTATGCAACGAAATAATCATAATAAGCCAAGGTTTGGATGTGACCAATGTCCAGCAATATTCAAAACATTAAAATACATATTATTTATTGACAAATTGCGATTTGTATAGAGGATTCGAATCTAAAACTGTTGAGTCAGATCAGATACGCTCAAATTTAATCCAAACCATCAAATATATTACATAACCTAAAACAAATAACATATAATTTAGTAAATGGAATATTTAGCAACTTTCCTCTTGTAGTGATGTCGTAAAACTTTTTAAAAAATATACATTATTAATGAAATTTTAGATTTATATTTTGCAATTACGTAGCGTGGTATATAACAATATAATTTATTTTGCATATTTAATTGCGATCTCAGCAAAGGTTATGTGATATGAATATCTGATCTGACTGTCATATAAAAATTCAGAAGTGTATTTTAAGCCTTAGATATGTACATAATATACTATATAGGCAATATACATCCCAGTTGCGAAAATTATACGTCTGATATAATTCTCAGGCCGGCTCGCCCGGGAATTTACCACCCGAGTTATTTCTTTGATGACAGTTAAATTATAAAATATTATTTTATAATAAATGGATATCTTAATCAAATATTATAGACTTATTAAATTGATTTGATGTAAAATGTAGATAGTGTTTTGAATATTAAAAACAAGATAAGACAGACTTTTCAATATGATTTATTTTCTAATGTTTAGTATTTAAAACATATTATATCTTATATAGTGTTAAAGAACCAAAGTCATCGATATTGGCATATTGGCAAACTAAATTGGCAACAAGCTGGTGATCTTTGTCAAGTAGACGTGTAATGGAGTGGAGAATACGTCTTGGCAAACGTATTGGGTGACGCTCCGTGTCTAGATTGAGCAAAGGTGGATGGCAAAGTAGGAGACCCACGCTGTAGACGAATACTTTGTCAAGAATGGCATAATTTTTGACTGTAGCATGAATGGGCCGGCTCGCTCGGGAAGTACCACACTTCCGCAGAAAACCGGCGTCTGAGGGGTAACTTTGCTACCGCGCTTCGTCCAGTGAGTGGTTGAGTTCCGGAGGCCCAACCTCCCTCCCTCCCTCCCCGCTACAATAATAACACTTTCCTGAAAGACTATAGCATGAGAGTCTATAGCAGATAGACTGCCTATGGCATTGCGGATGGTTATGAGCGGCGTTGATTGTTTTCTATCAGGTGACAAGCCTGCATGTTTGCCTTCCTATTTCATAAAAAAAAAACAATATATTTATTTATGTAAGGTCAGTTAAAAAGATATTCTTAAAATAACAAATATGCTGTAAGAATAATTCAATAATTTCTATATAAAGAAAATAAAAAAAAACGTTAATTTCAAAGGACATATAACACGCAATTTATAAAGTGAGTGAAATAGTAAATAGAAATGTATGACAGATAATGTGCGAGCGAGATAGATTAATAGAATTAATTGTACAGGAGTAAAGAAAAAGAAATAATAGATTATTTATTATATTATAAGAAAACTTTTGATTTAACTTTATTTTATCGAGTTATAGTGAGAATAATATAAAAGAATTATGTTTACATATGTATAAACAAGATAAACACATTTATTTATTGTATTTAACGGTAAATATACTCGTATTTAGAAAACATCGTGTCAGTTAGACAAAAAATAAAGTTATAAAATTGCTTGTTTACGATCTCGATACGTATAAATGGAATACTCTTTTACGATACTAGAAAAATTTACGAATAGATCGAGGCGTACTTAAAATATTTACATGTTTTCTAATTTCAAAAACCGGTACGCTTAGTTAGTTTTACAAGTTTTAGCATGTCTCCTGAGTTGTTAGTGTGTGGGCAAAAGAATCATTATTATGTTATAACGGAACGTTATTCTAAATATTTATTGGCCGGCGCGACGCCCAGCTGGCCTTTGACCTGAATAAAAAAAAGTTCATAAACTGCATTAACTCACTGCGGTGTGCTTAATCTCTGTGACATACGGGCATCCATTTTTAATAAAGGGTTACGCAGATAATTGTAGGTAGTCAAGAAATATTTTTGTAATAATTATAGGTCAAAACTGTTTCCGGTTATAATAAATTAAATTTTTGTTTATAGCAACAATCGGTGAATTCTGCCTATGTCAAGTCAGTCACAGCGTCGGAATCGTGTCTAGACAAATCACAGTACTTGGTAATAGTAATTAGTCTTTTTTTTATAGGAGAGCATATACGCTCGTGAACATGTACGCTCCTTATCCTTTTGTGAACATACACGCTCGTCTCTTGAACACCCGTATGAAGTATTTATTTGGGAATATCGCAGGCGATAAATTGTTCCACAGTTGTACAGTTCGTTGCACAAAACTGCGACTAAACCTTACAGCCGTGGATTGCCACCTATCCAGATGATGGGGAATGAACCCTTTTTTTGCCACCGACTTATGTACAATTTTTTGGAAAAAGAACTTGCACGCGACTTATTATTAAATGTTTGTACTAATTCAAAAACCTTCGCCGTCCTTTTTTTCAACGAGCAGGCGTGTCACCTGATGGAAAGCGATCAACACCGCCCATAGACTTTCACAGCGCCATAGGCAGTGAGGAAGCATTGCCGACCTTTAAGGAAAGTATCATTATGGGAGTGGGAGGGGGAGGGTGTTGGGCCTCCATAATTCGGCCGCTCAGCGTAAAAAGCGCGGTAGGTAAGCTACCACTCAGATGCCGGTTTTGTGCGGGAGTGTGGTACATTCCCGGGCGAGCCGGCCCATTCATACTACAGATAATTATTATGCCATTCTTGATAATGTATTCGTCTGCAGCGTTGCTCTACCACTATTAAAACAACTTACCAACGATTCGTCGCATTTAAATGGGTTGTCAAAAAGCGTATACGACATAAAAGAAAAAGATATTCATTTTTTGATACAAAAAATTACAAATCACTATACTGCATTATTGTTACTTTAATACGTTTTTGCTAATCTTTTATCAATATAATATAATGTAATTATTAAATAGGCTTTTATTCGTAAATGATGAGAACCTCTTCTTAAACGTGAAAGTCGGAAGGTTAATCGTTAGCATATTAGCTACTTGTTAGAAGCTATACGTAAAAATGAACGCCAACAAAAGAATTGACAGATTATAAATCGTAAATAACAATATTAACAGATTGTTATAACAACAAAGTGGTTGAATAATGCGAGGCAATAACTTGTCGACAATCTCCGGCCCTGGCTATTGAATATGCCATTATTGTTAAAAGTTTTTGGAACATACCTATATATTTTTTTATTGCATGTATATGTCAGAGTTTATTTTCTTCAAATGGAGCGTCAAAATTACATGTATGTTTTATAGTGTTAAGTGACAGTAGGAAATGGATGACAAATTTATTCAGGCAGTTTTTTCTTTAAGAATTAAAGACATGAGTGGATAAAGTTTTTTATACATAACAGTCTTTGGTCGAATAAAGGTTCTACAAATATTTAAAACAATATGTAACCTTAAAATGACATTTAAATTTAGTTTTTTAAATAGTACAGAGAGATTTATTTTTAATTATTATACTTACATTGAATGAACTTAATGTTAAACATTTCCATCCGCTTATGTCTTCAATTTTAGAGTACAGTTTCTCTATTTATATTTGATCATCATCATCAATACAGTCGTAGCAGTCGCCTTAAATTTTTTGGGATAGGAAGGCTTGCGCGATTGCAAGCGTGTTGCCCGATGAAAACCAATAAAAACTCATAAATATTCACGACAACGTAGGCATTGCCTGCGCTTGAGATATATGTAGCTTTGTCTTTAAAAATTCTAATGTTCTTACGGTGTTGTAAATCCATGGACATTGGTGTAATCCACACACTTGGTTGGCGGACAGAGATTCAAACTAAATAAATTAACGTTGTTGGCGCAGCGACTCAAAATGAACCTTGGCACCAAAACAGATCTTACGCCACCCTGCGTGCACCACGCCTTACATACCCTGTCCTGCACCACCTCCTGCCAGTTGCAGATTTAAAGGTTGCGCAAGTCATCCTCCACCATGTCTCTCCAGCGGTACCTGGGACGCCCCACAGTACGTCGTCCAGTTGGACGACCCACATACGCTCTCTTGACAGCGCGATCCACCCCCATCCTCTCAACGTGACCCAGCCAACGAAATAGGTGAGCCTTGGTCTCTCCTATTACATTATACTGCTACCAACTATCATCATCACTTTTGGTTGGGCCCAGGACTTTGGGAGGACTTTTCGTTCTGTGACTAGAAGGTTCTTCTATTCCTTTAGCGTTAGTGTCCAAGCCGAGACTCACCGATTGGTTTTCATTGTCAATCAGACGGTAGATGGTAGATAGACGCTTCTACTCATCTATTTATTTGTCTCCGTAATCGTCTCATTATAAAATTAAAATAAAGTAGGTACTGTGAGTGCGTGAACGAATAGCCACCATTTTATCAAGACATAACGTGATAGACTGAATAGTTACGTTTCAAGAGATTGGATATTATTGTATTTTACTTGACACTACCATAATAGTTATAACTAATTGCCATCAAAGTCAAGAAAATAAATTAAAAGAGATACATTTATTAATGTATCACTACAGTATACAGAACTGATCAATCAAATCATAGAACAGCAGTGTAAAATGCTTTATAGTCAGCATTGATTTAAGTAATTATTCAATTTCAAATCGTTTATATCCGGATAATTTTATTACCCAGATCGCATATCAATTTATCTGTGATCATTGTTAATTTATCTGGCACACATCCGGTCATATATACCCACCCACGCACACTATATAAAATACCTTTTAAATTAAATTTGTATAAAATTTACATAATACACATGTCAACATGTTGGTAGTTGGGGGTAATAATTTGTCTAATCCCTGTTATTTAATTCTTATCATTTCTACATACATACGTATCTGAAGTATGCATTCTCACTGTCATTTTCTCGCTCATTTGTTACTGTTTGTGAGTATTACTCTTCTGTATTTAAAAAGTAAAAATTTGAAAAAAAAAAATACGCCCTTGCGGCTCGTGGGATTTATTATGACGAATCTTAATATATCTAATTGGTTAAAAAAGGACGGTGACGTGGTTCACCACCCGTCACGTCATGATTCCCACGAGGGCAAGAAGCGACGAACGGAGAGCCGTTTCGCTACGATGAATGTGAGAGGAAGGATGGATGAACAGATGGATGAGTATGTAGGAAGCAAGGAAGATGTGTCGGGATCGTAGCGGATGGAGATCTGTGGTCTCTGCCTAACCCTACAAGGAGACAGGCGTGATTATATGTATGTAATTGGTAAAAAAAATTTTGAAAGACCTGCTGATCAGCCTCCTCTACAAATGAGGGGTTTTGCAGTATTATATTAAAGGGTGGATGGGTATAGTTGATTGCTTTCCATCAGGTGACACGCTTGCTCGTTTTCCTACCTTTTCCATAAAAAAAATAAGTTTCAATAAATACAGCCTTAGGTGTGTACTACGGGACATTGGTCCCCAAATATGTCCTCATTGTTGCCAGTATCCCCACGCTTGTCAAGTAGACTGGGGTTGCAGATTAGTTATTTGATAGTGCTGCCCATCCATTGGTGTTGCTTTCATAGTATTCTACGACATCCACGGGAATAAGTCGGGGGACATATTCTATCTTGGAAATCATAACAAAATTAAGGTAAACTAACTTTAATACTCTCATTTTACTAGTGGTAGAGCCACGCTGCAGACGAATACCTACTTTGTCAAGAATGGCATAATATTTGTCTGAAGCATGAATGGGCCGATCGCCCGGGAAAGTAACATACTCCGGCAGACAACCGGTGTCTGAGTGGTTCCTTAGCTACCGTGCTTCGTACGGTGAGTGGCCTAGTTCCGGAGTCCCATCAACCCCCCGCCCCCCTCCTCCTATAAAGACACTTCGCTTAAAGGTCGGCAACCTTTCCGCACTGTCTATGGCGCTGCGGATGTCTATGGGCGGCGTTGATTGTTTTCCATCAGGTGACACGCCTGCTCCTTTGCCTTCCTATCCCATAAAAAAAAATCAAAACAAACAATATTTCGTAAACCTGTTGAAATTTACATTTTACCAAATATTACGTAAAGCTTAACAAATTTTATCTTAGTCTTTCTAATATATTACTAACGAGCTCTGTAAGACGCTTTCTTAATTACGTATTCTGAATTGATGATTTCCAAACCCATTTAGAATCAAAAACCGGTAATTATTTAACTAATTTTACAATGAAATTTGATAATATTAAACAAACTTTTTTTTTATATATAAACAGTACTAAAATATAATCATATATGTATTTTATCTGACTTTCTGCTTTGAAGCCAACAATGCTAGGTGATACAGAACTTAAATAAAAATTAAAAATTTGAATGTTGGCTTTATTTCGGCTTTTCAATATTCCATAGAATTCAACTTGTAATTGGATACCACATGAAATCGTTTCTCCATCATTTTATATTTCCATATAACACAATATAGATAGATATATTCGAATGAATCATTTCGTTTTTGTGTTCTTTTAATGCGTTCAGTGAACAATTGGAAGATTCTCTTCATATGTGAACTTGTGTTTATCTTCTAAAACTCTCAGGTGAGAATAATAGAAGAGGAAGAAGGAAAAGGGCCCCTCCCTTTTCCTTCTTCCTCTTCTATTATTCTATTATTATGCTATTATTATTATTT
Organism: Baronia brevicornis; assembly: GCA_031353405.1. Classification (NCBI taxonomy): domain Eukaryota; kingdom Metazoa; phylum Arthropoda; class Insecta; order Lepidoptera; family Papilionidae; genus Baronia; species Baronia brevicornis. Next base: position 743,634 of record JASFAT010002976.1, read on the forward strand.
TATTATTAAAGGAATTTGGCCTCTAGATCCTGTATTCACTACACGAAATTCAGTACCACACTAAAAACGCCAATAATCTGTAAATAAGATGTATACGATAACTTTATCAATACATTTATTCGTTTTATTCAAAAAAATATATTTTCGGAAAGATATCTAAAATAATAACGAAATAAGCGAACAGTAATTTTAATGTGCATTAGTAGAATAATCTATTGGAAGGTGATTTTAAACAATTTATGTTTCCAAGATAAACTAAGATCTTATCAAGCCACCAATTAAATTTCGAATTCGGCATACAGGGTCATGAATGATGGTCCGCAATAAAATCTAATGAATTACTTAGAAATTCGCTACATTCAAACTAGATTTTTAAAAACCTAACATCTCTGAATTTAGAATCAATTTAACATTTAAAAGTGCCGTTCATCGAATGGCCAGTGAAAATATTGTTTTCAAGTTTGAATCGACTTTCGAAATAACACTGCATTAATTATGCATGCTATCTTCGGAATTAAATTCATCTGACAGATGAACTTTTTAAATCGAAACTTTGGGGTATCGATTTAAAAGTTTAGTAGGCGTATTACGTTGTCTATTCGGTTAATAATACATATTTATAAACATATTATCGATTATTTATTTTCCATTAATATTTTATCCCTTTAATATTTATAGTTTATACGTAACACAGTTTTCACCTTATTTGAATAAAAGTGGTTCAACTTTTAAAAACGGTTTGACACAGCTGAAACGCGGAAGGTAATATAACTATGTATTTGTTTCTCATTTCAAAGTAATCATAGCAACTTGTTATTGTTTATAATGAATCATATGGATAATAGGGACATTGACTATTAGAAAGGCTAGAGGTGTTCAAAACAATGCGTAAATATGTACCTTAAGGTGGGCACATCTAAAGTGCCTTTAATATTACAAATGTGCATGGACAGCACTAGTTATGTTACCTTTCGTCCGGTTACCTCATGCATAAAATATGGTATATATTTGGAAAATAATTTAGAGCCAGTGTTTTATAATATAGTGGTTGCTTATTCTTTACTAATTATAACAAATTCTATAGTAGACTAATTAGTAATATTTATTTTACGTTTCACATAAAAGGCCATACAAAGCACAAGAATTTCCTATGCCATGAGTAAACACACGAAAGAAGAATAAAAAAGTCTCAGTAGGTGACGTCACAGCGCATTTTGTGTGTTCAAAATTTATTTGTCAACGTTTTATTTGGCAGCGATATTTAAAATGTATACTAAAAATATCTTCAATAAAGCCACGATCTAGAAAAATAAATATATTTTTTGTTCTTCTCTGATTCTTTTATCTATTTACTATTAAAATAAGATTAGCAAAGTTTTAATATTACTAAAATTCTTGTTTATTTATTTCAATTAAGCTTATAATGATTGTGCAAAGATATGGCTCACATTAATGGTCCATGGAAGATACGATCTTATGAAGTTCACATCGTAAGGCCCAGACTTACCGATTGAGTTATTGCTGTTTGCAATTTGCAAATTTTTTACTTAATAAATTTTAATTTTCAATATTTAACGCATATAAGATTGTTTTCTTAATACACACACTTTTCAGGGACATGGCTATTTGTCTTTTCAATGTGATCCTCATCAAATTTTAATCTTTCTTTTTCAGATATTTGAGGACATCCTAAGAAGTTAAATTGGTGCAGTTTACAAAACATGATCTCGATAAATATACAATCCATTAGTACAATGTTATATCTGTACAACGTTATCTGACAGATAATTTTGAAATGACCTAAAATGTAAATTTTAAGATTACATTTTATATGGTCACGAGATGGCGCTAATAATAATAATTTTGATGATGTTTATGGCTCCAAGCGCTTCCAATCCCAGTGGGGAGATGGCGCTAACCAACATTACGAGATTTGCAACTGGAGATTTCTTTTCTCTAGTTGGTAAGTTTATGTAAATTTTTTTACTAAAAAGTCCTAGAAATTAATTGTCCATACTTATTTGTAAAATATTAATTCATCCTTTGATAAATCTATATCTTTATCATTAAATAGTCTTGGACAATTAGAGGTTATGCTGAAACTACTTGCCTTATATTGTATTATTTATAAATTTATTTTAGAGGGTTGAAATAAATATTACATTAAAGTTGTAGTTGGAAATGTAATTCAATTAAATTTTGATTACAAAAAAGTACTATTCTTTTATTATTGTACTTATAATTCCAAATGAGTTTTTTTTATTTTAGAATTTAGACCATAGGTTCCGAACCTTTTAATGAACTACCTTGTCTTTCTTTACAAGAAAGATATTTTAGATGGATAGATAAAATGTTTTTTCGTGATAATAGAGGTATTTTATAACGCCCCCACTAAGGAGGAGAACCGCCCTCCTTAGGAACCTAAGTTTTAGACCATGGGCAGACGAGTAAGATCCGTGAAGATACTGGCTAGGTATCTAGCAGTAAAATGCCGCATATGCTGATGAAACACCATTAAAATCTGTATGGTTATTATTTTTCAGGTTCGGACTGTGGTCTGACACGCTGCATGGAGGCATCACATGGAACATCACTCGCTGCGATGGGTGGTGTTGGCACTGGAGGATGCACCTGTCAATGTCGTCGAGAAACGCCAGTTTTCCGCGAGGACCAGCGGACTTGTATAAATCACATCGACGGTAAAATAACTTTTTATTTCAGCGCTATCTTCTAAGTTACATCATAACAAATTAAAACGCAAAATATAAAATAATTTGTCCGTTTCGTCTGTATTGTTTTTTTTTTTATGGCGTCAGCTGATAACTTTTTGCCAGTGTCAAAGTTTGGGTCTGTATTGTTATTTGATATTTTATTTACAATTGTTATTTTAAAAAAAACAATTTTTTAATCCAAAAAATATCACGTGACTTAGATATTAAGGAGAGTTGAACCGTTACGGTAAAATAATCTGCTACGATATAACATATTATAAAAATTTATTTTATGTATCTTTAACATACATCATAACATACTAAATGTGCATTTGTTTAATAAAATATTTTATTTAAAAAAAGTATCTAAAGTAATTAGAATACCAAGAAAAGAAGTTATATTTTTACACGTAAAAACGGCGTGATATAATTAAATATACTACTATACGATAAGTATTTTCAGTACGCTGTGTAGAAAACAATATGGGTCGCAGGCCAAGAATGCCTCCTCAATGCTAGTGGAAATGATGTTTAACCCTTAATTTGATATTGTCCGCTACACCAAACACAAACTTTAAAAAAATCCAAGTCTTTCAAATTTGTAATTTATTTATGTAAAATTCCCGCCACAGAGGACGTATTTTCTCAAAAAGGGGCAGACCATGATTTTTTTATTATATTTTACAAGGTCTTTAAACACATATTATTCACAAAATTTAAAAAAAAAATATTTTTGTTCTGCCAAATTAAGGGTTAATAGAAATGTAGAATTGCTGCAAAAAGAGTTATTTATTATTAGAACTTATAAAGGGACTGACATATTTCGATATAATATTACAATTAAATACAAATCGCAGTGTTATTTGTAAATTATTTGTCATTCCCTCATTTTATTTTTTATTTAATTATGAAAATTAAGTGTGTACTAAGTTTAAATTTCAAAAGAATATTTTTTATTTAAATCACATTTTTCACGTCCATTTTTTGGCTCTTCTACCGTACAATTTCAAGTAAGTACACAAGGATACATTATTAAATAATAGTATTTTTTCAGATTGTTTGATGGCCAGTTATGGACGTGGAGCAACCAAACCACAAATACCTTTCGTCTTCTTGCCGCTGAAAGGACAAATTATTTATCCATCAAAAGAAATTATGTTCACAGGCATGATTTTTTTTAAATAATATCTTTCATTCCGACAGGATACAAAAATTCTTTATATCATCTGCACACATACAGATAACATATTTAATAATTTATTATCCTACTTAATCCATTTTTTAATATCACTAGTGTTTAATTTTTTTTCTCTACTGTTTTGATATGTATGTTTTAACATTAATGTATTATTTACGAAGGTAAGAGCCTAGTTTCCTACAACATAGAGAATCCTAGTGTGGGATCTAGTGTCCTGTAACATATTATTATTATTTATCTATTAAAAATTTGACTTAAATTTTATGTCAAATCTCTTGCATTATAAAACAAATAAAAATTCTTCGTAGTAATATAAAAAAAAATATTTAAAAAAATGTTTGTTAAAAAAAGTTTTCCGGTACCGGGAATCGAACCCGAGCCTCCTGGGTGAGAGCCAGGTATCCTAGCCACTAGACCATACCGGACTCATTAACTGATGTCATAATTACTGTATAAAAATAAGAAACAAATTTATATTATTCAATAAATTTTTATTGTTTTTTTTTTACAAAGAATTTACCTTCCTCAATGTGTTAATGTATACTTATATTAAATCTAATAGATAATGTATCAACTCAATATATCCAATAAAATTTAAAAAAAAAATGCGTACACTTACCTTTTTCAAAATTAAATAAACATTAAATAAAACAAATATAAACATAGGGCTAAAACTATATTTTTCTAGCTTTTTTTACTTTTCGAGCTTTTTTCAGTAACATATTTAAGGCATCATTAAATATCTAAAAGTATTTAAAACTAATGAAAGGCAACTTAGTCCAGAATAGATTTCTAGAGTTCTAGAACCTGCGACCATTGACTCCGTTCGCGAATAGTCCCGCCCCTGTGCGAATAGGTAGGATATAAAAGTAGGAATTGCTTTTATTTTTTTTATATTACTTGTTAAACATGCGTTACTGCACACGACGTCTCAGGACATTGGCGCCCTGGGCGACGCACGGGACTTACCCCCTCGCCCTTCGACAGTCAACGCTGATTCTTTGACGCGAACCATACGTCAGTTGTAATCCCCTCATATCTAATATATTTGCATATTTGTAACATCGCATAATTGTATATCATAATTGAAACATCAAATATCATAATTGTAACATCGCATAATTGTAACATCTCAGAAATCTAAAGCAAGAGAATGTTACAGATGTAGAAAACGCGATATGCGCTGTCACCAGCGCTCAGTACCTGTCTCCTTCCGGCTGGGTCGCGTTACTGGACCTGGTGGACAATGACGTGCCGTTTGGACTGTACAGAGACGAAGGCAGCACATACTTACAGGTATCAATATATTTAATGGAAATTATTTCGTTTTCGCACCTCAAAAGTTTATATTTATTTATAATATATATTTTATTTATAATATATTTATATATGGTTTAATCCTACTAATCTTACTAATATTATAAATGCGTAAGTTTGCGAGTATATATGTTTGTTACGCTTTCACGAAAAAACTACTGGACGGATTTGGGTAAAACTTTACAGTAATATATCTTATACATCGGAATAACATATAGGCTACATTTTGTAATGATTTTATGTAATTTTGGTCGTAATGTAATTTTACTATAAGGTAAATATATATTATTATATATATACACGAAACTTAATGTGGCAGACCAAATTCCACGCGAGCGAAGCCGCGGGCAAAGGCTAGTACATACATAAATAACACAGAACTTATCTCTCTATTTCTAGTTACGTGCACCGTCCACTCGTACTAGGCATACGCAATTAGTTCAATTTAATTCAAGAGCACTAAAACTTACTTCGCCGAAAATTCTGTTATACTCCGAACACAACGTTATTATGTATAATAAAAAATATGTCTTTTAATGTATTTCACTCTTAATATATTTAAATGTAATACTCTAAAACTCATTAAAAATAGAAAATAATATCTTTTACAAATACATATACTTAAACACTCACTCACAATCACATACACACACTCATACACATACACGCACACACACAACAACTTTCATTTATTCATATAATAACGAAAACGTAAAATGAATATCCAATTTTTCTTTTCATTATATTTTATTTATTTAGTTATTTTTTTAACAGCCCGTATATACATCCATATATAGTCATATATAGACTCACTGCTGAACACGGGCCTCGCCATTTCTGAAGGAACGGACGTTAACTCACCAAGCTTGTCCAATGCGGATTGGCGGGATTACCAGACTCGGAAATAAATATTTGTATAATCCATACATATTTATTCCGATGCGGCGATCGAACCCGCGACCATTGACTCCGCGGGCGGAGGACCCCGCAACTGAGCCAATTGGTGATCATATATTTTATTAATACTTTGGAATTAGAATGAATCTCGCCCCGTGAATTTCGTCTTTCATACACAAAATCGAGAAGGGGACATAAATAATAAGTATTAAAATAATTTTATATAGCAACATTTTTTTATACAACAAATGAAATTACTGTAAAACAATTTTTAAAATATAGCTTAATATTCCATATAAATATTTATTTGAATTTCACATAATTCTAAATAATTTATTTTACACAAATCACAATTTTTATAATTATTTTAAATAAACCAACGTTATTTTTACACCGGTTGCCAAAAGATGATGCCACAAATCATAAAATAAATTTTGTCTATTGCATGAAAAAATTTAAATAATGATATAAATTCTAATGCCACATATTCTGTCTCATTCTCTCGCGGGTTAATCCAATGGATGTACATATGAATTTGTCTCTTGGTAGTGTCGCATTTCATTTCATCGAGTTCTAATCAGCTAAGCTAAAAAAGTTTTTACTTCAAAAGTTTGTAGGTATTAAACGACTGAATATGTATCTAATATCAGGGTGGCAAGTATCGTACTAATTATCAAACATTCCTTATTAAAGAAATTAACGCAATAATATAATTGAACGCAAAAACAACCACCCAGGTAGAGTTTTGTATTTTATTTCGTACGATCGATAATATTGTTATTAGTCCTCAATTTTAATCGAAACGATGCAATTATTTTCACATATTTATTGATCGTATCGTCTGTAGAAATAGGTAATTAAAGTGTAATATTGTAAAATGTTACGGAATTAACACAGGCAGGGAGATTGTTATCGGAGAGGAGTCATTTAAAGCGGAGCAACTTTGGAAGTCTCAAGTTAACGAAGATGTTTGTCGTTCTGGAAGAGATGTAAATTAATAAATATGGTTGCACATCAACACTTTTTTCACTGGAAACAAATAAAATAAATGTATTTGTACTTGTTTTAGTATTTGAACATTGTCATCATCATCATCATCAAAAAAGCAAACAGTCCATTGTTGGATATTTTCGCCGGATACTGCTGGATTGCTGGATAGTTTGCCCAAGTCCCCTCGTTTGTAGCAAAACAACAAAACTCTTTGTTGCATGTCGCAAACTGCTCACGAAAAATTCGAACTAAATACTCTGTCCTAATTTATATGTAATTATGTCATAGTCATGTTGTATTGATTGACTATTGAAAGAAATCTTATAGGCGTAGAAAGAAATTCCCAAATCACACTTTTCCAAACAACGGTCACGGTCTAAAATCCTGCATTGAAATATAAAAAATATTTATACGGATTATGAAATTATTTACAAGTCCAGATATTTTGTTCCATGAGTTACAAAAATTATTTTTTATCATTACTTTTTTAACAAGGGTATTAGAATAAAAATTGAAGATAAGGGGAAATTGATAAAAAATATACCTCATAGTTATAGTTTATGTTTCGTTTTATTTAAACAGTGCTGATTCCTTCTGCCTTATTTATCACTTTTTTATAAGTTAACTTTTGCCAGTTTATAAATGGATTAATAAATATTTTTACCCCCTATTAATAAGTAAATATAGTTAGTTCAAATTGATAACTAATTAGTATTGGATTATCTTTTCATAATCCCTTTTTCCTAAATACTTTAATAATTTTGTAAAAGATACTAATATATTTTTAAATAATATGTATGTTTAATTGAATGTACAAAGCAGCCCTTCCCCTATAATTGGAAAATATTCAGTATCTTAAATATCCTAACAACCAATTCGAATAAGAAATTCGTGAAAATAATACTCTTTAACAGACATCAATCTAGCGCTCTAGAGCTGAATGAGTTGCGGCCACATCTTGATTACTAAATAATTCGGCTACTTTACATCCGTGGTAAACTATGTATGTCAAATTTACATTGGGGTTGTGTGGAGACGATTTCACAAAAAGGATGTCGTGTTTCGGGAGCAAGTCCACACCGGTCCGTATCTTCTAAGATTTTCACACATTGAAATAAAACTATATACTTTTTATCAATTATCTCTATTTTTAATATTATATAATTTAACTGCTTCCCTTCGTCATAGTTTTTCTTCGCTCTCCTAGTTTCCAGACAGGCTGAGTTCTTAATAGATTTGACAGCTGTCTTTTAACAGCTCATATATGCCCGACTGCTGGGCACGGCCCTCCACATTTCTGCAGGAATATATAATACAATAATCCACCATGCTTGTCCGAGGCGGATTTGCACTTGTAGGTTATAAATACATATATTATTTTATTCCGATGCGAATATCGAACCTTAGGTTGACCATTTGACTCCGAAAAAGGTAACTTAGCCACTGAGCCAGTCAGATCAAACATAGATTAAAGTGCCTATTTATGCGACTGGTTCCAGTTACGTAATGAGGTTATTATTAAAATCCATTCGCTGATGTAGTGTTTTTTAACAAAAAAAATGTAGTGTTTTTAAAAATAAAGGATAAAGTATTCGGGACTTTATAAAATGTGGACAGGAAATTTTGTATATTAATGACTTTCGAATTATATAGCCAATGATTATAAATTTATTGTGGTCGTAAACATTTTATCCGCTAATAAACACTAAATGAAAAGTAACAGAAAATTGATGCGACAGTAGCTTGATTGGATAAGGATTTGTACATATTAAATGTTGTGCAATCTTTTTGGACTATCCACGTCATCTATGTGTCCATATGTACTCATACTTTTTAATACTACTACTGTAAATTACTTGTTATGATTGATAAGAATTTTATTATATTTATAGCATAGCTTTATTCTTAATTTTTTAGCCTTTCTTAATAATAATAATAATAATATCTTTTTTAGATTTTCTTACCTTCCTTCTTTAAATGGACTGGACTTTTATATTATATTTAGAAAATTTTTGATTATAATATAATCTTGTATCACCGACTTCTTTGGCTTGGCCACGTGTAGAGGATGGGGGAGGATCGCGCTCTTGACTGCGCGATCCTCCCCCTCTCCTCTCCTCTTCTCGTCCAGTTGGGCGACACACATACGCTCTTGCTGAGCGTATGTGCGTCGCCCAACTGGACGAGGTCCTGTAGGGCGCCCCAGATACCGCTGGAGAGACATGATTGAAGATGACTTGCGCAACCTTCAAGTCTGTAACTGGCAGGAGGTGGCGCAGGACAGGGCAAAGTGGCGTAATATCTGTTCGGATGCCAAGATACATTTTGGGTCGCTGCGCCAACAAAGTTAGTTAGTTATAATCTTGTACACTTAAACTCACTGGGTTATCCTCGTGAGCTATGATCATAGTCCAGTAAAATAGTATAAGTTTTTAGTGGGCTATTTGCTTATAGCGGTGGAATTCCCGGCATAGAATAGTGCCACCCCATTTAATTACGTAAGTGTCATACGAGGAGAATATAAGAATAAATACCTATATATGAGCAGCAACATATTATATTTACGCTGTATTTATTTCTGAACACCGCAAGTCGAAAATCTTAAATTTCTTATTAAGAATATATAATATATTTGTGTTCTTAATATAATAATACTTAATAACTCATTAAAGAACTATCACCAGTCACAAAATGAAAAGAAAATTACTAATCTGAAAATTCATAATAATAGACTTACTAAAGTTATTACTAAGTATGGCAGTTAATAAATGAAAAGTGAATAATCATTTTGTACATTCTTTATTAACCTTAGAATAATATAATTATAACTGAAAATGACCTCAAAGTAATATTATAGTTTTAAAAGCATTTTGAGATGTTGATTAATAGAGTCAAGTATTACTTCAAATCCATTATTAAGATGGACATTAAAACTTACTTTGGTAGGATCTGCGTAAACAAATAAAAACAAATATTATGTGTTAAAATGTTTACCAAATCGAGCTGATCATTCTGTATATTTCACTTTCTTCGTTAACACAAAATTTTTTCTTCATTTGTTGCCACGTATCCAATTTTATACCAATGTATAGAATTCCAAGAAGAGTCTCTTAAATTAGCAGCGGCTATATTTTTAACTTGTATGTGAAATTTTACAAATTTTCACAAATTGATTTTACTTCGGGATTAAAACGGTACATATGACTGAACGTCCATCAGAAATTATAACGTAGAAAAATATTAAACAAATATTTTTATATTAAAGTCCGTCTTTTGCCAAAGTTGAATTGCAAGGCATAAAAATAATAGAAAAAAAAGTAACGACATAGAATACCGCGAAATGGCGTTGGAATTGGTGTACATATGTACATACGTTTGCGGTATCTGGCGGCATCTAGTTGGGTTATTTGACTACAAACCGGTCGCATTTCCTGAAATTCCAGTCGGCACTATGCAGATAAGACAAATCCTTGTGACATACCGTGATGGTTTTAATGTTGTGATACTATCGTTTTTGCTAAGAAATTACCGGGACACGGCGAACTGACAATGATGTGCTGTTTACTCAATCTTATAATATCCGTGTATTTACTATATGTGTATACTAGCTTTTGCCTGCGACGTCGCTCGCGTGGAATGTGGTCTGCCACATTAAGTTTCGTGACAGATCATTTTAAATAAATATATTTTTTTTAACTTAATTTATGGCTCACAATTTTGGTCATAGTAGCTTCCACATAAAAGGTAGATGTATGCTGTCGCGGACTTTTATTTAGAACTATTCAAGACAAACAATCCTACGGTACATCATCTTTGTGTAACTCCAATGGTTTTTGGCAGCGTACACCAAGATAGCTCTCAGAGGCCAGATTTTTTTCCGACTTAATTGACATGTATCGCTATATTAGAACCAAAATTATATAAAATCATTACAAATTGTAGCCTATATGTTATTCCGATGTATAACCTATATCATTGCAAAGTTTCATCCAAATCCGTCCAGTAGTTTTTTCGTAAAAAGTAACAAACATACATCCATACTCACAAACTTTCGCATTTATAATATTAATAGGATTAGTAGGATATTATATTTGAGAGGACACGCACCAATCAACTCTTGGATATGACAATTTTTTTATTAATACAGTCACCTGCATAAACATTTCGATCTGATTATGCCACCCAGAAATTGACTTGTATTTTATTTAAAAATAATCAGGTTTTTTTCGGTAAGTTTTTATTGCTGTTAATATTTCGGAGGATAAAAAACTCAGGATATTCCAAAGAAAAGTTAATGTGACATTTAAATTAATGTACGCCGTTAACGAGCAAAGTTAACTTGTTATTATTTTTAAATGCTATTAACAGCAATAAAAGATGATATCGACACGTTCATTAAATGACATTTGAATCTTTGAATCAATATTTTTATGTGCACTATATTAAGCCCTACGAAACGAACGAACGGGGGACATCTACACCCTGTTAGGGGTGTAAGAGCGAGTCTCGGAGATGAACTCCACTACTCGGACGTATGCTTGAGAGGCAACCGCCTCCCGGTCTTTGCGCCGCTGTTTCCAGCGGTTTTTAGGCCTTGTGTCTTTGGGCAACCCCATAAGGAACGAGGCCCAAAAACCGCGAGAAACAGCGGTTTTTAGTCCTAATGAAATATAGTTCTAGCTGCTTTGACTACGACAACATATTTTGAGCAAGGATACATTTTTGTGGTCCCACTAAAAAGTGTAATATAATATAGAAAATTGTTATTTTATTTAATAATAAAAATATAGAAATTGTTATTTTATGTAATAATCTCGTATATATAATCTTGTACTAAAAGTTGTAATATCCGCTCACATCCGTTTAACATTTATCGTTCACATTAGGGCAAAAACATTATATAATTTATTACGGTAAATGTACGAACTATTAGATAAAAATCAAAACGGAATTTGAAAATCACAATAAAAAATTTATGATTTCTATTTTTTTATCAGACTTTAATGGGCCGTAGGAAAATCAAATACAATCAAATGTACAACAAGACGTTAAAGTAAAAAAAATTAGAAAAAATTATAAATATACTATAAATTATATATACTATATAAATTGGAATAAGCTCAGCTATAATTAGGTATGAAATTACATAATCCTATTTGACAAGGGTTACGCTAATATAGCGTGAAATAGTTTCTAAATCATCGTAAAAAAGTAAATCCGCCAATATTTTATATGCTGTGATGGCAATTAGTTATAACTATTATGCCAGTCTTAAGTACCAAGTGCAATATCAAATATCTTCGAGTGTAGCTACTAGTTTCCTTATCACGTTACGCCTTGATAAAACGGTGGCTATTTTACCAAAATCTTCTTTGGACTTTTTCAATTAACTTAAAAAGTCACGATACAATCGAACTAAGTCACGCTTTAATTGAACTTTATTGCATAATACGCCACCACAATTAAACAATATAACAAATAATTATATAAGATTATAGAAATGAAATAAAATTTTGTTGGCGGGAAAAGACTACCAATATTTTATTTTAATATTTACAGATAACATATCTTTCGTTTCTTTCAAGTTATTCTACTGGATACTAGATGTCGCTTTAATTGATGGATGAACAATTTGTTCTAATATTTAAGTTTCAGGTATATTAGTCTTATATGACAACCTCTTCGAAGTCCATCTAGTAGCTTATACACAATAATACATGCGATTAAGTGTCTTGATCTACTTGACTCAATAGCTTTCTGCTTTTGGAGTCGATAGGTACGGTTTATTAATGCGATTTTAATTTCCACCTCGGAATAAATATAGGTATGTAGGGCAGTAATTGCCCGCTTCTGCAGAAATGGGGAGACCTTGAGCCCATCAGTGGGACATGTGGGCTGGAAAAAAGCTTTTTTAAATATCAGAATATTAACATTCTTCGCATTGACAAATGTGGAGAATTCTCACTAATTACACCCAAAAATAACCGCCGCGTAAATTGGACCACTTTAGATGCTATCGTTTGCTCTGATCCTGGTGAAAAATAAACATCAGCGGAGCAGGGTGTCGCTCATACAAGCGTTGAAATCCGGCGCGGTTCCGATCTTCACGGAGATAGTGCGGAGGCGTCAAAGTAACAATTTGTATAATTTGTCCACATACTTCAGATTTAGATCCTTTAACAGTGATACTGTATGAGAGATTTATTTATTTATTTATTATATACATATATACAAAGACTTACAATCAATATCAGCCCGCGGCAGTCCCCAGCTGGACATAGCTTCAGTAACAATTTGTTTCATAATATGTAAAATAACCCAAGTAAGCAACTTTATGACTTTTGATGGTCTGCAAAAGTTCACAATTATTCTAATAGTGGTAGGGCCACGCTGCAGACGAATACTTGTTAAGAATGGCATAATATTTGTCTGTAGCATGAATGGGCCGGCTCGCCCGGGGAAGTACCACACTCCCGCAGAAAACTGGCGTCTTACCACTCAGACGCCAGTTTTCTGCTTAATAACCGCGCTTCGTACGGTGAGCGGCCGAGTTCCGGAGGTCCGACACCCTCCCCCCTCCCTCTCATAATGAAACTTTCCTTAAAGGTCGGCAACGCTTCCGCACTGCCTATGGCGCTGCGGAAGTCTATGGGCGGCGTTGATTGCTTTCCATCAGGTGACACGCCTGCTCGTTTGCCTTCCTATCCCGTAAAAAAAACGATTTTGTTCGTCTTAGAGAACTTCCTCATTAACCACTCCTGTAGTAAGTATACATTTGGTAAATATCGATGTTATGTTGCGGATCTTATATGCCATTCAACGCAGACATATTTTCCCTTCTATCTGGCACGCGTGTGGCATGCTAATATGTTGAGAGCTTTGACATTATAGATCAATTGCATTATTCAAATACACAAACAGAGAACAGGTAGTGGTAAAAATATCTACATAAGTAAACATAATAGCTTTTCACTATTTTCATTTGTATACTGATTTGCCTTTTTTTATATATTCACGCCTATCCCTCGCAGGGGTTGGCAGAGACTACAGAGCTCTATCCGCTACTATTAATCGCAGCGAAACGGCTCTCCAATGGTCGCTTTTCGCCCTCGTGAGAATCAGAACGTGACGGGTGGCGAACCACGTCGCCGTCATTTTTCAACAAATTAGGTATATTAAATTCGTCTTAGTGAATCCCACGAGTCGCAAGGGAGGATGGAGGTCAGCCCCAGCAGAGCCCTGCATGCTGAGGTAAGGCACCATAGTACCCGGGGAAGGTTGGAACGCTTGCGACTAAGCTAGCCCTTAGCCATGCATTTTTTGGCACGACAGACCGTGGATTGGCGGAGAAGAAAGGAAAGGGCAGGAACGGAAATGCGGATTGGAGCGGTTACCAGACTCGAAATAAATATTTATAAATCCATATATGTATATATTTATTTCGATCCGGAACTCAGGCCGCTCACCGTGCAAAGCGTGATAAGCTACCACTCAAACGCAGGTTTTCTGCGGAGTGTGGTACTTCCCCAGGCGAGCCGGCCTTAAAGCTGTAGTGAATTGGCTACAAATCTTCGCTAGTCACAGAGGCACTAAAGAAATAAGATATGTATATACTAGCCATAGTATTCTGTGCTACTCGCCAAAGTAGTGAAATCGGGATGCCGTTAACCTCGCCAACGATATTTTCTTTTGGTGCTGAGATGATCGCTGGGTTCGTTTCATAGATTTTACCTTTGAGGTACCCCCACAGAAAAAAGTCCGTAGTGAAATCCGATGCCTTTCATTGTTAGGAGATAGCTCCGAAATGGCTTATTTATTTTTTAGGGTAGGCTTCTTTTAATAAAAAATAAGATCGATGGTCTCTCTAGCAAAATATCTGCCAATATTGAGAGAACTGAAGAATGTTCTTTCAATATTGGCAGACAATAATCAGTAAGCATGCGTTCTCGAATTCTTTGACTTATTCTAACTAATAATCTACCACCGGATACCCTATATAATTAGTTAAAAATCAAATAACTAACTGTCATGTGTTTTGTTGAAACAGTGGCGAGGCTCAGCTAGTCTCCACGCTCGACTGGAAGGTCGGCTAGTGGCTGTTCACGTGTTGTGTTCCACCCACCAACCGACCCGCCTTACTGCTTCTTGCGCAGCGTTCAGAGTCGCCGGCGCTTCGCATAACAGCTTGCTTGGTAAGCCTCAAGTTATAATTATGGAGAATAATCTTCTGAATTATGCTTTGAGCCCAACACCTTCCTTTCCTCTTCCCCCCCCCCCATTCCACTCCCGTAATGACACTTCTAAAAGGTCGGCAACACTTCCGTACTGCCCATGGCGCGGCGGATGTCTATGGGCAGCGTTGATTGATTTCCATCAGGTGACACGTCTGCTCGTTTGCCTTCCTATCCATAAATCATAATCCATAACAAAATGAAATAAAAAAAAAACAATTTTATTCTTTACATGCTCTTTGTTTTTTCCAATAAAATACAATTCAATACAACAGCTTTAAAATTTTTTTGCAGATGTCCGGTCAATACCGTTCCAAGCGGGTGAAATGCCAACAGAGCCAGTCGCACAAAGTAAAGGTCTCAGCTTTCTGGAATCGCTGGCAGTTGGTGTGTGCGTTCTTTTGATTGTATTTTTGTATGCAGCGGGGATCATTTTCTACGTTCACTACAAACAGAAGCAGAAGCGCAAAACTAATGACCCGGAAATGAACATGACGAATACTATGTCAAGTGATAATGGATCAACGATTGATTCCCGTATTGATATGGATAATGTGGTAAGAGGAATGTCCAGAATTATTTGTTTTCTGATTTTAGAATCCTACTAATATTATATATGCGAAAGTTTGTGAGTATGGATGTATGTTTGTTACTCTTTCACGAAAAAACTACTGGACGGATTTGGATGAAACTTTACAGTAATATAGGTTATACATCAGAATAACATACAGGATTGTACAAATCTGTAATGATTTTATGTAATTTTGATCGTAATACGAGACATGTCAATTAAGTCGGAAAAAAATCTGGCCTCTGAGAGCTATCTTGGCGTACGCTGCCTAAACCATTGAAGTTACACAAAGATGATGTTCCGAAGAATTGTTTGTCTTGAATAGTTCTAAATAAAAATCCGCGACAGCACCTTTTATGTGGAAGCCACTATGACCAAAATTGTGAATCATAAATTAAGTAAAAAAATATATTTATTTAAAATGATCTGTCACGAAACTTAATGTGGCAGACTAAATTCCCCGCGAGCGTAGCCGCGGGCAAAGGCTAGTGTTGAATAAAGGAAATATGTACATTTTATATTTTCAGCGATTGAAAACTAATCCTCTGTTGAACCTGGAGAATATGAGAAATGACTTTCTTAATGATTCCGCCCTATCTGATGTAAGTGAACGCACTGAAGATACTATAGACTCCTGCCAAAAGTTCCCAAAGGTAAATAAAACAGAATAACAACAAATCATGCATCTATTAGACAGACCACAAAATTATTGTTATTCTTCTTCTTTTATTATTCTTATTTATTTTTATTTTTTTAATTCAATTTTATCTGTTCAATTTTATAATATGTCATTATTATATAAGTAACCCTATTGTCAAAATGTAGCCATGCTGTGCGCAAATTTAAAGAGTTATAGTCCGGGCGTTGTTAAGTTTATATAATATCGTATTCTTCAAGACTTTAACTTGCTTTTGTGCCTAACAAATAAAATATTATATTTCAATCATCGAATATTTAGACAATAATACTTTTTTATAGTTCCACGGCATGAACTCAAACGTTGTTTCGGCTATGGTGCACACACATCGAAAAAAACCCGCTAGGCCTAAAATACGAGCAACGTCGACTCCAGAGAGGATAATTGATCGCACGCAAAGACGATCAGGGTCGCCCGAATTTGAGAAAGCGCCACATTCGGATTTGTCCATAATCGATTGCAGCTTAGAGAGTAATTCGATTGCGAATCTACCTGAATCATCAAACGGAGAACCTGTTATTCGAAGAAAACTTTATTTCAATCCAGTATTTTTTGAAGTTGAACATCTGAAGGTAAAATACTATTATACAAATGTTTTTGGTGATGGTGATGTTAGTGTAAAGTAATCACATAAACAATTTGATTTTGTTGAATTTTGGAACATATATCGTTTACTATCGATTAGTATCGATGTAAATAAAAATTATAATGTAATTAAAAAAGAAACAAGACCTACTAAAAATCACAGGTACGTTTAAATTCTTTAAAAATAAAAAAGTATTTTTTTTTATTTATACGTTTTTACGATTCTTGAACAAAAATATAAAGATTTAAAATAAGATATGTTTATGTATGTGTCGTTGTAAAGATAAATTAAAAACTTATAAATACTGTGCGTGTGTACAGTAGTATAAAAAAATATAATAAATAAAAATTTTGTTTTAGAATCCACCACCAGCGGCCGTTGATTTTCTGATAAAAATACGAGAAGTTATGGCTATCGCAAAGGACAAAATGACTTCAAAGAGATTTATTCCTATGCTAACGGATATACCAGAAGAAGAACTATATCATACTATAGACCTTGGTTGGGACATACCTTGTGCGCGGCGGGGACGACGATTCAGTGCAATAAGCTTAAAAAGGGAGAACAGCAGACGCGCTATCCATTGTGGAGGTTGTCCAGGTTGCGACAGTAGTGATAAATCACAAAAAGCATATGGCCTGACCAGATCTAACTCGTGTAAAACGTGCGTTAGTGATGATTATAAACAAAGAATCGTGCAAAAATGGCTAGAAGAGGTTCCCACTCCACCCCAAACTATAAAGCCAATAAAATCTATCGTTAAAGTAAATGGAATACCACGAGTTTTAGATCAGATAAAAAGAGATGATACAGCATTAGGTTCGGTAAAGCCTATAAGAAAAGAAGGATTACATTTATATAAGAATGAATGTAATACAATGATAGATTGTGTATCACAACAACATGGAAATTACATTATGGCAAAAAATGTTAGGACTGAAAAAAAAGAAGAAAAATTAAAATGCCAAAGCAAGTTAAATGCCGAAAAAGATAAATCGGACATCGGAAACATTTCTCCACCTTCACATAAGAAATCACACGAAAAGAGAAGTCCACCCAATGAAGCAACGCGTCGAATTATTAGGAAGAAATTACCTCCTCCACCACCACCACCTCCTATTAAATTACCTGACGTAAATAAAACTGAGGGTTCGGAGCCAATTTCCCTAGAAGTCAAAAAGAATATGGAAGCTGTTATAAAACAATTAAACAAGTGTAAGCGAGATGAGGAAGATGAAGTGGTAGAACCTGATCCGTTGAGTTCAGCACCGAAAATTATAATTCCAGTAATTGCTGCTGATTCAGAATATTTTAGTGATGATAACGTGCTATTATATAATAACAGAAATTCTCCATCGCAAAACAACTTTGTAGAATTTGATAGCTTAGAGAGAAATATGCTAAGGAGACGAAGATTCTCTTTGGACTTTGGTGCAGCAGTAGATCGAAAAGAGCAAAATATTCACAGCCAAGTAGATGTACCTCAACGGAGATTATCGCAGAGTTGGCGAGATATGAAAAAAGCTGTGGATAACTGCTCGATCGGACAAACTGTTAATTTAAATTGTCAATTATCGAATGCTGGATCGAAAGGCAACGTATTTATAAATTCGATTGAGCCTTTGTACGGTAATGTTCCAAAACCTGGGTCGTTAACTATAGAGGTACGTGGATCACCAATAGATAAAAGAAATAATGTACATGAAGACTTTGATCCCGATACTCTTGATAGGAAACCCAAACGTGAAGTCAAAAAATGTGTAGAAAAAATTGTCTTAAAGTCTGGAGGAAGTTTTAAAGAAAAAGCTGCAGCTTCCAAAAATGGGGGAGATTCTGTAAGAAAAACCGAGCTAAAAACTCCACCTGAATCTGTATTTACACGAAAGATAGGCAGCTTAAGGCAAATTTATGAAGCTAAAACAAAATTTCATAATATTGATGGCCGACAAATATATGAAAGGCGAGGAAGTGCTCCATATTTAGGTCAAGACTTAGCAGCATTTGAAAGCTTTATGTGGTCCTCCGATTTCATGCGACAAAAGAACATTGAAAACGATCCGAAACCTCCTATACCTCCTAATCAAAGAAGGGGACCCGAAAAATACAGTCCTCTGAGTGAGCGGCAAAGGTCGGAAGAACGAGATAGATTGCCACCATATGTAAGAGGAGACAATCTGAACGTTCGAAAATCTGGTCGCCGTTCGACAAGAACCAGATCAAGGAGAGTCGACTTAAGGAGATTATGTCGCACTGAAGACTCTGGTTACCTAAGTACAGATTCGAACGAATCTAAGTGCAGGGCAAGGTATCTGATGCAAATGAGACCAAAATTTGCCCCATCTGAACCTGTATCAAAACCATCTATCGAAGCCGTTAGAACAATAACTCAACAAATAGAATCGGATACTGATGAATTAGAATCTTTATGCGACGGGCGAAGCGAATCGGGTGGAGAAAGCGTTGAAACTGATTCCGTATTCTTTGGTAATTTCGACGAAACGAAGGAACTATACGCAGAATTAGGTTTGGCAAGCTTCGAACCACAGCATAAGATGGCACAGAGCCAAGAGCAAATAGACTCGGGTTTTGCCGGTGAGACAAATATCACACTGAGTGGCGATAGCGACTCGGAACATAGGAGTGTAATATCAATTGTCACTGGCCGCGATGGTAGGGCGTCGGCGGCCTCCATTGCTCAACTAGACGATCCGCCATATATACAATCAGTTGAGTGTTAAGGGATACAAATACACTGTAAATATAAAAAACAATTTGCCAAATTATTAACTTAAGTAAAGTTTGCTGTATAGAGACCAAAATATGTATGTTTCTGATATTATTACATAATGTTAGGGTAACATCCACCGATTTTACCTCAGTTATAAATATGATATTTGTGTTGATTTTGTTGCCCTATAAAATTTTGTTGGAAATCCTTCCACTGTGTAATACTTTCCAAATTAATTTTGTAATAGAATCTAGATATTTCACACCTCCATTAATGTTGCAACACACATATTACATTTGTTTTTAATGTTAGTTAGAAGCAAAATTTCGTATTTTTAATTTACTAGTACGTCTATATTTACCCACCTTACTATGTCAATATATTTTTAACGATTACTTAAAATTCAGTCTTTGTATAATATTTCCGTTAACAATATTTATTTTTTAATTAAATGCGTATTATTTTGTAAATAAAAATAGAATTAAAATATGCCATTAAATAATTTGTACATTTTCGACCGGCCGGTTGTGCAATTTTAATTTCCTTAGAAGTTTCCAGAAAATTCAAAGACATTCTGTTGGGGCTAGCTACCGAAAGAGGCTTAGTTATTTATTAAAACTTTTTTTATTAAGTGTTGTGTTAAATATTTTTTGTTTGAAATATTATTTAGATTTAAGTGTGTGGTGTAAGTGTGTGAAGACGGTTGAATGAAAATTGAAATTTGGTTTTCTATTTAAATTAGCATATATGTACTTGTATAAATAAAAGTTTATATATGTTTTTTTCATGCTTTCATTTTTAAATTAAATATACCCTTCTGACCTTAAGATCCAATTAAATGAGCTTGTTTGAATATATTTGTTTAAAAGAGCTTGTAATTTTAAAACTTTCCAATTTTGACACTTTATGGGAAATAAATACATATTAATACATATTATGAATACAACAATTTGTTTTAAATAATTATTAACTTCATATCTCACACTATGCATGGTCTTTATCGTGAGGATCAGCCCTGGAAGCTTACCAGACCACGCGACGGATAGTGACAAATGAAACCAATTATTACCAAAATCCTTACAAAAACCCGTCCCAAAAATATCTTAATTGATACTGTTTATGGTGAATCAAACGCACGAGATTTAGTTACAACATTCACTTTTTAATAAATGATATTTTAAAATATTCAAGGATTGTACATCCTTGAAGATCTGAATTGAAAGATATGCAAAGATGTAAGTTGAAGAAAAAAGCAAGATCCGGAGCAAAACATGTTTCATTGTTTTCCAGATTTCTGAAACATAATATAAAAATGAAATATCTATTAAAAACTTTAGAAACCAGTAGACATAGGCGAGTCCACCAGTGGACATAGGCCTTCCCCAATTTCGTCCAGTAGCCCCACATTAAGTTTACCTCGACGCCCTTCGCCCTCGGGCCTTCTGTCTGACCAGAGGCTATTGCCGAAGCGGCTTACTGATTTGTTAGGGAATAAATAACGAAGAAACTCCTCTCCTCCTCTGGCCTCTGTAGCAGTGTGAAATTGTTGAAAATGAATCTTATTAAACCAGTGAAGGATGTTCTCTCAATATTGGCAGCAAATAATCAGTAAGCATGCATTTACTGATTACTCTACCATATACTAATTCTATATTTCTACCTATAACTAATTCTTTACTAGTGGTAGAGCCACGCTGCAGACGAATACTTTGTCAAGAATGGCATATTATTTGTCTGTAGCATGAATGGGCCGGCTCGCCCGGGGGAGTACCACACTCCCGCAGAAAACCGGCGTCTGAGTAGTAGCTTAGCTACCGCGCTTCGTACGGTGAGCGGGTTGACTTCCGGAGGCCCAACACCCTCCCCTTCCCACTCCCCCTCCGATTCCCCCTCCCACTCCCACTCCTATGATTTCACTTTCCTTTAAGGTTGGTAACACTTCCGCACTGCCTATGGCGTTGCGGATGCCTATGGGCGGCGTTGGTTACTTTCCATTAGGTGACACGCTTGCTCGTATGCCTTCCTATGCCATAAAAAAAAACAGATATTGTATGGAAAAAAGTTAAATAAAGTTATATTATTCAAATTCCAGCGAACGCGATCTCTAAGTTCAACCGTTAATCTCGCAGTACGTACGTACATTCGTAACGGAACGTAGAAGAAACCGTTGCTAAGACGTAGTGACAAACAAATTTTTCGAATATTTATAACTATCGTAAAAATTGAAGTTTTCCTCTCAACCTTAAAATGTAACTGGAATAAAATTAAAGAAAGTATTCAAAAGCTTCATACTCAAAGCCTCTCAATGGAATTACTTCTAGTAAAGTTCGTAAGTGGTTGACTCGTCGGGAAAAGGTTTTTTTTTAGCAAATCAGGCAAACGAGCATACCGCTTACCTGATGGAAGGGATCACCGCTGCCAGTAGATATCCGCAACGCTGGAGAGTACTACAACACCTTTACAGCACATCGGCTTTACAGCCTGGCCTCGGAAACTGGCAGGGTGAATTGCGACAATTATTTATATGTATATAAGACCAATGCAAGAGTACCCTTAACCGGCGGGCTTGCATGAGGAGAATAATGAGTCTGGAGGAAGCAAGGGAAGTATGCCGAGATCGTAGCAGATGGAGATCTGTGGTCTCTGCCTACCCCTACGAGAGACAGGCGTGACGATACATACATGTATGTATATATTTATATGTACATGTCCCTGCTACTAGAAGGCCGTTTCGCTACGATTAATGTGAGAGGAAGGACGGATGAGTGTGAAGAAAGCAAGAGAAAGAAAGAAAGGTGTGTTAGAATCGTAGCAGATAGAGATCTGAGTCTCTGCCTAACCCTACAGGAAGACAGGCATGAGGATATGTATGTATGTGTGTCCCTGCTAATCCATCTTGGATTAATAAAGAAAGTTATCTATTTCCCAAGAAATAGGAAATGCCTCATATATGGGTTATAAAAAAAACGAAAAATGTCATAGGACACTGGGTAGATCTGATGGTCTGTACCGTACACTCACGGCCAAGCGTAAATGTCCCTGTATAGAGTCGAGTTGAGGGGAGCTTAGCCTGAATGAAGCCTACGTCTCGGTTTTCGATTTCCCTCCCATACCCCACGATAAGATGTTTCACATCAAAAATATGTAAATGTGAGAACAACAATTATTATTAAGTCATTATGCTTAAGTATTCGGAAAAATTGTGACATAATTTTATTCCATATTTTATTTTACATGTAGTTATTGTTAGGGACCTTCCATAAATTACGTCACACGTAAAGAGGAGGGTTCAACAAAGTGTGAGATCGTGTGATCAGAAGGGGGGACTAGTCATAAGCCTCATGACGTCGCATGTATAAATCTAAAGTGTTAAAATTTTAAACTTCAACTCCAACGAAAAACTTTAAAATATTACCAATTCCATCATTATTTATTTAAGAACATTGGAAGTGCTGTTCTTATTTAATAATTTCTGATGGTAAAATCACAAAATATGTAATGGATTTCTGATAATTTTTCGATCTCCACCTTCCATCCAGGAAGGTGGAGATCGAAAAATCATCAGAAATTCATGTGATGTAATTAATGGCCCATCAATCCTGATTAGCTATTTTCACATTATCAATGTCATCTTTATAAGGATAATAAAGTAAATTTATGAGAAGTTCATCTTTGGACCATACGTTCAATATTATATATTAGGCTAATACATCTAGGTTAAACTTTGACGTGTAACGTTTGACGTGTACGACTATTGAATAAATAAGAATCTTGCGGTTTACATCAAGCTAAAATACAAGCGTATATATAAAATAAACTAAGTATTGTAGATACTCTTTCTACCACCAGTGAGGTAAATGCAGAAACTCAATGGTTTACCATTGAGTTTCTCGCAGTACTGTTGGTCAAATACCGTCAGATTACGGTCTATTGTTCGCACAAGGGTTAAATCGCTCTGTCTTGTTGGTGTTGGCTCGTTTATCTATTCGAATTCGATTGTTAGGGAATATTTGATATAACAATATTTATTATTTCTTTTCTTTTCTTTGACGTCAATTAGTTACCACTATTATGCCAGTGGTAAGTAAAATACCAAAATATCCAATGTCTTGAAATTCAGAAAACTAGTCAGCTTATCATGTTAAGTCTTGATAAAATGGTGACTATTCTACCAAAACCTTCTATGGACTTGTTCAGTAAACTTAAAATGTTATGATATACGCATTTATTTCATATCACTTCACTTATATGTCTTAATCGAAGTATATTGTATAATACACCACCACAATTATACAATATAACTGATAATAATATAAGATTATGAAAATGAACTAAAAACACAGCGTCACTGTTATAAGTTGGCGGGAATAAATTCATTACAATATTTATTATTTGTTTTTACTCTGAACTGGCAAAGTCTGAGGCAAAGGCCTCCCTTCATTCTTCCACTGGTCTCTATTTTGTGCTGTTTCCACTTCCTGCAGTGATAGTTCAGTTTATCCTTAATATTTGGTTTTTGTAATTGATTATTGAATCAGCTAAGTAATTCTTGACTCTCCATTTGTATCATAGACGTCAGTAATCTGTCGCCTGCAACACAACATACATTGTCGTCGGATTACGTTGTAATCTGTGTTTACAGTAGCTTCATCCTCTATTGGTGTAATATCCTCTTTCAAAATATTTATGTTGTCTAACTACCGTTTACGTGCAATTTAACAAGGCATTAACATTATGACATGTCTACTCGACCCGTACTTAATGATGGAAATACTTTGTATTTGACATAAATGATGCTCGTAGGATTGAAAAGACGGCGCAAACGTTTTATAAAGTGGGATTAACAGATAAGAAACTAATTTTCAATTTTATTTGTTCCATGATGCTCAAAATATTTTTATTAATAATAATTTTAGACGACCGATTGGCTCAGTGGCGGGGCCCTCCGCCAGCGGAGTCGATGGTCGCGGGTTCGATTCCCGCATCGGAATAAATATATATATGGATTAATAAATGTTTATTCTGAGTCTGGTAACCCCCCGAATCCACATTTCCTTTCCTGACCTTTCCTTTCTTCTCTATCCTTTCCCTTCCTCCCGGCCAATCCACAGTCTGCCGTGCCAATGGATGCATGGCTAGGGGCGAGCTTAGTCGCAAGCGTGCCGACCGTTCCGGGATCGGGCCCCCCCGAGTAGTATGGTGCCTTACCTCAGCATGCAGGGCTCTGCTGGGGCTGACCTCCATCGTCCCTTGCGGCTCGTGGGATTCACTAAGACGAATTTAATATACCAAATTTGTTGAAAATGACGGCGACGTGGTTCGCCACCCGTCACGTCTTGATTTTCACGAGAGCGAAAAGTGACTAATGGAGAGCCGTTTCGCTACGATGAATGGTAGCGGATGGATGTCTGTGGTGTCTGCCAAGCCCTGCAGGGGATAGGCGTGAATATATATAATATAAAGTCAAAATATATAATATAATGTGACAAATAACCTTAAAAATATAACAAATATTTAGTATTAATATAACCCCTTATTAAGCAAGAATTAAAAGTAATTCTTTACGTTATAGACAAATGAATTGAATAAACAAACCCCTCATTTAGAAAAAAAGAATGAGGTTATACAATAATATTAACTAAATAAGCAAGAACTTAGACATCATAAAGAAATGTAAGAGAGAAATAAATATATACAATAAAGAATTACCGACTTATAATTGAAATTAAATTGCAAATTCCCTAAAACCAGTTTTATGTGAAAGTAAAGATAACCATAGACTTCGAAAATATTGGAGTTAATTATAAATGGAAGCTTAAAATAAAAATAAAACTATCAATTCTTTTTGTATAACAGCAAATTGTGAGTTTTAAGATATTTTCAATCATATCTCTTGTTTCATTTTTTTTCTTTGATGGCAATTAGTTAAAACTAGTATGCCAGTGTCAAGTAAAATGGAATAATATCAATAAAATATAATATCTATTCTATAAAAATATAATATGTTTTGAAATGTCTAGTCAGCTTGTCACGTTACGTCTTGATAAAATGGTGGCTATTCTACTAAAACCTTCTATGGACTTTTTCAGTCAACTTAAAAAGTCACAATATATGCATTTACTTCATATCATTTCACTTATAAGTCTTAATCGAACTATATTGTATAATACGCCACCACAATTAAACAATAATAACTGATAATAATATGAGATTATAAAGATGAAATAAAAACATGTCACTGATTAAAATAGGCGGGAAAAGTCCTTGTTTCATTTTAGTAATAGCAAAGTAATTAAATAAAAAAAATAATTTATGATATGTATTATCAAATCATACTCAATCATTTTCATATGATTACTTATTTCGACACTGAATCCCATCGGCCCATTAGCTCAGTTGGTTAGAGCGTCGTGCTAATAACGCGAAGGTCGCGGGTTCGATCCCCTCATGGGCCAAGTTAGTCTTTACATTTTTAACACTATTTTTATTTTATTTTTAAGCTTGGATTATCTAATATAATAAATTTCATTCAAAAGTATACCACAAATTCTTTGCGTATACTGCAGATACGTGTTCGTAAAACACAATGTATAAAAAACACTATAATAACTTTGAAAAGTGAACAAATTGTTAAAAAATGTCGTTGTAACAAAAAAGTACTGTTTAATTTTATTCAGTGATATTCGATAAATTATGAGGAGAATTGTTACAGATCCCTGATCTTGAATCAAATAATGCTCCTCCTAATATATATGTACGAGTATGTATTCCAATCCGTATTATTAGATGGCACAGCGAGCATAAAAGAAAAAACATTTATTTTCTGTCAAGATTAATTGTCAATTGTCAAAACTATATTAAACAACAATCGATGAGATTAACTCTTTTTAATAAAATTACTTCTTGACATTTTGTATAAAAATTTTCAGACATTGCTAAAGCATTAATTAAAAAAAAGTGGCATTGAATATGTACTATAAAATTATCAGTAGGTAAGAGTATTTTATCGAACAGGTTTAAGATTTGAATTCTAAAAAATAATATTTTTTTCCATCTAAAAAAATATATTTTCGCACCAGCCAAATATCCAAGTGACATCATGATCATTATGCCAGTACACTAATAGACAAAGATAGCAGTGTAAAGTAACAATGCATCGAATCAATCCGATGTTTTCTTAGTTCTTCAAAATCGAGTAATTATCGATTTTTTTTTCGATACGTCGAAAAGGCACACCTACAGCAAATACTTGGTAATGAGTAATTTACTAAACATAAAACCTACATATATATGATATAAAATATATTTTAGGCGAAATTACTATATTTTTACAACTTTTCGTTCATATATTATCCATGTTATATAATATTAAACATAGTTTAATGTAAACTTTTAATAGTTTAACACATTATAGTGCAACATATTTTTAAGAGTCGCTTCTTCTATATACATACATATATTGTATTCATGTTTCGAAAAGTTCATTTTTGATTTTAAGTGCCTATTTCTATCATTTACGCCTCATTCCTACAACTTTTCTAAAAAAATCGATGTATAAAAAACACGAATTTATTTTTGTATGTATCAATATAAAATCGATGTCATAATGCGATACATTACATCGATGTTCTTTTCCAATGTTTATCTTATAATAAGACTTTTCGACTCGCAATCTTCGACCAGCCGCCCTGCGTAGATCATGGCTCCATCTAGTTAGACGGAACGCGTCCTATATTTTGTTTACCAAAACGCACTCTACTCCAGCACTCGTCTAGTCAAACGGTTATTGAATGTTTATTATCGATCTGTGTAAATAAATACAAAATATCTGTCTTGTTATATATTAGAAGTTATATAAATTTAAAATGAGTTTACCGTGAATATAGTCGCCTATCGAAGTCTCTATAGCTCTATATATATGCTCTTTTCCATGACATCTAAATTAAAAATGCCGTTTTTTAAAGTTATAAAAATTAAAAATGAATTTAATAAAAAAAAAGACAAAGCTACTTTGGGGTACATATGTATAAGCTACAGATATTTATTCAAACTCTGTATCTACCGTCAATCCTCTTTACAAAAAGCGCGGTAAATGTCCATTCGCCCAGAAAACAAGAAGCCAGGGCCCAAAAGTGGGACATATCTTATTTTATTTTCGAAAAGAAATCAACTTTAAGCTTTTTAATGTGAATAATAATATGACATGACTTGTGTTAATAATATAGGTATATTATTAACGTAGGTTATGTTAATAGTTTTACACTGTTTCGCAAAATTTCTCATTTGCCCGCGCACATAAACGGCTGTCACGTAGCGGGCTGAACTCGGTGCACAGTACACTCGTAAACTCACACCTCCGTGCGTTTACAGCTTTCTATGGGAAACGTCAAGCGTGAGCCGCGATGCGTCAATACAAATACATATATGTAACAGTCCAACTGTCCCTATTGCCGTGTAGTGGATGATATATAAATAAATAGAGTCGGCATAGTTTCCCGCCATCTTACATCAGTGACGTTGTGTTTCTATTTCATTTTCATAATCTTATATTATTATCAATTATATTGTTTAATTGTGGTTTAAGTGAAGTGATATGAAATAAATGCGTGTATCGTGACTTTTTAAGTTGACTGGTTGAAGGTTTTGGTAAAATGGCCACCATTTTATCAAGACGTAACGTGATAAGTTGACTAGTTTTATTTCAAGAGATTTCATGTTAACATATTTTAACTTAAAATTGGCAAGACTGGCGTATTATGCAATATAGTTCAATTAAGGTATATAAGTGAAGTGATATGAAATAAATGCGTTTAACGTAACTTTTTAAGTTGACTGAAAAAGTCCAGAGATTTTTGATAAAATTGCCACCATTTTATAAAGACGTAATGTGATGAACTGACTTGTTACATTTCAAAAGATTGGATATTATTGTATATTACTTGACACTGGCATAATAGTTGTAACTAATTGTCATCAAAGAAAAGAAAAAAAAAGTCGGCATAATCTTTTTTTTTTAATGGCTATAACTAATAATAAGTATCAAGTAAAAAAATAAGTCTTGTGAAACTTAAATACATTTTTTACAATACGTCTTGTTAAATGGACGCCGTTCTATTAAAACTTGCATAGACTTTTACAGTCAAATTAAAAAGACAAGATACACGCATTTATTTCATTTAACTTCACTTCGTCACTTTAATATTGAGTTAAAACCATATTGAGTTATAAACTACCAGAATTAAACAATATAATCTACAATAGCGTGAGATTATGAAAATGAAATAATCTCTCAACGTCACTGACGTAACTTGGCGGGAAAAGTACGATGGA
This sequence comes from Baronia brevicornis, assembly GCA_031353405.1. Classification (NCBI taxonomy): domain Eukaryota; kingdom Metazoa; phylum Arthropoda; class Insecta; order Lepidoptera; family Papilionidae; genus Baronia; species Baronia brevicornis. Next base: position 772,890 of record JASFAT010002976.1, read on the forward strand.
ACACGATATATGATTGTTTTTTTTTTAAGAACGACACTGCCAGTGCTTAAAAAATCTTTTTAGCAACATTTTTAGCACTGGCAATCTCTTTTTGATTTATTTTTTCCTTTTTGCATTATTTATCTTTTTTTTGTCTGGATGAGTAACAATTTACTACGCAGTGTTTTTGTTTGTGTAAGAATAGAGTTATCATTATAGTGGAGAAAATTAAGGGACAACAAGAATTATACGATTAAATAATCAATTTCCGAAAGTTAAGTTTTTTCTAAAACTTCCTTCTATACTGTAATACCAATTATCTTCAATGGTATTTACAAACCGAAATACCATTGGAACCTTCAAAAAATAAGCCAGATGTCCGGGCCAGTAACGGTCCAACTATGTCTATGGTATTATAAATATCTAGGGGCGGCGTTTTGAGATTTGAGAGATTTGAATTTATATAGGTCTTATAAAAAACTTAATTAAATAGTTTATTATAATAAGTGGAAAAAGCTTAGATTTTTACTAAAATTGTGATAATGAAATTTGTCTACGGATTCCTAAATCGTTATATTACGTTAGTTAAATATCACACTTTAGTACGTGGCTTCTCCTGCTTGGAATTTTTCATTTTTAACACGAAGCCAATTAACACTCTAAAATTATATCTTCCATTTGTTAAGAGTTTATCTTGTGTGACTTTTTGACAGTTGTGGTCGATAGGTTGTTAGTGTTAACTATATTTTTATTAAAATCTAAATTAAGTAATTAATTAGACCAGTGAAAAGGCAAATAGTGAAGGGGCAATAGGTTGATGACATTGTTGGAGTAGACGAAAGCTGGAATGGAGTCGGCTTCTTGGCAAAGGTGTGACGCCCATGTATAAATGTGTAAATAGAGCAACAATCTGTACAGGGCGATTCATAGAAACTAAATAATTGAAGCTATTAAATACTTAAATAACAAGTCATAAGGGAGGCCTATGCCCAGTAGTAGCCTCCAGTAGGCTGATAATAAAGTCAAATAGTATTTCACATTGTTTTTTTTTTTATTTTAACGACATCGTGTCCAATTAAAAAGGAGAAATGATTGTTTTAAGCCCGAGCATTTTACGAAAGTTTTTTAAGCTATTTATTTAATTATCTAAAGTGTTTTGAGTCAAACACATTTAAAAATCTAACAACTCAATATTACTTATGTGAATTAGCCACAATACGATATAGAACATTTTAATTTTTTACGACATTGGTAAATATACATGCAGCCAAATAGAAAATTGAATAAGAATGAATCATTATTATTATTTCCGGCCATTGTATAGCCTATGAATTATTTATTGGTTCTATAGCCAAATCATTTAATATTAATAAAAAATATATTAAGTTACAATTAATAAATACACTATCCAGTACATTGAAACATAACATAACTTCAATCTTTAGTAGCCCGCTAACGTCCAGCCCAGTTTAGTATTGAACCAAAATATACATATGTATACATACATAAGATCGCTCGAACGAGCGAAATTTGGTTCTGTGATATATACGTATAATACTATCATTTCATAATACCTATCAGTTTTATACATTTGAAAGTAATCTATAAAATAAACGATAAAGAAAGGTCTATTTTAACTAGGTCAATTATAAATAAGAACTAAAAATTATTTCATTTTTTTTTAATACATTTATTTCAGTTACTCCAGAGCGGGTAGCGTGGCCGAGCGGTCTAAGGCGCTGGTTTAAGGCACCAGTCTCTTCGGAGGCGTGGGTTCGAATCCCACCGCTGCCAAGATAACTTTTTATCTTTTATGTCTTCAAAGATAAATGTTATTGCGCTGTATATATGTATGTATTTTTTATATAATATAAAACATTAAAATAGTTTAGGATAAGATAAAAAATTTAAAAGAAAAGCAATTTATATATAATTATAATAATTCTTTATTTGCATAATGTGAGGTGTAACAAGATGAAAAAAGGCGTTTAAAAGGTCCACCACATTGCCACTTATGGCGTACAAATTTTCACATATTAAACCGCAAAATGAAAACTTACCACCAAAGTCAAAAAACTCTAAATATTATCAATAGTAGAAATAGTCTGTTCAACGCTGTACAAAATGTTCTATCGATACTATATGTCACCAGAATAAAACAATAAAACTGATAAAGACAAGATTATGAAAATTAAATAAAAACAGAACGTCACTGATATAAGTTGGCGGGTACAAATATGCATATATATGTCATTTGTACAGATATATTATCATCAACGCTATGCGGGTCCAATATAACAATGGTTTCAAAATATTATTGGGGCTTCCCCGTTTTTGCAGTGCATCAGGTATGTTCGTTAAAGCCCGCACCGATGGCTTTTGGGCTGTTTATCGAAAACGAACAGCCTCGTTGCTTCACAAAATACGAGATAGTTCCAACTCTATAATGAAAACCGTTGTTGCTAGATTCAACTCGCACCTTATGATACAGCTAATGTGGCTTCAATGTCAATCATTTACTAACTACGGGGAAGTATCACACTCCCGCGGAAAACCAGCGTCTGAGTGGCAGCTTACCTACCGCGCTTCGTACGGTGAGCGGCCGAGTTTGGGAGGCCTAACACCCGGCAGAATGAAGATTGCTTATTACTTAACCAGACGCAGCAGCGTTTGGTAGAACAGAAAGACCAGCTAGGTATTGTAGTGATACATTGATAAATGTATCACTAATGTAATCAAACTTTTTATTTGAATATTTTAAAACCTTTTATATTATATTACTTCTTTTTAAAATTCGTATTTTTAAAAGTTAAAGTACAATAAGAAATAAATTGTTTTATAAAAACAAAAAAAAACATTAGTTCGACTGACGTCTTTTGATAGAAACCTGTGTGTGTGTTTTGATATTACCTTTCCGCCATAAGAAATTGAGATATAAAATATAAAATATAAATTGATAAAGTGTGAATAAGATATAAATGTACACTGAATAGATAAAATAAATTAATATAATTTGGATGAATTTAAATTACATCGAAGATAAAACCCCCTAAACATCCCGTGTGTAGTGGTACGGCTGGCAAGTCACACTATTATCATAGCTGGCCTTTGCTTTCATATTCGGCTCATACGACACCCACGGGAAGAAGCCGTAAATCGAAACGCATTTGTGACACCCCTGACGTTGCAGATGTCTATTGGCGGCGATGATCATTTACCATCAGATAATCCGCGTGCTCATTTGCCTGCTCTACTGACAAAAAACAAACAGCACTGTGATAATTAAATTACTGGCCAAATGTAAATATTAATCATAAAATTAAATAGTGATTTACTGTTTAACAGCCAGTCTTATATTATAAATCGCGATGTCTGACAGAGCCTTAAATTTATAAATTATAATCTATTTCACTGCAACGTCAATGACCTTTTCATAATCGAATTGAAAATCTTATAACAACTGAGTTTTAATTCTATACATTAATCACAATTAATTCGTGGATATTTTTTATTTCTCATCGAGTGTTGAGCTGATTTTAATGTAGCCGGTATTCTCAGTGCGATATGTCCCGTGGTGGACAGGTGTGGGGCTAGACCATTCGCCATTTATCCGTGGCACGTGGTGTTGGAAAGTCGCACGCGAGAACACACGCGCGCGTATTAACGAATCCGCTCTCGTAAAATGTATTAATAATTTCCGATGGAACGTGTATGAAATTTGTTACTTTATTTATGACTTTGAATTGTTCGAATATTAAATGTGTTTTTTTTTATTGTGGAATAATTGAAGGAGGTTGTAATGCCTGTAGTATGCTTTCCCGCCTTTATTTAAGACATAATCTACACATTATATTAATGGTAAGTTTCATTATTAAATTTATCTTTATATATATTTTAAATATTTGATTTAAATTATTCTGTTAACTCTCACTCGTGAAATAAATGAAATGAAAAACAACTTTCATTCAAATTGCATAACACAAAAAATTGCATTTAGTAATTATTGATGCATATCAATGAAAAAAAAAATGAAAGTCTGTCTGTCTGTTTGTAATTGTGAAACTGACGTTTTAATTTCTATTTGCAATGTGCAAATACTTATAATAAAATATTTTTGTACTTAAGCATTTTTGTACATCATTTCGTCTTGGAAACGACAGGATTGATTAAAACGCAAGAAAAGGAAAATGGACCTTATTAGCTCAGTTGCGAAGTTAACGCTTTCGGAGTCAATAGTCATCGATTCGATTCCCGCATCAGGATATATAGCCTACAGGTTCTGAATCTAAGTACCTCGCTTAGCGGCTTTGGATGAGTGTAATAGATTTATGTTCATCTCTCTAAAAATGAAGAGGCCCGGTACAGAGCATTATTTTAGTCTTTTCACTGAATTTCAAATTATTTTTAAATTTTTATATAAAAAGAAAGTTTCCAAGAGTTTAATAAACAAATATCGGCTTTGTGTTGTAAACATTAAAAATCACATTGGAAACCGTTGTATACTAATTCTAGAAATGCAAATGAGAATCGTTTGCATTAATTGCATATCAATAACTAACTATACGTAACTGGGGAAATGTATGCGTTCTTATCGAACTATACAATTTAGAGCGCTAGTATTTATTAGTATTTTTAAGTGCTTAATGGTATACTATAATTTTATGGCCAGTCTGTTCACGTGGAAGCTGTAAAAGATATAACTCACAATTACAGTTCACGCTACCATGTAGTGTGAATACAGAAATTAATGTATCGACACAAAAAAGCGAAAATCTCTGTAAATAACAGAAATGAAAATTGAATTTTCTTGCATTTTGAGATCAGAAAAAGCTTGCAGCTCTACGACTGATTAAAAATTTTGTACAGCTTCCCATAGATAGATACAATTTTTTCGGAAATCTTAAAAGATTTTTTAGCTCTGGTGGTAAATTTTGCGGTTTATCTTATCTACTGGGGGACTAAATATAATATTTAGTTGTACTTTAAACAGATTATTTTTAAAGAGCGCAACAAAAAAAGGATGGGAGACTTTCTTGCGCCATTTCTTTTCTCATAACGCCACTTAGTTTCAGAATCGGTTGTAGTTTATCAGTTTTAATCAGATAAAAAAGTTCATAAATAACTCAGTTGCTAAGATCCGCGAAAAACAAATTGGAAAAATAATATTGTTTACAACTTTTTAACAACGAAATAATTCCACGGAAAACAACCGTATTGAGTTGTTTTCCGTAGAGTCTGTTACACCTGATGTCTCTTATTGAAGCGAAACGTTCATTAATGAAAAGTTGTTGAAAAGTGGTGTTTTTTTATAGGGAGGCATACGAGCAAGCTTATCACTTGTTGGAAAGCTATTATCCCGCCCATAGACATCTGCATCACCAGAGTCATCACTAACGCGTTGCCGGCCTATAAGATATGAGTAGGCTTGTTTTTTGAAGGTTCCAATGTCGTAAGAGCAGAAGTTTCTCCGGAGGATAAAGTTTCGCGAAAAAGTGTTTATACTGGTTCGTGTGAATACAAAATTATTTTTGGTTGGGTTTGATTTTTAACGGATCTTAGCAAGGTAGTTTTTGATCATCCGAAATGGATCGAATGGATGTCCATAAAAAAACCGATAGTTTATACCTATATCAAATAATCTAATCTTCTTTTAAGAGTGCCTCTCCGACTTGCGAAAGTTAGCAGCCAATTCAGGACAACTTTCCTTCTCCTTTGCGAGGTGCAATAGTTCTGGAGCACTCGCTATCCCGGTCCACTTCCTGATATTACGTACCCAAGACTTTTTCGACCAACTCGTCTTTTGCCCGCGATTTTTCCCATCATGATCAGTTGCAGCAATTTGTACCTGTCATGTCTCATGATAGGACCCAGGTAAGTAACTTTTCTACCTTTGACGGTCTGCAAAAATAAATAATAATAATAATCTAATAGGGTTAGCAAAATAAAATCTATCGAGTAAATGTATAGTCGATATTCACTCGAGTCTTCTGCTGTGTTAATTATACCTAACTGCAGGTTATAGAGAGTTTGTTCTTTTTATCGCGATCTGTGGGAACCGACCGGAACAATACAGGAAGTATTCCCAAGTGATTCAACTATAGCGAGTGTTCATCCATTATCAACGCATAAAGATTTATAAGAAATAAAATTCTTTTTTATTTCTTATAATTACGATATTATTATGAGTGGAAAATTGGCCACAAAGAAAAGTTTCTCCACCATCTGGATGAATGAGGAAGTTCTACGACAAGTCAGAAACGCAAGAAGTCTTCAAAAAGACCATGAAACAAAGGAAAGTTGCTTTTAGACTCCTGCAACTCATAATGATGGGAAAAGTGGCCGGAAAAAGGAATGTCGGTCGTAGAAAAAAGTCGTGGTTGAGAGACATCCGAGAGTGAACCGGGATAGCGAGTGCTGCCCGATATATTAAGCATCATTATTAAGACTTTCTAGGGTAAAACGCACCCTGCTGAATGGAGTCAAAATTTGCGTTGAAAAACTCGTAAAAACATTATATAATTATCATTTAATATAATTTTTAGACTTTGTTGTAATATATTAAAGAAATTACAACAAAATAAGTTATGAAACATTGTATAATTATCATTTAGTATAAATATTAGATTTTGTTGTAATATATTATAGATGGGCTGGGCAGCGTTCAGGAAATTCCGTCGAGTCTTCTCATCGCCCATAACACAAAGTCTGAAGACAAGTCTTCAACCAGTGCGTCCTGCCCGTACTCTCTTACGGTGCCGAGACGTGGACACTGACAGTCCGTCTCCTCGCTAAGTTCAAAGTCGCTCAGAGGGCTATGGAGAGAGCTATGCTCGGGGTTTCTCTGGTGGACAGAATTCGAAATGAAGAAATTCGCCGGAGAACCAGAGTCACCGACATTGCTCTTCAAGTTAGCAGACTGAAGTGGCACTGGGCTGGACACGTTTGTCGGAGAAACGACAATCGTTGGAGTAGACGAGTGCTGGAGTGGAGACCGCGACTCGGCAAACGTAGTGTGGGACGTCCTCCTGCTAGATGGAGCGACGATCTGCGCAAAGCGGCTGGCAGAGACTGCATGCGTGTAGCCGAAGATCGGGCTAGGTGGCGCGCCTTGGGTGAGGCCTATGTCTAGCAGTGGACTGCCGCGGGCTGATATTGGATATTGGATATTATAGAAAGTACAAAAAAATATGTAAGAAAGCGGTTCCCTAAACCCTAATCGGTATTTCCGAACTGATACGACATTGGTACTGTGGCGTGCCTGCCGTTCTTCTTGCGGCGACTCCCGGGATCTTTAGGAAATTTTTATCTTCTATTAAAATAGTGATACATTAATAAATGTGTCACTAATGCAATAAAACTTTTTATATTATTTCTTTTTAAATTCGTCATTTAAAATTAAAAAGAAATAGTTTTCTATTAAAACAAAATTTATTTCGTTTGACGTCTTACCCGTTCGGCACATATATAAAATGTAAATTGAAAAGTGTAAAATATATAATATGATATATATATATATATATATATATATATATATATATATATATATATATATATGTACAATGAAATGGAAGAATAAATTAAAATAATTTTGAAGAATTTTATTAGAAGATAAAAACCCCCTAAAGATCCCGGGTGTCGCCATGAAGCAGTACGGCGGGCACGCCACAGTACCTTCAAAAAACAAGGCAACCCAAGATAAAGTTTCTATAATGCTGTGTCGCAAATGATAACGATGATTATTTTCTTTCCGTCTGGCGACACGCTTGCTAGTTTGCCTCTCTATTTCATAAAAAAGAGGTTGTTAACTAGAAACCTAACATTTCTATTAAGTTGAAACGATTGTATGTAAAGTGTTCGACCTGTGACATTGTTAGAGAGAACGAACATGTCACAATGTGATTATTTTTAAAACGTTTTTATTAACTCGCTTTCTATCCTTTCCGTTTTTTTATGGTACTGAAAACCAAACCAGTATGGGTGTCACCTAATGGAAGACTTTCGATTTGAACAAGTGAAGAATATATTTTATTTTTTATGTGGCTATAAAAATACTGGAAATCCCCCTGTTAGACACGGGCCTCTCCATTCCTAAAGGAATACTAATAACTAATAATAATTTATTTATTTGCATTAAATTGGGTAATTTAAAAGATTTTCAATTAATATAAGAGCATTATCAATAATTTTATCATGATAAACAGCATGGTTGCGGGTTCTATTCCCGCATCAGAATAAATATACTATGTGTGGTCTACATATATTTATTCCGAGTCTAGTAATCCCGCCAATCGGTCATTAGACAAGCGTGTTGGGTTAAAAGCCGTTCCTCCAGAAATAGAGGCCCGTGCTCAGCAGTGGGACATTTATGGGCTAATAAAAAAAGAGCTTGAAAAACATTTGTCATATTTTGTAAATACTGTCAATTTCACAGTATTAATATAATAAATTGGATTCGTGGGATTCCATACTAGGAAAAGTTTAGGGCATACATGTATGTATTTATTTCGATGCGAGAAATCAACCCGAGGCCATCTACGAAAGCAGTAGTCGCTGAGCCGGTTAAGTCGTCCACAAACTGATATAATCAGGGCATATTCAATTTGAGATGTAATAGCCTTAGTCTTTGCCTTTTTCAGGCTAATGGACTTATCACCGAGGTAGCCCTCGATGATAAGAATATCGTAATGAAACATTTGAATGATAATAATAATAATTCTTTATTTGCATAATGTGAGGCATAACAAGATGAAAAAAGACGTATAAAAGCTCCATCACATTGCCACTTATGGCGTACGTATTTCATAAATTATTACATACATAAATATCTTAATACATAACTTAACTATTATATTGTCATTAAAATTATAATTGATTTATCTATTACATACATTCGATCGATCTTTAAAAGCAAAAAGTCCTTTGTATTATAAATATTGGCATCTATTAGCCATTCATATAGTCTTTTTTTAAATAATCTTGTGTTTAATTGTTTTAATTCATGAAGTATAATATATTGTTGTATATGCGTATGCACATGAACAGGTAGCTTTTGATATATTTACTTAGTCTGGGGTGATCATCCGGTACTAATCTTAATTTGTATGATTGTGTTAAAAATATTTGTATTTAGATATAGAGACATAAAGACGAGTATTTATTTTAAGTTGTAGACAACAAAACACAAGCAAAAATTACTAAATAAAACATTCATCTATACAGAGAGTACTTTAAGAATATATTCAGTTACAAGTGTACTCGGTGGAAGTGTTTGCTCGATAAGTGACGCCTTCCGCCGGCTTCGAAGGCGGTACCAAGGCGCCACGACCAATGTGGTCTGCATAACGGTGCTCCGAAGTGTCGCGATCCCCCACCTCACTATACCAAGTTACTGCATTGCCAACTGTATTACGACTTCATCAGCCTGACGTATTTACGCATGGCAACATTTGACTTTAAAAATAACGCTTAGACCGAACCACCATCTGGATCAGTGGCGATCTAATACGTTTTCCAGAAACTTCTTTCCACGCACTTCTACCGCGTGGAACCAGCTACCTCCAGCGGTGTTTCTGAGCCGATATGATATTTGAAACTTCAAAAAGAATCCTACTCTTATCTCAACACCATAGACATTGCAACACATTTGCAACGCCTATAGTGTTGTAGATGTCTATAAGGGGATTCTGCAATGCCTGTGACACTGCGAAAATCTTTGGGCGGCGTTGATTGCTTTCCATAAGGTGACACGCTTGCTCGTTTGCCTCCCTATCCCATAAAAAAATATGGACATGCTTCGGGAACTCCAATGAAATTCTGGAAAAGTATAAATTTCAAACTTTTTTAACTATAACATTCAATTACATTTAAATTAATAAGAAAATTAATTTTAATATAGACTTTAAATACATTTTCTAACGTTTTATTACCTTTAAATATCAAATTAAGTGTCACCTAAATCGTAAGTAGAGTAGAATAGAATAGAATGATTAATTTGCAAGTAAGACAATTTTAATAATATTTATCTAATTCCCAGAAATAGCGCAATTTCCGGTGTTGATTTTGGTAAAAAGGGCATGTCAACGTTATAACTAAATGCTAAATAAAACGTGCTAAATGTAAACGTTATAACTAAAAGTTCGTAAAATCAATTCACCTACTCCGATCATTGTTAATAATAATAATATTGTACTAAGGAACTGTAGTGATACATTTAGTGATATAAATGTATCACTAATGCATTAAAACCTTTTACATTATATTACTTTTTTTTTTCAAATTCGTGATATTCAAATTTAAAATGAAAAAGAAATAAATTGTTATAAAAAACAAAATGCTCGAGTTCGTCTGACGTCTTTTGGATAGACATGTGGGTGACATTCCGGTATAAAAATTGAAATATTATATATTGAAATATAAAATGAAAGTTTGTGAGTATGGATATATGTTTGTTAGTCTTTCACGAAAAAACTACTGGACGGATTTGGATGAAACTTTACAGTAATATAGGTTATACATCCGCATAACATATAGGCTACAATTTGTATTAATTTTATGTAATTTTAGTCGTAATATGTATTAAATATAAAATAGTTAATAAATAATACATGTCAATTAAGTCGGAAAAAAATCTGGCCTCTGGGAGCTATCTTGACGTACGCTGCCTAAACCATTGGAGTTACACAAAGATGATGATCCGTAGGATTGTTTGTCTTGAATAGTTCTAAATAAAAGTCAGCGACAGCATATATCTACCTTTTATGTGGAAGCCACTATGACCAAAATTGTGAACCATAAATAAAGTAAAGAAAATATATTTATTTAAAATACTGTCACGAACTTAATGTGGCAAACCAAATTCCACACGAACGAAGCCGCGGGCAAAAGCTAGTGTTATATAAATGTAAAATGAAACGCAAGAATAAATTAATATGATTTTGAAGGATTTTATTTGAAGAAGCCCCCTAAAGATCCCGGGTTTCGCCGTAAGCAGCACGTCCGGCACGCTACAGTACTAAAGTGATGTACAGCATGCGTGGAGATATTAAAATTATAACGAAATAATTAAACCGTACGCGGCACACGCTCAGCCAGCCATCCGTTACTCTGTTACACTATTATGGTCAATTCGGTAACGGCATTGTGTACGCATGTGCTCGGATAACGGAAGAGGATTATGACACGCAATTCACCTTAAGAGACTGCTCGCAAGTGGATCAAGTGATTTACTATGACGGAGATACAGTTTATCGATGTGTTTCGAAGGAGTTTCCAATTATTTTTACGGTTTTTGAATGTGCCGTTGTAGCAAGAAGTTTTATATATGCGCACTTTATCGCATTTATTATGGCGAATTCTAAGAGGAACTCTTTAATCTCTTACCAGCCGCACAGTTTCTCTTGCTCCATTCCCATCACATGGATGACTGGTTAATCATCACTATGCAATTTATTCACATTTTTCTGACACGAGCAGTTCAATTGTGATACAAAATCGCTTCATTCGTCGAGCCACCGGTGCTCAGTAGTTCCAGCGTAATATAGACCTCCATTGCGACCTCAACTTGCCGAGCGTCAAACAACACATGAATCTCGAATCTTTTCTCGTTTCGAGAGATTCGAGATTTTTATCAATATAAAACTAATGCATTTAGTTCAGTATACCTATTAGTCATTCTTGTCAGCCAGTAACACGAAAATCAGAGCAAAAGAAACTGTATTTATAAATAAAAAATAAAAATAAATAACAACCGGACAGTCTTCTTTACTCAGAAGTTAATGATAAATAATTAAAATATGACGTTAAAAAAGTGTATGAAGCAAAAAATATTAAAAATATTACGCGTGTGTGCGCTCCAATTGTATTATCGGAAAGACTACGTGCTATGTTTTTAAATAATTATCATTAAAAATTCATGAACACTAATAACTAAGTGATGAATTTAGATTTCTAAAGATGTTAGTACTTTCGTACGCTAAACTAAGACTATTTTGATGAAAGTATGTAAATGTCTTAGTCATTGTGAAAGTTCCGTGTCTCATTTATTACGAATATACATTTTTATGTCGTTTCATTTGTCGAATCTGATTAATATATTCTTTGCAAATTTTTCTCACATTTAAGTTAAATTAAAAAACTAAATTACATGAAAGGGGTATACAGTTTAATTGTCATTTTGGTTATTCCAGGAGTTCTTAACCTTTTTTACTCTACGAAGAACTACACATACTTATATGCAAAATCTTTGATATTAGAGCAATGGATGACGATTGCCTAATTCTATGTAATAAAATAATCGATTAAGTTGATAATTTCATGGTATTTATTTCAACATTATTTATATTTTTAAATTTTGTAAATTTAATTATTTTTGATGTATTATTGTATTTGGTGTAGGCAAACTTACATGCTCGGAAGAGCACTACTCGTGGAGATTATAATATTATTCAAAGTGCGTACATTATTCTAAATTAATGACTTTTCGCGGTGTTTCGTTGGGGGCCTGAACGTGATCGCACATCAGTGTTGCCAGTTAAGTAAACAGAACGGGCAATTATTATAAGTTTACTTTAAAATAGTTTGAAACTAGTCGATCTTTATGTGTTACTTTGTTAGCTTATTTCATATAAGTATATTGATTGTATTCAAACATAAATTTTCCTAATGGTAGTGCCATAGAAATTACTAACAGAGGAAAAAGGAAGAAAGGAGAAGAGTATTCGATCTCCGAATTATTGCACACACTCTTCAAAATGCGGCAACACTAAAAACTCTTTCCACGCACCCCCTCTCTGTTGAACCAGTTACCTTCAGCGGTATTTTCAAAGCGTTACGACATTGGAACCTTCAGAAACAGGCCTACACCTTAAGGGCCGGCGACACTTTCGTAATAAGTATGGTATATGCAAATCTCTAGGAGGTAAAACGCATAAGCCCTATGGCTATTGCGTTTTACCTCCTATGCCATTGAAAACATGCTGGCACTTGAAACTGATATTCTGCGGACTTGTGATACTAAGCTATGACACACACACACACAAACACAAACATATATATACATATATATACACATACATACAACTTATGTAGTATTGTTAGCCTTTTTCTTTTTTTTAACAGCCCGTATATGTCCCACTGCTAAGCACGGGCGTCTCCATTTCTGGAGGCACGGACGTTGTGTTATTAGCCTAATGTATTAATAATTCCTGCCTTATTAATTGCCTTATTAATAACCGCACAAATCGTCGTAAAGAAAAGTTTCATCCGCACCATGTGAATGATTGGCGATCCAGTACGGTGCACTTCTCTCGAAACTTCTTTCCACGCCCCACCACTCTGTGTAACCAGTTACCTTCGGCGGTCTTTTCGAACCAATACGATATTGGCACCTTCAAACATACCTAAAAGGCCGGAAACGCTTCCGTGACTCTTTCGATTGCTTTCCATCGGGCGATACGCTTGCTCGTTTGCCCGCCGATACCATAAAAAAAGATTAATTCAATCGACCCATGATACCCATACTATTTGTTTGCCCATATATACATAAATTGTGCTAAATCATGCACTGCATTACCACTTTGATTTTGGGGTTTGCTATACAAAAGTACATGTCAATGATGTGAACTGTCGAATGAAGTCCAAACAAAATGTCACTTACAAACAAAAAGCGAATATCCGTTTATATACACAAAAGATAGTATTAACAATATTATGTAGACGGTTAAAGAAACGTGGACATAAACGTGATATTCTGAGAATACATCCATGGGGTTTTGTTCAGAATTCATGGTATTGAAAATAACATTACTGCGGCTTTAGAAGTGACACAATAATAGTGGACGCCTATAATGTATTTATTTTTGATATGTACTCAATGGAGATTGTAAAAGACTTTTCCTAATATAGCGGTGTATTGTTTAATAAGAGATTTCAACCCATTGATCGATACGTGATACTGAGTGTATTGTTAGCGTACTGATTTGCGGTGCCGTCGTTTTATTTTTGAACTTTATTACTTTTCTAAATGAATAAACGATATGTGCCTATGTAGTGCTTATTGTTAAGTTACTATCGGCAAGTTTTTTGACCCCTACGGGAAATCGGCATGACGATGTATGTATATACTCGATACATAGTATATTGTAGTTCATTATTCTTATTTCATTTATTTCGAAAACTTGTTCATTTTTGTTTATTATTAACAAATAAAGTTAATGAATTGATTCAATTTTTTTAATGATTTAATCTGTGATACTTTATAAGAGAAATATATTTTTTTAATCTACTAGTCAAATTTGTATATATACACACTGGCTCGTTGGTCTAGGGGTATGATTTTCGCTTAGGGTGCGAGAGGTCCCGGGTTCAAATCCCGGACGAGCCCATATACTTTTTTCGATTGAAGTTTTTAATTTCTAAACTTCATTGTTTTACAGTGCCATTTTATTATGGAAATTAAAAGAAATTTGTTTTTTTTTAAATTGAATTAATTTTAACATATTTATTAAGTTTAGTTTTAAAGCGTGTTTTAACAGGTTTAATTATAAAGAAATACGAATATTTCAAAAGTTTTTGCACGGTGAAAATTGACTTCCAAACTTGGAGACAAATTTCAGCCGTAAATCTCATTTGAGACAAAGAATTCAACAAAATATATTTTATCTTCTTATCCACATCATATAAATTATATAGATTTACTTCCAACTTATCTAAATCCTTTGAGATATGTTTTTTGTAATAAAGGTTTATATAAAGAAAATGTAGTTCTTAAAATTACACCAGAAGCAAAGTTATACAACAATTAATTGTAATATTATGTGCATACAAATGGTAGTTTTATGTCTTGACAGCCATTTCATACAGATAATAGAAATGCACTACTAAACAGAAAGTTTAAAAAAATGAACAAAAATTTCCTATACGTACATCTCGTTTATCGTTTTCAGTTTAGAGAATTTTGAAAAACGCCATCTTTTTTAAAACATATAATCAGTAAAAATCGATCAGTCAGCAAGCAATAAGACATCATCTTGTTGTCATGCAGACGAAGTAGAAAAAATAAAATTAATGAACGCGTCAGAGGCACATTTGACATACAATGTCCGTTGCTTCAAAAAACCAAAATAGTCATTTTTTATTTTATTTATTTATTTTTAATGTATAATCTTTGGTCTTTGTACCATTGCTTATTGCCGGAAGGCATTGTCTGCCATGCAACCTTTGGGTTGATGGAAAAGATAAAAGTACGTACAAAAACTAGTATATATATATATATATATATATATATATATATATATATATATATATATATATATATATATATATATATATATATATATATATATATATATATATATATATATATGTGTGTGTATATAAATAAACACATACATAAGTACGTATAATAAACATATACATATCTATGTACAATCCTTTTTATATACATATTTATTTATGTATACAGGAAATAGAAAGAAAAAAATATACCAGGGATATAATGGTCTAAAGAGACTGCTTATTACGAGGAAATTTCTTCCAGCAGTCATATGATAAGTAAACGTGTAAAAATAGATCACGTGTTCTTAGAATAATATACATACATAGAATATATAAATACGTATAATATTAATTGGATAAGGAAACATGGAGCTCCACGACTCTTTTTTGAAAACAGATTGTTTCAGTCTCGAATGTTACATAACCTGATCGCCTGTACGCTAGTTAGAATCCAAGTTGCTATTGAGGCGGATTATTTTGTACTTACTTATATTATTATGCAATTATAAGATTTTTGTTTTTATTTTATTGACCTAATTTAAACTATAAGAAGCAAATTAAAACGAACCGTCAATATCTTTTTCTTGTGCCTAAATATTGAAATAAATAAATAGTAAAATCTAAGGATACTTAGGACGAAATAGGTCAGATTTTTTAAGATTAAAGTTTTATCGATTTAAAGTTTAATATCGATCAGATCGATATTAAAACTTTAAATCGGTTTAACAGTGACTTAGCACTATTATTTTATAAACATGTATTATTTTATTAAGGTAGTATTTTGTTTCTGTAAGGTATTTCACAGAACGCGTGTATCGTGATTTTTAACTTAACAGAAGTCAAAGCGAGTAAAAGCAAAAAAATTGACTATATTTGATGATATCTGTAAATAACATACGTACTTTACTTAACACTGGCATAATGTTATAATACATCTCTTTACCATCGACATAAAAAAACATAGAAAAAAGTTAATTGTTAAATCATTTCGAATAGTCACACAGCTTAAAGGTGTGCTAGTAGGTATTTTACATTTCTTCACATCTTGCTGTTTTTACAGTGACTGAATAAATTGCAATTTGTAAGTAAAAATGCAACCGTTGACTAAATTTCAAAGTAGAATTCTGCGCATTTTTGCATAAGCATTTTATTTACATATGACCGAAACACTATAGAAATACAATGTGGTATTTGTAATTGTATATTTTGTAGTTAACTCTTTGGCATTATAACTGTTAGAAACTAGTATATCCTTTGCATCACCTATATTTACATATCAATTAATTTATAAAAATATGAAAAAATATTAAAAATTAGTAAAATAATATTAAAAAAATCATTGCTAGTTTTATTATAGAATAAGAATAACGGACATAATACAATTGTAGTTTTATGCACCTTTGGCAAAATTATATATTTATATGGGATAGAAAGCTAATTAATCAAATATATTTAAAGTTAGAAATAGATAAACAATTTATTTGGAACAAAAATGTTCTAGGAATGTATTCTAATATAAGTCACATGTCGATGGTAAAATTGTGAGGAAATATGATATTTAATCACCTTATTTAATTTATATATCAATTAATTTATGTTTAATTTTAAACTAAATATTATTTTACATATTTATATATACATATATAAATATGTAAAATAATATTTAGTTTCTCTTGTTTATAATAATTAAGTAATGAGATCCTATATCTGTCGTTTTCTTTTTTATGGAATAGGAGGGCAAACGAGCAAGCGTGTTGCCTGATGGAAAGCAATCAACGCCGCCCATGGGACAATCGACACCGGAGGAGTCGCGGAAGTTTAAAAGTTAAGTCGTACCCTTTTATTCCTAAATAACGAAGTCTCGAGTGCTATTATGTAATTCTATAAATTCAGCCGTATTACAAATCAAGTGACGAGTAAATATACGATAAATATCTAGTCTTCGATAAAATTTACGCCGTGGTGACATCATTTCTAAGGTAACCACATGTATTTATAATAAAGTAAAACAAAAGTCTCCAAAGAAAAGGAGCTTTTCAGCGTTAGACCCGGAATTTTTTAGTAATCGAAATATCCTGACATTTTATTAAATGAATTAAAACATGATTGTTATTAATGTATATATATATATATATATATATATATATATATATATATATATATATATATATATATAATAATAATCATATTTATATATATATATATATATATATATATATATATATATATATATATAGTCTGATATATATATTTACGTATATAGCCTATATAATAAATTAATTCTCCGTTTCGTTGATAAAAAAAAAATAAACAAAATCCAAATGTTCTCAGGGTGCCCTTTAAAGTACGATAAATCCGGCAAAACTCGAGCGAATAGCCACCCTAATCATCGCATTTCTAAGCAAATATCTAAAACGTTATTTTTAGTATAGTACACGACACGCATGCCAAACGCTTGGAAATACTTCTCTTGCCTAATCAGCGCATGCGTGATCCGAATTATCTGACTATATACGAGATTTACTACTGTCATTTAAATACGGCTCGCCATCTATGGTATGCAACATACGATTTAGATACATTTTCAGTAGAATTTTTGCATATAGAATATATGCAAAAATTCTCATGATAAAATTTTTCTCACAATATTGGTTTGCAATTCGGACGAAAGAAATTCAATGGAGAATCAATGGCACCCACATAGCACTAGTTACCAAATTGAAGGACAATGTTACGTTTGTTGGAAAAACGACGATCCTTGGTGTAGACGAGTGCTGAAGTGAAGATCGTCTCGGCAATAGTAGTGTGAAACGCGCCCTGCTAGATGGTGCGACGATCTGTGCAAGGCGGCTGGCAGATATTAGACGCGTGTAGCCGAAGATCCAATCCAACCGTGGACTGCCGTGGGGGTAGATACATTCATACAATCATCGCAGTGGATGCACGTCTTAGTGAATAACATGGAATGCACACCGACTAGATCAGCGATTCCCATACTTTGGTACGCGTACCCCTTGGGGGATACATGAAAATTATATTACTATATTTTCATGTATCCCCCAAGAGAAGTTAAAACAATTAACTTATAAACATTATTACAATGTATTATGTCTAAAATATGTAGTTTAAAATAAACTATAAATTACTAATAACAATGTGTTATATAATAAAACGATAACAAAAAATGTTAATTTACATAAAGGGACTCCTAAAATAGCTTTCTATAGATCACAAGTTTAGAGACAGTACTAGGTATATTTCAAAGTCATTTAAAATTGGCAATATATAGGATCTTAAGAGAAATGAGACACATTTTTGGAGTAGATTTGTAGTTATCAGGGGGTTAACTTTTCATTTATGCGTACCTACGCATAAATGAAAAGTTTTATTGAGTTTTATTATATGATACAAGAATAAACAAAAGGTTGAGAAGCACTGGACTAGATCGTGCGAAAATGTCCATAGAGCTCTTGGCAATGGACACTTGTAACTAACTAAAGATAAAGGGCAGGTTGCACGCTTTTGGAACAGTCTATGTACAGACTCAGTCAGTCAATTGCGATAGTCGTTTACTATCGCAATTGACTGACGACAATTGCGATAGTTATTTATTATATTTATATAATTTTATATTTATATAATTTTATATTTATATAATATATAATTTATTATTTTTATGCAAGTGGTGGGTAAAAGAGAAAGTTTGTCATCTATTGAAACTGCTCACCGCGGCTCATTCAACAAAACTCGCCACAAAGACAAGTTTTATCTTCATCATCAACAAGTAGTAATCCAGTACGGTGGTTTTACTCGAATCTTTTTTCCACAGATACAACTCTATGGAACTAGCTACGTTCAGCAGTATTTTTTATGAAATAAGAAGGCAAGCGAGCAGTCCGTGTCATCTGATAGTAATCAACGAACACCATCCATAGACATCCAACAGACTTAGGCGCAGCAGTGCCATAGGCACGTACCTATACGACATTGAAGCTTTCAAACAACGAGCATACACATATCTCAATAATACCTAAACCTCTCTCCACGCATACCTCTCAGTATAAATAACTACATTCATTGATATATCCGACACGATTTAGAACGTTAAAAATACAGGCCTACACTTACATACGCTTCTCTAATACCTATGGTGTTGCGGATGGATATCTATGGGCGACGTTGATTGCTTTTCATCTGGCGATGCGTTGTTCGTTTACCTTCCTATACAATAAAAAATTACATTTGTAATATCGTGGATGAAACCATGTAATAATAATAATAATAATTCTTTATTTGTGTAATGTGAGGTTGATAACAAGATGAAAAAAAGAGACGTATAAAAGCTGCATCTCATTGCCACTTACGGCGCACAAATTTCATTAATAATGACACACTATTAGAAATAACTAAAACAATTATTACAAAACTAAATACATAGCTAGATTATTATAATATCATTAAAATTATAATTTATTATTACATTTATATATCACTTTTTACTTTACACTATATATTTATCTATTATATACATTTGATTGACTCTTTAAAGCAAAAAAGTCCTGAATATTGTAAATATTGGCATTTATTAGCCATTTATGTAATCTTTTTTTAAATAATGTTGCGTTCAATTCTTTTAATTCATGAGGTATATTATGGTAAATGTGTATACAATAATAATAATGTATCTAAGTCAGTAGTATATAAAGTGAACTACGCGATCTGTCACTGGTATAAATAGGCATATATGCTAGTATGGTTTACATACAGTCTTCGAACGCTGTCGATTGCCAATAGCTGATAGGGTTATCAAGAAAAAAGTAATGTCATTTTTATAGGGCATATATGTATAAGAAAACACGGCGACGTACAGTGATAGCAGAATCGGGTAGCATCGGAATAACCTGCAGCAAAATAAAGCGCGTAGCTCAAGATAGAACGCGATGGCGGAGCACTGTGGACGCTTTCCGCCCCACATGGGGGACATAGGAAAATAAAGAGAGAGCTATATGTATATCCCACTACTGGACAAAGGGATTTCCCAATTTTATTTGAATACCACAGCTTATTCTAAGAAATATTATATTATTCGTTAAAATATGATTCGTCGAAATTGACGTTTCGTACCGAAAACATATTTTTTTTTTTTGCGTAGGATATAATATATTTGTTTTGTCAAAGCATTTACACCTTTTGTTTATATATGTAGATAATTTTATGTGCTTACATGTCTTTTATAGTTATCGATTATCAAATACATTAAGAAAATAGAAGATATTTATTTGTACGTAGTATATTTTTTATAGAAGTATAATAATAAATATCACACACAACATTTTAATATAAAACTCTTGAAACTAAGCCCCACATGCATAATTTTATAGTTTATATTGTAATTTTAGAGATTATAAAGATTGATGTGCACACATTGCCACACACTGTAAAAAGATGGAAAAAGAAACAAAAAAGAGTAAACCTGAGGAGTTTCATTCGCCTCACCACGTTTCTTCTCCGTCCAGAAGAACCTCGTTATGAAATGGTGGTAAAACTTTTAATTGTTAGCGGACTGAGGTTTGACAAATGAAATGTAATGTCTTATGTAGAAAGATAATTTAAATTTGAAATCGAAAATTCAATATATCTACAAGCAAGCACTGACACGTAAGAAAACAACATATATTGAATATCAGTTGGTAATACTACTCTAGTTATGATGCTGAACAGGTAGGTGTATTGGCGAAAGCAAAACCACGAAATCTAGAATCAATAACGCTGTACGAAATAAAAACTTTCCTGATTACCCCGGTTGGCCAACCCTAGGGTGACCGAAACCTGGAACGCCTGCTGGAATAAATCCCTCATTTAAAACGCGATGCGAATGGTTATTGTACTCATTACGTTATGTTCGCGATACATTGCCCTTCGCTTCGACTCGCTGCGGTTTTACGAATTTTACCGCACGGTGGGAAAGTGTTAGGCGTGAGGGTGATTGTTGGTTTATTAGGAAGTCTAAACATTGTATTCATATTATTAATCAAACATAATTATTTCTACACACGGAGACCAATGTTTAAAAAAAAGTCTTTCGTACATTCTCAAAACCTTACCCCCGTTAGTACTTATAATAGAACCTATAATAATAAAATGAAATATAAAATAATGCTATTTAAGAACTTCTTTAATACTAATTTAACATAAGTTGAATGTAGGATCACACACAGTCAAACTATGCAAACAGTTTTATGGGACTGTATACATCTCAAATTTTGTAATAAATCTATATATACATAAATGGAGAGCTATTTATATATCTCACTTAAACACAAAAACGCCTCGATCGATTTGAATATATATTTTTTTATTTATTTCACTCTTATACAGGGAAGGTTTACGAATAAAAAAGTATTGGGAAAACATAAAAGAACAGCTTGAAAAATGAACAATTTTTTCTTCGTTTTACTTTCAATAGATGGCGCTAGTAACGGCTTTATCGAGTAACGGACGTGTTGTTATACAAAACTGTCGTTTCATTTGTGTGCTTTTGAAAAGTATTGCATACCTTAGTACTAACATATCATGAGTATTCCTTTCCACCTGGCCATCTAGTAATAAATAAAAATGCAAATGATAACATTTTTGCTTAATATTCAGTGAAACTTTTCAACACTAACGAAACATTCGTTTTCTTTGGTGGCAATTCGTTGTAACTATTATGGCAGTGTCAAGTAAATACAATTATAAATAATCTCTTGAGATGCAACGAGTAACTAGTGGTATTGTTTCACTATAAATTAAACGTGTGTGAACGTGTCGACACATGAATTGTTAGATTGATTTTTACGTAAATACGTTATACCAAGGTTAAAAAGTCTTTTCCCGCCGTCATTTTTATAATCTTATATTATTATCAGTTATATTATTTAATTATGGTGGCGTATTATGCAATATAGTTCGATAAAGGCTTATAATTGAAGTGATGTGAAATAAATGCGTGTATTGTAACTTTTTAAGTTGACTGAAAAAGTCCATAAAAGGTTTTGATAAAATAATCACTATTTTATCAAGACGTAACGTGATAAACTGAGTTGTTACATTTCAAAAAATTGGATATTATTGTACAATATTTTACTTGGCACTGGCATAATAGTTATAACTAAATGTTATCAAAGAAAAAAAGAGAACAGTCAGATTTTTTAGCTATGAACAAACAAATGCAAAAAAATAATTATATGTGTTTTCGTGTTCAAGTTCAAACAAAAGCATCAAAATATTAAAGTGTGTTTTATAAAATATTATATTATACTGCATATATATTACATATATATATTATAATAAAATGAAGTAACATACACAAATTATTTTGATTAAAGCATCAAGATGCGTAATTAATATACGAAGCGAAGAGAAAGTTCCACTTGAGAAGTTCCATTTCTTATTTCATCGCTGACTTCAGAATAAAAAAGCAGGAAGATACCATATGAAGCAGCAATGTAATGCATTTTTCTGAGCGTTTATTTGACACGCTTCAGTGCCATCCATCCTAGCATATCGCACCTGATGCTTCAAAAGAACCCGAAGCTTGTAACCATATATAATACTTTCTTAATTTTATATATACAGGTAGTCCTTGAATCAGTGTAAAAATATTATCTCACTTCTACAATAGTTTATCCTAAAAGCAATGTCTTCCGTTATATGTTAAAAGAGACGCGGAGAGAATACAAAAGATGGGAAATAAAGGAAGAAATAGCAGGAAAATTGTGGTAAAGGACTCAACGGAAAATGTTGGAAGAGGCCTTTGTTATTAGACAAACAGATAACAAGGATGACGATGTATAACATTATTTGAAAGTATTATATATATATATATATATATATATCATTTTCGGTTATTAGTAGATATATATAACCGAAAGTTTCCTCACCATCTGGATGAATAGCGATGATTTCGTTCCACACACCACCACCACTCTGTGGGACCAGCTACCTTCAACGGTATTTCCGATCCGATATTGGAACCTTCAAAAAACAAGCCTACTCTAACTTCAAAGGTCTGCACATGCCTAGGTGCCTAATGATATTGCAGATGTTTTTCGGCGACATTGTTTGCTTTCAGGCTTTCAGGCAATACGCTTGGTTATTTATCTCCCTATCCCATAAAAAAACCTTGGGTCACTAGGAGGGCTGTTGGATTGCCAAATAATTAATAAATATATTATAACTACAAACGTGTGGACAATCTGTGTCAGATGGGTACCATACCGTACTGCTGTTTTAAACAGGTCATTAATCCCTTTAATTTTAAAAAGGTCATTGATCTCTTTCTTTACGTCATACTTTCTTGCTGTTGCGTTCAACGTTGACTGACACATTTTTATTTTTCTGACTGATTTATCAATTCAGACAAAAGAAAAGTAATCGTAACTCTATCGACATATGTATTTTTTTTATACAATAAAAAGAGCATCCAGTATAAAAGTCATAACTTGGTAATGAATTGCTCTATGAGTGAATGAACTACACAATCCTAAATGTTTAATGTAAGGTTGAGTAACTTTATAGCAATTAATTCTAATTTATGCCAGTTTTGTTGCGTTGCTAGTCCGTGGTCTAGGAGGCTTCCAATTTTTTTATTTTTTTTATAATCCAACTTTTTTAGTAAACTTTTTTGTATTACAAAAAAGTTTTGGCCAAAATAGGATTACACGGCATTTAAAAAAAATATAATTTTATACAAATTATAATACAGACGTAATAGTACAAGAAATGCATAACAAATGTAACTCAATGTAGTCATCTAAGTCAAAAGTCTATATTAGTGTTAGTGTATGTGTGTGTGCACATGTTTGTGCGCATGTATGTGTCTATGAAATATAATGATGACTCCGAAAACATTAGCTTAAAATCATTATAAGGAAAAATTTCATCTAGAAGTGGCGATCCAGTACGGTGCGTTTTCCTAGAAACTTCTTTCCACGCACCACTACCCTGTGGAAACAGTTACCTCCAGCGGTGTCCGAACCGATGCGGCATTGGAACCTACATAAAATAAACCTACACTTTCCTTAAAGACCGGCAACACTTCTGCAAGTCCTATGGTACTGGGGATCTCTATGGGCGGCGTTGATTCCTTTCCCTGAAGTGACAAATCTGCTCGTCTGCCTTCCCATCCCATAAAAATAAAAATATAAATAGCTTCGCCACAGAACCAATTAGGTTGTATTTTCATTCATTATTTTATATTCCCGCAGAAAACCGGCGTCTGAGTGTTAGCTTGTCTACCGCACTTTGTACGGTGAGCGGTCTGAGTTCCGGAGGCCCAACACCCTCCCTTTCCCACTCCCCTCCGATTCCCACTCACACTCCCACTCCCACTCCCCTCCGGTTCCCACTTCCACTCCCACTCTCATAATTTCACTTTCCTTTAAGGTCGGCAACGCATCCGCACTGCCCGTGGCATTGCGGATGTCTATGGGCGGCGTTGGTTGCTTTCCATCAGGTGACACGCCTGCGCGTTTGCCTTCCTATGCCATAAAAAAATATTTCATACATTTTTTTATTATCATTCATTATTTTTCTAAGTGGTTATTTTCATTATTATGTTTTGGAATTCTGCTATACGTCTTAATTTCTCGGAAGGCTATACGAATTTTCCCATCACAGTACGAGGATTAATGTAAACAAATTAACGGATGTTAGTCGGAGAAGACAAATAGAGCTACTAAAAGGATTTCGATCAACATACAAACACGAAAGTTCAGTTCACAATGTTTGTGTTACAATCTATTTTCACATATATGAGGATTAAGAGTCCGTTTCATTATCTGTCTGTTTTTACAGATCCGTTCACCCGAAAAGTAATACGTAGTAGTTTTACACCATTATGTATCTTTCACCAATATACTATTCTACTTATTTCAATTCTTACTGTTAGTCCACACTGTCCCTTTATATATTTATGTACAATGTTCAAATTTTCAATCTTTAATAAAATACTTTTTTATTCATTCACACAAGATCAAATACGTTTTTTACCCTTGTATCGGATGACACTATTGTGTGTTGTGTTGATATTATTACAGTTTTTTCAAATATTAATTAATTAATTTTAGTTTTACATGGAACAAAATCTCGGCATAATGACTTTAATTTTTTTTATATTACTTATTTTATTGCTTATTTTTTGTGGTATTCATCATTTTTCTTTGACAATTATTAATACATATAATACCAAATCTAGAAACTAAAATACCAAATCTAAAAAGTTAGTCAGCTTGACATATTACGTGTTGATATAACGGTGACTATTCTACAAAAACCTATGTATTTTTTCAGTCAACTTATAAAGTCACGATACATGCATTTATTTCATATAACTTCTTATTTAATAAGTTCATTAGATAGATACGGTAGTCAGTCATATATAAGTATTAAACTGAATAGCGTTTTCAAATAATTCATTATTAATAATATTCTGATCTCAGTTAAGTTCAATTATTATATTACATATGTATAATTGTAATTACATATATATATATATATATATATATATATATATATATATATATATATATATATATATATATATATATATATATATGTATATATTTTAATTAATAATAATTAGGACAAAAGACAAGTTGGTCGAAAAGATAGTCTTGGCTACGTAGTATCAGGGATTGGACCGGGATAGCGAGTGCTCCAGAACTGCTGCACCTCGCGAAGGAGGAGGAGAGTTATGCTGAATTGGCTGCCAACCTTCACAAGTCGGAGAGGCCCTCTTAGAAGAAGAATTAATAATATTGATCCCTATCTTAAAAATCTAATTAAAAAGACTGACCCACCCATTAATTAAGTTACATTAAAAATAAAGACATTGATTTTCTTTTTTTTTTTTTAGAATTTTAATTTGAGATTTTAATTGTTTTCACTTTTGATTTGTGATTATAAATGGTTTGACACTGAGAATATCATTGTTTTCTATTTTTACAATTAGTCATAATTAAGTTGATTTCGTATACGTATTTTTTTTTACACTTCATTAACAGTTCATGTTGGAACGACAAAGGGAAAATTAAGTTATCCTAGTTCGATTATTCATCAATCAAGGCCGGATTGATCCCTACCTGTCATATCATACACGCTAATCTTTGTAACCAGCCAAACGATTTCAATCAAAATTTGCGTGTGTGTGGTTGTTTTTAGGTAAGATGGATACTTTTGGAAATGATAAGTGACGCTTTTCGAGATCCTAAAATTGATTTTTATTTTTTTATATTTTATTTGTATTTGTTTACATTTCTCATACAAAACTACATATAGATGTACATGTTTATATTAGATAATAGATCGAATATTCCTTATTTGAAAGTAGCAGTTGTAAATCGAATCCTGCAATCGGACATTTATTATTTATTTTACATACAATCCTAATTGTGACAGGACAACGTCCGCCCGGGCCTACTAGTACTCAAAAATCTTTAATTTGTATATCTCATACATAGAGGTGATTTTTGTTTATTTAGTGACTGAAAAAAGGTAGTAAAGCCTGCATTCAAGGCTTCTTCTTCTAAGAGCCCCTCTCCGACTTGCGAAGGTTGGCAGCCAATTCAGCAAAACTCTCCTCCTCGTTCGCGAGGTGCGGCAGTTCTGGAGTACTCGCTATCCCGGTCCACTTCTCGATATTACGTAGCCAGGACTTTCTTCCCCGACCAACTTGCCTTCTGCGATCTTTTGCCCGCGACTTTTCTCATTATGATCAGTTGTAACAACTTGTACCTGTCGTGTTGTTTAGTGACGGTCTGCAAAAGTTCACCTTTTTGCTTGATTTGTTGGAGAACCTCGTCATTGGCCACTGACATTCAAGGCTAAGAAATACAAAATTGTATATCGAATGTATCTACTGTAATTTTAATCAACCACTAAGTGTACAGCTATTAATAATAAATGTTTTATTTTTTCCTTGATGGCAATTACGTATAACTTTTATGCAAATGTCATATTAAGTATAATAAAAACAACTTGAAATGTACTAGTGAGCTTGTCACGTTGCGTCTTGATAAAACACCGTTATACCAAAACCCTCAAAAGTCACTTACGGCGCCCTAACATAGACGCTGACAGTCCGTCTGCTTCACAAGCTCAGAGTCGCTCAGAGAGCTATGGTCGGAATTTCTCAAAGAAATTGTTGAAGCAATATTGGCCTTTGAGAAATGTTTTCATTGGTATTTTATAGGTTCCAATATCCACGCCGGTACAGAATTATCGAGAGCGATTTTCGCGCAAAACACAGGTAATTTTTTATTACACAAGCACGATTTTAATATCAAAGCTATTCAAACTATACGTCCCATATACATACATATATATTATACTCCTATATCAAAATATTGAACAAAATTATTATAATTTTTATTACAGATCAAATGTGCTCAACGTAAGATTGCTATGGATAAATAGGTAAGTGTTTATTTTTTTTTAATATTATACTCGGCTGTGGACTCTGTCAACATATTGATACATCCACGGATCCGATTTCTCGCTCGCCCCTAGCCACGCATCCTTTGAGATGGCAGACCGTGGATTGGCGGAGAGGAAGGGAACAGGAGAGTATATATATATATATATATATATATATATATATATATATATATATATATATATATATATATATATATATATAAATATATATATATAAGATTATTACATCATTTACCGAATCCACTGGTGGTACAATCGGTAAATTATTCACCCGATTTAAACGCGCGCCCGAAAAGAGGACGCCCGCGAAATGTGTTACACGATCCGGACGACGAAACAGCGTCATTCGGATCCACTCACGACACCAACACTCACACGCACCCCGGGTCTAGCCGAGCACGTAGAGTAGGGAACACTTCTACACCGGCCCCTTACACGAGATTCTCTCACGTACCCGGTCGGTTCTCACCCCCTAGACCTTAGGGTCTATGGGACTAATAGGGACTATAGTTACTAAAGTTCATTCCTCCCCTACATGTTTAACGTAGAATCATGACGAATTTAAAATCAACACACACATATGTGTACCTCCGACGCGGCGTCAGGCCGATGGAGTCTGCGATTTGCGCAGATTCCCAATTATATTTTACTTGCCCTGAATTCGATAAAGCTGTTAAAGCCATAGGCTACCAGCATTAACATCTTCGAATCCATATACATGATTTAGTTTACATAGGAGGGATCTATACTCAGAAAAAACCAATAGAGTTTAATTTGTTGCTATGTTTTTAATATTACATTATACAGCCTACTAATAAAATAAAAAAAAAATCTATGGACATGTATATTTTTTCCGAATAAAACTTCATTTCATCAAAAAAAAGGCCGTGATTGGTGCTGTCACGCATACGCTTAACAAATAAGCTTCTAAATCTATTTACGCAGTGACACAGCCGGGACGTTTCCCTTGGTGAAAGAACGCCCTGCCATCGGTGTTATCTTACGGACGCCTCTTGTTATTAAAACAAAGTACGTGCGTAGAACGCCGTTGGTCAAACACATCGAACCATTGCTGTCAATTCGTCAAAACTCTAGTGGACCATATCAGGTTCGGCAAACATGATAGTTAATTATCCACTAGTCCATTATGCACGGTCAATAGGGATGTTTGTTTGACAACCGCCAATATATCGATAAGGTGAGCTGAGATTTATCGTCATCTTTGCTCACCGTTGAGAGAAAACTTTTGAGGCGTATTTTCGGTTCTGTGTTGGCAAATGAGCGATGGCGTACACTTTACAATCACGAGCTTTATGACCTGTACAACGAGCCGAACGTCATCAAAACTATCAAAATTGTACGCCTTCGTGGATGTGGCTGGACACGTAATACGATTGGACGAGGCTAGAGTATCCAAAAGCCTATTAGACGGAAACCAGATGGTCGTAGAAGCCGCGGAAGGCCTAAGCTCAGATGGCTAGACGGAGTCGAGGACGACGTAAAAGTAATCGATGTGAGGAGTTAGAGAGAAAAAGCTAAACTAAGATCCGACTGAAAAAATTTAGTAAACCAGGTTAAGGCCCACTCGTGATTGTAATGCCTTGATGATGATAAATATATCGATAATAAGCTCCATAAATAATGACCGCGTTGCCAAACCTTTTGTTGTGTAGTATAGTTTCCTCTTTTATTGATGGCGAACGGAATAGCTATGTATATAAAAACTGAGAACGGTAAACCGCTAGCGTTAAATAGGATTAACAGTCCTTAATGTTACACAAATGTCCAAGCGCGACGGTTATTTCATTTTTTTTTATTGCTTATTGATCTGCTTTTTTATCTCTTCTATAGAAACAACTTTTTTTTAACTGTCTATGGTCATAACCGTTTAAGGAATCGTTGTCAAAGAGTAGGTTTTATCGATATTCTATCAACGTGTCGAAACTATCGACGTTATGTATTTTATTTATTATAGCCACACTAGTGGATGAAATTGATACTTGATTGTTGTTCAAACACACTAATGACACATCAACTTGGGAGTTCATCAGATTATTCAGCCAAGATTAACAATAATTCTTTGAAAGTGTATTTCGTTTTAATACCACAAACAAACGTTATGTTCCTGAATACTATAGCGTGTCTGCCGTACTGCTCACGGCGACACACGGGATCTTTGGGGATTTTTTTTCGATGTAATTGAAATTCTTCGAAATGAAATCAATTTATTTTTCTATTCACTGTACATTTATATCTTATTCATACTTTATTTACACTTTATCAATTGACATTTTATATTTTCTCAATTTCTATTATCTCAATTTCTTATGCCGGAAAGGTGACATGTCTATCAAAAGACGCCAGTTGAACGAATACAATTTATTTTTTTAATTTTATAATTATGAATTTAAAAAGTAGTAATATAATATAATAGGTTTTAATATATTCAAATAAAAAGTTTTATTACATTAGTGATACATTAATCAATGTCTCACTACAGCACCAACATATAATATCAAAGCTATCTTTAAGATTAGTAACGGATAAATTTTATCAGGTTAGCCAACACGAGAACATGTCACACCTTAACACTAAGATATTTGAACATTGCGACATTTAAACGCGCGACATTTAATCACAGTGGAGTGATATGTATATACACCGTGACTTTTTAATTACCCGATAAAACTAAAATTCGCGATTGTAAAAATATGTATTTCAATAAGTGACATTCAAATATTATAGAGTTCATACAAAAATATTGTTTTATGGGACTTCAAAGAAATCCTGTAAATATTACGCGACCAAATTAGGTTGGTTTGGTGAAATATTGGAATGATAATGATGTCTACTTGAAATAGCAAGATTTTTTGTTGTATAATTTTTGGTGTATATTAAGGATATTTTTAATAAATATTTCATAAAAATAATTTTTTTTCTTCGCCAAATTTAATGTATATCGATAACTGAATTACTTAATTTTTTCGGGTAATTAAAAAGTCACGGATAGTTAATACGTTTATCGTGACTTTTTTAACGACGAAATTAATTAACCTTAGAAATTTTTGATGGAACCCCGCCATCATTTTGTCAAGATGTAATGTGACAAGCTGTAAAGTACATTTCAAGATAATTGATGTTATTATATTTTACTATCTAATTGTCATCAAACAAAAAAGGAACAAATGTAATATTAAAAAACATTGATATTAAATTTCTAACAAAATTATAGAGTCGTCTCAATATAGTCAATCATTGTTTTGAAAGGCTTGCATAATAGAGCTCATTGCGTATATTTTTTGCTACAATACTGTCCATCAAGATATGTGGTAATCGCCATAATGATATTCGACATCATTGACTTGTTCATTAATTTCCTACCACTAGCATATAGAATCCTCGCTTGATGATCAG
This sequence comes from Baronia brevicornis, assembly GCA_031353405.1. Taxonomy (NCBI): domain Eukaryota; kingdom Metazoa; phylum Arthropoda; class Insecta; order Lepidoptera; family Papilionidae; genus Baronia; species Baronia brevicornis. Next base: position 804,033 of record JASFAT010002976.1, read on the forward strand.
GTTACGCAGTCCTAACCAATAATCTATAACGCTTCTGTGGAGTAAGAAGTAAATTGCTTGACCAAAGATATATTTAAAATAACCATTACTTTACGGGGATATTTAGTTTAAATGTACGGTTTTAAACAGGTCACTTTCCTACCACTTCTCTGTAATAACTTCTGCTTAGAATCCGTTAAGTCACTGCGTTTGAGTTGGTTAAGTCATTGGACTTGCAGTGGCGGATGGGAGGGTCGTCTGCTTAGTATCCGTTAAGTCATTGCGTTTGAGTTGGTTAAGTCATTGCACTTGCAGTAATGGATCAGGGGGTCTGTTATTTACTGAGGTCCCGAGTTCAAAAACGCCCTTAGTCTTTCAGGGCGTCTGCGGAGAAGTGGGAGGAAATTGAGGTAAATCCTCGCAAATGAAGATAGGCCCATAAAGGCTGCGCTGTCAGGCTTGCGGATATGAGCTAAACGCCCCGTTACCCCGATGAAGTGACACGAAGGAACACCCAAGGGATTTTAGTCGGTAGAAGTAGTCCGATGTAACCCTCTGACCTCCCCCAGGCTGAAGAGTATACATAAAGTATTTCCCCTGGGTCATACAAACACTTTGAACAGTTTTGAACACAAATCATTTTTCCAAGAAATTATATTATATTATGCCTAACGCATTCCACTGCTAGACAGACAATCCTCTGTCAAGACAATTTTATTTTTTATGTATTAAGTCATAATATATTTAAATAAAGGAAATCCTAACTGTTTTCGAATTTAACAACGACGACGAACAAACTAGGTCAGTGGCAAAGTTACTGTTTTTAAGGTCATGGGTTCGATTCACGCAATTTTCAAGTCCGAATTCCAAATCTTGATGTCTCGCTAATCGGCCTTAGACAAGCGTCGTGAGTTAATGTTCATTATTTTAGAAATAGAGAGGTTCTGTGTCTCACAGTGGAATACATATGGGTTGTAAAAAATAAAAAATATTTTACGAAATAAATGGTCCCGGCCCAAAAAAACCTCAGACGCTATTAGGAGTGCAGCCACGGCGATGGAACTAGTGGTGTAGCCAACCGCAAATGTCGAGACATTAGCCACGCATGAGTTTGAGCACGCGATCGATGTCATACATATCGTCCGTGGCGCGTTGTGGGCGCGGGCGCAGGCAATCAGTGGCGCACGCCACGCGTCTGTTACTAGGGATGTAGGATACAATAAAGTATCGATATCAGTATCAGATATTTTATTGTGTCAATAGAAATATGTGGCATAAATTCCTTTATTGAATTTCATTTAAAAAAATTATCACAGCATGTGTTTTTAATTTCAGTATTTCACATTACATTTCAGTTCATAAAACGGCCACGCAGACCGTCAGAGTATTTGTAATCCCAATGTGATTTATTGATTTGCTCTTTTATAAAATTAATCAAAATAAGTTCTTTTGTAAAATAAATACTTTTGAATTGACAACAAAATACCAATCGTGATTACAGTTAAGTTTTATTCAAAAAGTAATGCTGGTTAATTGTAATTCAAAAAGTGAATTACACCGAGATATTGTTTTGCGATTTTGTTAATATTGAGCTCTTGACCAATGCCGATTGTTGCAGGTAGCTTGCTCTCGTTAAAAATGTTTATTAAATATTGTAAGAATAAATTTTTGTTAGACTATCTATTTAAAATTACACCGACATTGTAATCGCGTCACTTTATTTGAGCATACGCCTAACGACGATTATAAATTAGCGCGTAATACTTTTAGACTAAACATTACATGCTTCTATCGTTTTAAAAGTTAATTAAAATGACATTGTAATCGCGAAATTTTGTTACTTCGACCACACTCTGTGTTGATTATATAATATATCGTTGCACAACATTTGCTCCCGTTTAATTTTTTTGTAAATACCGTAAAGATAGATAATTATTGTTTTATTAAGACGGTTTTAAAAGGTAACTAAAAATGATATTGTAAACGCGATAGTTTTCAATATACGCCTAATATCAATTATACTTTATTATAAATATTTAAATTATAAATATTTAATTATATATGTAGAACTCATGTTAGTTTATTTTAATAACGCGACTTTGTTAGTTTTGAGTACACGCCTAATGTTGATTATACATTATTGCATAATACGTGCTCTCATAACATCGATACGTCACTGACTGAGGTATGCGTGTGGTTTTTTACCGTCAGTCATGATTGCGATTTACAATAATTGAGCTGGCCGTACACCTCCGCCATACGAGGAGGAAATGGCAACAGTAGCGAGCTGTGTTACAGCACTCGTTATTATTACATGCCTCCGAGCATCTTCGATAATCGACAAGCTGATGATATACATGCCTACTTCTGTTGGAATTCACTTCGTATCGGAATTCGTATTACATTTGACGTTATACTGTCTGTCACCTTATTTTAAATCAGATATAACGAACCTGTGGATCAATTTTGACTTTATTCATTTTGGTGTTTAATATTTCTTACTTTTGTTTTTATTATTTTATATGTAGGTGAAAAGCTAGTTCAGACTATAGTTAAATGTTAAAGCTATTGTCAAATAGTTTGAAGGGTTGAACTAGATGGCGGCACTAATTCGGTCAACACACGCAAGAATTTCGTATTTGTATTTTTTTATGTTGCCGTGAAATGTACTTGAATGTTGTCTTCCGTAAATTATTTTTAAACTTATAATGCAATCGAAATTCGATTTTGGCGAAAGCCAATACCAATTATAGGAATATAATGTTTCGTGTTAAAACTAGGTTTTAAGATATCCATTGTCAGCATTAGGTGACTCACTTGTTCATTTGACTACCCCTTTAAAAAAAAACATCTTACCATACTCCCAAGTCAATCTTTATATAATAACAGAATTATACCTTTCGTATTTCTGTGTATAATAGTGATTGAAACATCAAATAGTTTGTAAATTAAGGACAGAAATCGGTAAGTTGATTTTAATGATTGATTGCATGCTCATCAAAAGACTATAATTATCTTCACGGTCGATCGAAGGGCAATAGATTGTTACATTCTTGATATGTAACTTATCAAACATATTCCAAGTGCGAATCAATATACTTATAAAGGGTTCCACTGCAAAAGTTTGTTTTAAACAACTTGAATTTACGTAACGTTAAGTTTGATTAAGCCATGAATTATTTTTATAAATTACCGGCTTGATTTTTTTATTCGAAATGGGTTGGCTTGAAATATTGTACCCTCTTAAAATACCAGCGTTGAATGGTAGATTATCTGTTACCTCGTTTTATACGGTGAGTGCAGATGGTCCAACTTTTTTACCCTTCCTCTATTTTCTTCTTTTTCCCTTATCATTTAGGTCGTAGCAGATATGAAACGCATTGGCATTATATACATATGTCTTTAGAAGTCGGCAATTGACCATCAAATATTTGGTGCTGTTATATATGTATCGTGTATTTAATAATGCTCACCGTCGATAACCCTATCGCCTAGCTAGCACTTTTGACTGCTCTCAATATTTTAATCGTATTTAAAAGTTGAGTTCGAGTCGATCATCCGCGCGTGACACTTGCCTTCCTAGTTAGAGCCCTTTATTAAATAAATATCCTTTTTTATTGTAATTTCGTTTTTTTAAAAGGCCTTCGGCTAAATCATTATAACAGTGCGTTCATTTTCGCAACTTTTTCTATAAAAAAGGTCTTTCGTTAAAACTATAAAGAACATATTTCGAAAAAAAATTAGATAGTAGTAGATATTCTTTGTTCGTCTTTGATAGCACTTATCTATTACTGTTATTATTATGTTATCCAGTATTGAAGTAAAATAATAAAAAGTATCTTGATATATAAATAATTCCTGCTTTTCCCGGTACGTCTTAATAAAATGGTGGCTGTTCTACCAAAACTTACTGTACATGGACGTTTGTAGTAAATTTAAAAAGTTATACTTCTTCTTTTTAAATTTAAAAAGAAGAAGTATATTGTACAATAAACCACCAGAATTAAATCATATAATTAATAATAACCTATAATAATGTAGGTATATGAAAAGAAAATAAATACATCATTGTTTCAATTGGCGGGAAAAGTCAATGGTGATCTAGAAGATATAAAAACACGGTAAAGATAAATATATAAGATAATACAACATACAGAAGAGCTCTGTTTGTATCTTCTTAAGAGCCCTAAAAACCAAGGAACAGATAATAAACACTGAATATATAAACGAAAACAACACATGAAAAGAATTTAAAAACTCTTTACAGATAAAAAATAATAACTTGTGGATTACCATACTTGTCTATCGAAATGTAATCAAAGAGCCAGAGACGAAATCATTATTAAAAAATAATTATAATAGGAAAGTGTGCTGAGGTATCTTACGGGATGACATTCGACCTCCATTTAGATTTGAATGACCGATCCGTTAAGTTGAATATGGATAAAATATAATTAGAGAGTTGCAAATCATGCCCGAACGCGGCAAAATACACGCGAACTAAAAGCCGACATTTTTTGACCGCAATTGGAGAATACTCCTTTGAAATCAATTGACAGAAATAAATCATATTGCTTAGTAAAAAGTGATTTCAACTAAATCAGTGTAAGTAATTTAAGGTGAAATATGTTTCATTATTTTTTATTTACTTATATAGAGAACGATAAACTATTTATAGAGAAATCTAGAATCATTGTTCACTTAGAGAAATATTAAATAGAGATCCGAATCTGCCTGAAATCCTGATGGAGAGAAATACTAGTAAATGCGCAGTAGCATCTGCCTGGATATAAACTAAACTACGATTCTTCACCCTTCCGCCAACACCGAGGGAACTCTGTGATAATAATAGTCAGATCAGACCTAGAGCAGTGATCGGCAACCTGGTCATCCAAAAGAGCCAAATATAGACAATACACAATTGAATTATATTCAAAGAACCTTTTTTTTAACTTTAGTTTTGAGGAGACTTTATTTCTGAAATAATTAAGTTTAAAAGTACACTTTCGAGCTCGCCTTTGACAAATAAGTCTAAGTTTAACTAACACTAAATTAAATAAAATATGGTATCATTCTTATGAAAGATATTTAAAAATATAACTAGTTAAATAATATAAAAGATTTTGTTAAAAATAACTACAAATACGCCACTAATGTGAACATTGGCCTTGCATTTTTACTCGTCTCTTACAGGGCAAGATAACAAGTAATATTCCGTGGTTGCCGACCACTGTCCTAGAGGTATAAAAGCAGATGCACAATAACACACGGGAGCCCAAAAAATATTTTCGTTTTGGTTCATGGACTGTTACTGCTGTAACCATAATTATAATCCTAGAAGCATAATTGATACGCACAAATTACACACAGGAACCCAAAAAATGTTTTTTGTTTTGGTTCAGAAGATTTCTACCACAGAGGGATAATTTATCTTAATTTCTCTCCAAGCACTTAAACACAATTTTATATTAAGGGTGTTTACCCTTAATATAAAATTGTGTTATTTAATTAACATTTAATTTACAAACTATTTGATGTTTCAATCACTATTATACACAGAAATACGAAAAATATAATTCTGTTATTATATAAAGATTGACTTTTGAGTATGGTAAGATGTTTTTTTTTTAAAGGGGTAGTCAAATGAACAAGTGAGTCACCGAATGCTGACAATGGATATCTTAAAACCTAGTTTTAACACGAAACATTATATTCCTATAATTGGTATTGGCTTCCGTCAAAATCAAATTTCTATTTACAATTTTTTTGCATTACGATCGTGTACGCACTATTTTTTTTAATCTTTAAAATCCTATTTCTTAGGATTACAAAAATAGCAATTTTGGCAATGCAAGTCAATGCTGTATGACATAATAAGCTGCAGAATGCAAAACCCTTATTTTTCTGGAGCTGTCCCTCAGAATAAATTGGACAATTTAAAAAAGGAGTTCGCCTGTATTTTTACTTAACTATATAAAAATCGTTTTGTAACATTTTGTTGTTACAAATTATATATTTTATTTTAAATTTCAGATGGCAGTTTGATTGCTATTTATTAGAAAAGCTTGCTCGTTTGAATTCCTATCCCGTAATAAACTGTTAAATACTGCTGAATAACAAAATAAGTAAATAAATATTAAACTATCTGACAAAGTAAAGAATCAGACATGTTTTGTGTCAGCATTCGACATTATTTTGCATTCAGGCGATGATATAAAAAAACGTCATTTTTATACGTTTTGAAAATTATACTACTTATATGCTGTGGACTTTTTTCGCCAACTTACATCAGTGACGTTATATTTTTTATTACATTTTCATTATCATATTTTATTATTAGTTATATTGTTTAATACTAGTAGCATTATTGCACAGTATAGTTCGGTCAGTATATAGGACGTCTATAGGGAGGAAAAATAAATAAATGCGTTTAAGTTGGCTACATAAGTCCATAGAAGATTTTAGTACAACGGTCACCATTTTATCAAAACGTAACGTGCCAAGCTAACTAGTGCATTTCAAGATAGTTTTATTAATGATAATTATGTAATTGATATTTTAGTTGAAACTGGCATAATAGTTATACTTGATTTCCATCAAGGAGTAAGAAAAATATTCAGTGTCATTATGTCTTTGTAAGTCCCGTAGCTGACATATGGCTAGCGCCGCCATTAGCGCAAGTCGGCTTCATGACAGGTGGTCGTTGATTGCCGTGAATTGCGCACAAAATCGCACCACGCTACATACCTGATTATAGCAGTAGAAACTATTTCAGATTTACTAGCAGGTCGGGAACAGAAACTATCAGAAATTGCCTATAATCTAAATGTAAATGATACATTTAGTATGCAAGTTTTTAACTGGTTTATAAATGAATAATAATATTCAACACTTGGCACAACACATTGCATATGTTTCTCTTGGCTTTGAGAAAGTTTAAGGTCGAACGAGATGACGATGTGAAAGGAGATTAAGAACCCTTTCTTGGGAGGGAGGGAGGTTTAGTCTTCTTGGAGGTCGGCTTGCAGAACCTTGCTCACCAAACGAAGCTAATTTTGTTAAATCTGCCTGCCCGGGTAAAGCGCAAATTTGGAAGTTTTCTTTATGGAATGGGAAGGAAAACGAGCAGGCGTGTGACGTGATGGAAAGCATTCAACGCCGCCCATAGAGTTCCGCAGTGCCATGTGCGGAAGCGTTGCCGACCTTTATGGAAATTGTCATTATGAAAATGGAAATAGAAGGGGGGGTAGAGGGAGGGGTAGAGAAAGGGGGAGGGTGTACTGATACGGAACTCGGCCGCTCACCGTACGAAGCGCGGTAGGTAAGCTACCACTCTGACGCAGGTTTTCTGCGGGAGTGTGGTACTTCCCCGGGCGAGCCGGCCCATTCATGCTACAGACAAATATTATGCCATTCTTGACAAATTATTCGTCTGCAGCGTGGCTCTACCACTATTAAACATGCGGTAATATACTGCTGGATAAAGGTCTCTTCTTAGATGTGCCAACTTATGCGATCTTTGTCTATACGCATCTAGTTTCCTGCATTTTCCCGCATCGTTTCTATGCAGATCGTCGCCCCATCTGACCCGGGGACTCCTATACTACGTTTACCAAGTGGCGTTAATAAAAAATAACCGTACAGTAGTGTTCCAGCAGTAGCTTTCTCTGGTAAAAACTCGATCGTCAACTTGGCAACGTCACAGCGCGATTTAAAACACTTTCGTCATGTTAACGAGATGCTTTCTACAAGTTGGTGATTTGTTTACATTACTCACCTTGTACCACCAGGCATTCACAACAACTTGTTTGTTAAAATTTAAAGCACAGCTGGGGTATCAGAATTTACTATTAAACCAAATGTATAGAATATATTAAATATACATGAGAATTTGCAGAGTGATAACCGATATAATCCTAAAATTATTAGTTATTAAAATAAAATAACAAGTATTCTATTAAGTGGAATGACTTGGTCAAAAAATTCAAAATGAATTCAGTTTATTATTTAAAAGAAAGAACGTATCGTGACAAAAGTTGAGAAAGGTATGCTTAGATGGTTTGGGAACATAGAGAGGATGGATGAAAGACGTAAATTTCTTTTGCACTGGCATGGTTGCGAATGTGGATGAAAGGGTCGGCAAGGGAAAACCACGGGAAACATATCTTGACCAAATTGCTGTATTTAATATTATTGGATTATTGATGTTATTGACGTGAACTGTAATACGCAGCATCACCTTAAACCTTCGTGGTTTCTAGATGTTAGATGGGCCTGAGTTATTCTGTGTTCACTTCTTTAAATGAAAATAATTAAAAAAAATAAAGTTACAATTATTAAAATACAAACTTTATTAATAATATTTTGGAACATACCGTATATAATAAAAGAAGAAAGAAATAACGCAATACACGTCAAAATTCGGTGTCTGTGAACATTATTTTCTATTAAACTTGTCAAATCACAAAACGTGTAACCGATTTCTATGAAACTTGTCAAATAACAAAACGTGTAGCTGTTAATGTCAGCTATCAGACGCGACCATTGTGGACTACAGCTGTAAACACCGAATACTTGACGTGAAAAAACTCTCTTTCATTCAATACAGCCAAATAAATACGAATTAGACTTCATTTTTAACCGATTCCATACTAATTCGAAACTGTAAATAGGAAAGCCACTCATGTCTTAGATCGAGGTTATTTCTACGAATAAAAATAATGAATAATTTTTAAGATTGAAAGTTTAATATACCTACACACGGTATCTGTTTGAAAAGATTTCGTTTAACACGTTTAATAAATTATTATTTTTTTATTAATGGAGTCAGGCGTTACTTTGCGGAAATCCATCACTATATGGACAGTTAAAAGTTTTACTTAGCAAAGATCCGCGACAAGCAAAACAATAACAGAAAATTATAATAATAATGTGTGTTTTTCGTTGGGTTAAGTGGATTTATTTGGAACTTAAACCAAAAACTTACCGAAAATCGGCCATCAATTCTCCACCCACCAACCACTATACACAACACCAAACACACATTATCACGTTTCCATCTTGTAAACGACACGTGTTTCGCCCCAACACGAGGCATCTTCAGGTATAGTAGACTCTACGGAAGACAACCGAAAAGTCTTCTTTTCGGTTGTCTTCCGTTTACAAGATGGAAAAGCGATAATGTGCGTTTGGTGTTGTTGGTGGGTGGAGAATTGATGGTCGATTTTCGGTAAGTTTTTGGTTTAAGTTCCAAATAAATCCACTTAACCCAACGAAAAACACACATTATTAATTTTCTGTTATTGTTTTGCTTGTCACAGATCTTAGCTAAGTAAAACTTTTGACTGGCTCTATATTATTTTTTTATTTTAATTTTTTTTTCACAGCCCATATATGTCCCACTGCTGAGCCGCGCCGGGCCTCTCCAATTCTGTAGGAACGGACGTTAAACCCACCATGCTTGTCCAATGCGCATTGGTGGGGTTACCAGATAAATATTTGTAACCCATACATATATTTATTACGATGCGGGGACCGAACCTGCGACCATTGACTCCGTGGGTGGAGGGGCCCCGCCACTGAGCCAATCGGTCGTCATATTAATATTTTAAATTTACTTTAATGATATATATGGTTGAATATTCGCTATTAAGTACTTTTAATCTTAATTATTGAGGTTCCGAATTTGGGTCCATATCGCCTAATGAACTGAATGACCTAACCTATTTCTGAAGGAATGGTGATTAGCCAACCACGCTTCTCCAAATCAGATTGGCGAAATACCAGGACTCAGAATGTATATAGAATAAATGCATATAGTTAAATATATATTATACAATTGCAAGCGTGCATTATAAGAACTATGTACGTAGTGGCGGCCGACCGGCCGCTGTCCCCCGATCACGCCGTCTCCTCCGCGCGCCCCGCTCCACTCGTCTCGGTCGTTGATGAATCATGAACAGTGGATTTACGGAGAACTTAAACTAAATGTTACCACACCACTCTGCCCACAATGAACACGACACGTGTTTCGCTACATCACCAGGCATCATCAGGTCTGTAGACTCTACGGAAGACAACTTAAGTGTCTTTTGCAAACTTTTACAATCAAGTTAAAAACTCATGTGTCAGGGAGTATCTCTACCTAGCCTATGCCATGGGTTGGGGCGAGCTTAGTCGCAAGCGTGCCGACCGTCCCGGGATCGGGCTCCCCCGGGTATTATAGTGCTTTACCTAAGCATGCGGGGCTCTGCTAGGGCTGACCTCCATCCTCCCTAGCGGCTGTGGGATTCACTATGACGAATTTTAATATACCTAATTTGTTAAAAAATGACGGCGACGTGGTTCGTCACCCGACACGTCCTGATTCCGATGAGGTCTAGAAGCGACTAACGGAAAGCCGTTTCGCTAAGATGAATGTGAGAGGGAGGACGGATGAAAAGGTGGATGAGCGTGGAGGTAGCAAAGGTGTGCCGGGATCGTGACGGATGGGGATATGTGGTCTCTGCCAACCTCCGCGGAGGATAGGCGTGAATATATATATATGTATATATCTTCACCTAGCCTACATTGATAAATGTAACACCCCTACGGGAAACAGGCGTGACGATATGTATGTTAAAAATTCACGATACACGCATTTATTTCATATCACTTCATTTATACGCCTTAATCGAACTATATTGTACAAAACCTCACCCAGATTAATGAATTAAATATACAACGTCAATGATTTAAAATGCCGTGAAAAGTTCATCTGTATTATTACATTATATAAGGTGTTGGTATACCCAGATGTGATAGTAATATGACAGTTACAAAGTGTTCGCAGGTAAAAGTTAAGTTTAATCTACATCAAATAAACGAGTTAAACGAAGTTATTAGCGATTGTAAGCCGCGTACGTAATCGATCGGCGCTTATAGCTTTTATTAGGGTTGTCAATCACACTAAATAGTATTTTATTTTATTTATTAATTCGGCATTCCAACAGCCATTTTAGTAACTTAGAGTTAACAAATGATTATAATACAATTACTACAAAATAAAATTGAACAGATTTCATTATATATATATATGTGTGTGTGTGTGTGTGTATACCAACACCTTATATAACATCAAAAACCTAGTAAGGCAGGCGCAAAACGAAAACTTACCACCAGAGTCGAAAAAACTTTTAAGATTTCTGAAAAATTTGTATCTGATCACTCGAAAACAGTCAGTTTCATCGCTCTACAATATAGGTTTTTTTGATCCGTATATACAATGTTTGTTTTACATGTGACATTTACAGCCATTTCGCTTTTTTTGTAGCGACATAAACTACATATTAGTGTTAGCTTTGGAAAAATGCAAATGGTAAGCAAATCATAACAACCGCGCTGCGAGCTTTCCGCAGTTGGCGGTCTGATGACCTTGCTCGCGTCACGGTGGCACCACAGACGAGAGGTTATTAGCTATATAAAAATTATATTCTTCTTTGTCTCACCACGATAGACTAGACTAATAAAATAGAATACAAAAACTTTATTTATGACACATTTTTTTACAATTACTAAAATTAAATCCTTAATATTATATATATATATATATATATATATATATATATATATATATATATATATATATATATATATATATATAACTACTCATACTCATATACACATAAATACACATACAGTACAATAGAATTAAAAAAACAACTCACTCATGTACTGAATTCACCGCATCCAAAAGAATACATAATAATAGTTGGCCATCCTTGTCCTATATCTTGTAAAATTACGGTTGCCAACCCTACGTGTCTCCAAAATTACCGGTTCAAGTACCGATGACCGATAAATTGTCGATGGGGCACGACACTTTCTACCTCGTTACGTTGTCCAGCGAAGGTGCGATGGTGAAAAGGTGTCGAACCATCATTGAGAACGCCCATGTACAAATTACTTCCTTGGTGTTCGAATTTATGAACATTGATTAATGGAGTCAGGCGTTAGTTTGCGGAAATCCAGTATTATGTGCACTGTCACAATTTTATCATCCAAATGTTAAATAATTTATCCAAATCCTACATAAAAACGGGCGTATCGCTCCTGTTTCGAGATATTCGATCCCTCCAAGACCGTGCAATATTAAATGTAGACATCATAGTGTGAAACAAGCCTAAAAAGTCACAATACCCGCATTCATTTCATTCCATACTACCGAAGTGTTCCTGCTGTACTGCTAATATTTATGGGGTTTCTTCAATCCCCTTAAAGATTCATTTCAATTTACATTAGATAACACTTCAATTTACATTTTATATCACAATACATATATTATAATTTCAATGTGTTGTGCCGAACGGGTGACATTTCTATTTAAGAGAATGTCAGTCGAACTTATGTCTTTTGTTTTATAACAATTTATTCTTTGCATATTACGGATGTAAAAAAGTACTATAATATAAAAGGTTTTAATGCATTAGATAGTAGACTCTACGGAAGACAACCGAAAAGTCACTTTTCGGTTGTCTTCCGTAGAGTCTACTATACCTGAAGATGCCTCGTGTTGGGGCGAAACACGTGTCGTTTACAAGATGGAAAAGTGATAATGTGTATTTGGTGTTGTGTATAGTGGTTGGTGGGTGGAGAGTTGATGGCCGATTTTCGGTAAGTTTTTGGTTTAAGTTCCAAATCAATCCACTGAACCCAACGGAAAAACACACATTATTAATTTTCTGTTATTGTTTTGCTTGTCGCGGATCTTAGCTAAGTAAAACTTTTGATTGTCCATATAGTGATGGATTTCCGCAAAGTAACGCCTGACTCCATTAATAACATTTATGAATGTATCACTACACTACTGTAGTCAAAAAAGATAACTGATAATAACATAAGATAATGAAATTAAAAGTAAAACACATTATCTTATTATATATGATCTCCTGCGCTTTCATACATATGAAAATGGAGAGCTATTTTGTTAGTCTCACTAAAACTCAAAAACGGTTTGACCGATTTGAATATTTTTTTTATTTGGTTTACTCTAATACAGGAGAGGTTTATACATAAAAAATATAAGAAAGACCTAAAAGCGCTAATTTTGTACTTCCAATTTCAGTCAATTAATGGCGTTCGTGATGCTTTATCGTCTAACTGACGTGTATACAAAACTGTCCTTTCTTTTGTGCGAGATTGAAACGTATTGCAATTTAAATTGTTTTTTTTTTTTGGAAAAAAGAAAGGTTTGTTTTAAGTAAAGCCTTGATGAGAGTGAATTTAGATAGATTAGATAGCAGATTGATCTCGATTAATTGCAAGTGAAAGATTGATTATAATTGATAATCGCTGATCAAAAGATATAATCACACAAATTATAGGTAAAACGAAGTTCATGTAGTCACTGGTATAAATTAGCGGGAGAAATACACGCTACAAATTAGTAGGATGGACACGGCGACTATGTAATGTTGAAAAACAAAATAGGCAAGTGTATACATATGTATACACTTGCCTATTTTGTTGGCTTACAACCACAATGTTTAGAGTTCCGCCGGCGACCTTGTTTATCCACACTATTTGTTTGAGGACTGTATGTCAGTATGTAAACCTATGTCTCGTGTAGAACTGGCGAAGTAAGAGATCCGTCAAACATTTACTTTAATATATATTGGAGTTGACAACCAACTCAGGATTTAGTATTTAGACCTTTTTTATGGAATAGAAAGGCAAACGAGCAGGCGTGTTACCTGCTAGAAAGCAATCTATTCATCCAAGCAATCAATACCCGCAGCGCCATAGGCAGTGCCAACCTTTAAGGAAAGTGTCTAAAGTGAGGGAAGGGTGTTGGGCCTCCGGAACTCAGCCACTGACGAAGACGCCGAGTTTCTGCGGGAGTGTGGTACTTCCCCGGCCAAGCCGGCCCATTTATCCTTCAAACAGATTATTATGCCATTCTTAACAAAGTAATTGTCTGCAGCGTGGCTCTCCCATTATCAGACCTACAGCACTTTCAACCGATACAGACAAGAAAACTATAAATAAACATCTTACAGTACTATCTATATATATATAATACATGTCTCTATATAATACATATATCTATATAATCAAATTTTATCTATACATCTCTATATTTATCGTTACGTAATGCAAGCAAACTACCAAATCATTAAGGGTAGTGTCAAAAAAATCTTGACACCGCAATACATAACGCGGCAAAGAGCCGATGGCGCCATCTCTTGGCACAATTATACAACTAACTCAAACAGTACCGTACACAGAGAAAAATTAATAGTCCATTGTTTCTAAAACGCAATCGCGGGCACCCATTACACCTAATCAATCATATCGGTGACTGGTAAATGGAAAGAAATAGCTCGCACGCTTGTTATTGTTACGACGGAGCGTTATTAGAAACTTCTCATAGATCTGACATACGGTTTTGAAGAACGAACAACAACATATTAAATATTTATTTGATTTTTAATTTTATTTTCTTTATTTAAGTTTTGTTAAATAAAATCATGAAATCACTGTACACAGTTTATTTTTTTAAAATGTTCACAAAACACTAACATAATAAATAGGAGAGGAAAGGAAAAAGACAAAACATGATATATGACATAGAAAATAATATGACAATACTAAATAAATTTCACTATTAGAAACCTCAAATATATGTTTCTTCACGATTGTAAAGTTATCAAATTACTAAGTCACTCACAAGATTCGGGCGATTAAAATTGTTGAAGATATTTTATAGGCTAGGGGCGAGCCTAGTCGCAAGCGTGCCGATCGTCCCGGGGTCGGGCTCCGCCGGGGACTATGGTGCCTTACCTCAGCATGCAGGTCTCTGCTGGGGCTGACCTCCATCCTCCCTTGCGGCTCGTGGGATTCACTAAGACGAATTTAATATACCTAATTTGTCGAAAATGACGGCGACGTGGTTCGCCACCCGTCACGTCCTGATTCTCACGAGGGCGAAAAGCGACCAATGACGAGCCGTTTCGTTGCGATGAATGGCAGCGAATGGAGCTCTGTGGTCTCTGCCAACCCCTGCGGGGGATAGGCGTGAATATATAAAAAAAATATAAATATAAAAAAAATTATTATGATTTAATCAATTTGGCATGTCCCGCCATTATATAATTAAACACCTCACGAGTGCCTCACGCAAATTGTGTTCTATCTACAATACTTACCGTTACATTAAACGTTATCGAGTAAATGGGAAGCAAACAACTATCTTGCTAAGATCCGCTAAGATAATAAACTCTACGAAAGACAGCGATTGGCTTCCGTGGAGTCTATTAAACTAGAGAATACCTCACGTTGTGCGGAATGTGTTATGTTCGTTAGCGAAAAGTGGTGTTGTGTATATATTGATCCGTGTGCACACAATATTATATTTCGGATTTGTTTCTGTAGTCACAGTTGTTAGCAAGTTAGACGTTGGCTTTTTATCTGAATATTGGATTTCCGTAAAGTAACGCTGACCCTTGTAACCATTATCAAAATAAACAAAGAAAACACAACAATTATAAAACATTAAAAATATTAATTTTTCATTGCTTGCGTGGCTAGGGGCGAGCTTCGTCGCAAACGTGTCGACCATCCCGGAATCGGGCTCCCCTGGATTCTAGTAGTGCCTTACCTCAGCACGTGGGGCTCTGCTGGGGCTGACATCCATCCTCCCTTGCAGCTCTTGGGATTCACTATGGCGAATTATAATAAACCTAATTTGTTAAAAAAGATGACGTGGTTCGCCACCCGTCACCTGATTCCCACGAGGGCGAGAAGCGATTAACGGAGGGCCGTTTTGCTCGTGAATGTGAGAGGAAGAATAGATGAGTGTGAAGGAAACAGGAAGGTGTGTCGAGATCGAAGCGGATGGAGATCTGTGGTCTCTGCCTACCCCTACGGGAAACAGGCGTGACGATATGTTATATTGAATGGTAACAAAACTTTACCGGAAGCAGATCGGTAAGTTGGTTTTGTGAATTAATTAGCAGCATCACCTTCTACCGGTGACGTTGACAATATAAAAATGGTCATCACTCTTACATTCAATAGCTTTTTTATTTTAAATTAATTATAAAGTATATTCGAAATGAAATGAAGAAATTCGCCGGAGAACCAGAGTCACCGACATAGCCCTTCAAGTTAGCAGACTGAAGTGGCAATGGGCTGGACACGTTTGTCGGAGAACCGACAAGTTTGTAGTAGTAGTGTGAGTAGACGAGGACTGGAATGGAGACCGCGACTCGGCAAACGTAGTGTGGGACGCCCTCCTGCTAGATGGAGCGACGACCTGCGAAAGGCGGCTGGCAGAGACTGGATGCGTGTAGCCGAAGATCGGGCTAGGTGGCGTGCCTTGGGTGAGGCCTACGTCCAGCAGTGGACTGCCGCGGGCTGATATTGATATTGATATTGATAAAGTATGTTCGGACAATTGTCATTTGAACGCCACGACAGTGTGTCTCGCGCTAACCGTGTACTATGAACAAATGGTAACGGTTGCGATGCTGGTGTTTTGTGCACTTTGTGGCACATTCACACGGCGACACAAAAACGTGAAAGCGTTTGGTGTGACCTCTCGTAGAACAATAAGGCGGGCACACGTGAATACGTAATGGAGGTTAAGATACCATAACAATAGATAAACTTAAAAATATTTAGAATTACCCACAAGAATATATAGACTCTATATTATAGAGGCATATAGAGAGGATGGATGAAAGATGACTATCAATAGAAATTTACGTTGCGAATGTGGATGGAAGGGTCGGTAGGGGAAGACTACGGAAAACATACCTTGTCCAAATTGCTGATGTTTTTAAGAAAGGCCACGTCAAGAGTTCCCTTAACCGGCGGGCTTGCATGAGGAGAATAATGAGTGTGGAGGAAGCAAGGTAAGTATGCCGAGATCGTAGCAGATGGAGATCTGTAGTCTCTGCCTACCCCTACGGGAGACAGGCGTGACGATATGTATGTATGTATGTATGTACACAATGTTTAAGTTAAACTCTAAAGCTTCAACATTTGTTCTACGGCTTTGTTTTTATTAATTTGTTTGAAATTAAAAATTAATCCATTATTATGAGTATGCCACCGTTATTGCAATGAATAATTGACGCTAGCCGTTATCTAGTATTACGTGTTGTCCACACGTTTTTAAATTTTTGGATCAATTGTATAACAACAACAATAATCAGAGAGATGTATAGCCGATAATATAGTCGCTCAGAGAGCTATGGAGGGAGCTATGCTCGGTGTTTCCCTGGTAGATATGTTTCGGAATGAACAAATCCGCCAGAGAGCTAAAGTCACCGACATAGCCTTTAGAATTAGCAAACCGAAGTGGCAATGGGCTGGTCACGATTGTCGGAGATCCGACAATCGTTGGGGCAAACAAGTGATGGAGTGGAGACCACGTCTCGGCAAACGTAGAGTGGGACGCCCCCCGGCTAGATGGTGCGACGATCTGCGCAGGGCGGCTGACAGAAACTGGATGCGTGAAGCCGAAGAGCGGGCTAGATGGTGCTTCATGCGGGAGGCCTATTTCCAGCAATGGACTGCTGCCGGCTGTTGATGTATGTTGATGATGTAACAATAATAGTTTTTCCGATAAACTTGACCAGCATTTACTGGAAAGGAGGGCAAACGAGCAAGCGTGTCGCTCAGATGAAAAGCAATCAACACCCACAGATATCTGCAACATCATAAGCATTGCGAATGCTTTTCCGCCCTTTAATATGCGTAGGCTAGTTTCGAAGACCCGATGTTATATCGGTCCAGAAACGTTACTGGTGTATGATAAATTTCCAAAAAGACATGCCGTACTGGATCGCCAATCATCCCGATGGTGAGGATGAACCTATTATTTTTTTTTAATTAGCACTATTTTTGCTAATTTGACATTGAATTTCTGGTGATTTGAATCTTAATCCAGGACGAAATATAAAACAGGACGATAAAAGCCAATGTTTTACGCATTCGTGTTCAGTATTAAGAGCTACTAGTAGAATTATTCCCTTTAGACGTGTCTGTCAGATTATGAACTCTACACTCTGGATACCCAACGGCCTTGGCCTGTGAAAACATTGTCTAGTTGAAATGAGTATGCGGTCTGCAAGCCAGCCTCTCTTGTCTGGTGAATGAGAGCGAAAATCTCTGTTCTACCTTACACCACAATAACATAGCGTATAAATAAATGTTCGTAAGCGAACAACGTAATAAATGTTTGCAGATTATACAAAATGTCTCAGAACTCAACGTCAAGCCGAAATGGGGTGACAGAATTGATTGTAACCATCATGAGAAATATCAGAAAAAAAAATCTATCTGAAGATCTTAAAATTAAGAATCTACCAAGAGCTTGTGCGAATAAAAAACATTATAACTGAGTAAAATGGGTTAGCAAAAATCGGATTACTTGAGGTTTTTATTTATTTACTCGTTTTTTTTAGTATGAAACTAACAAGTATTGTATCATTTTACAATCCTGATTAAATGCGCCAACATATGATGAAAATCCAACAATTTATCCAACAAAATAGTTGGATAAATTGTTTCACAAACAAATTTTCTAGCACACTATTTTATACATTTTGTAACACTTTATTGTAGCACTTTATTTTGTAGATGTTTTAGCAATTCATTTTGTAGATTTTGTAGCACTTTATTTTGTAGACTTTTTAGCAATTTATCAAAATGGCTGTTGATGAAGTGCTAATGAGTTTTAAATAAAATTGAAATGTATATTAAGTAATATTAAGGCACATTTTTTATTGTTTATATTTGATAAGGCACACGAAAAGGAAACGAAAAACAGAAGAACGTGTCGCTTGACGGAAAGCAATCCACACCACCCACACACATTTACAACATATACATACATCATAGGCATTGCAATAGCGACGGGCCTTCAATAAATGTGTAGGCATATTTTTATGATTAATCGTTATATTTAGCGTGACCTTGATATTTTAAATCTTGCGACAGTTTTTTCAAATATTTCTTCTAAACCAATTCTGATGAAACTTTGCATACACGTTTAATTCCCATGACAACACAACATTATGGTA
The DNA here is from genome assembly GCA_031353405.1 of Baronia brevicornis. Classification (NCBI taxonomy): domain Eukaryota; kingdom Metazoa; phylum Arthropoda; class Insecta; order Lepidoptera; family Papilionidae; genus Baronia; species Baronia brevicornis. The sequence goes on from JASFAT010002976.1 coordinate 823,082, forward strand.
ATTTCAACTCGATAGCGATGATCTGTCAGTGGAATACTTCTACCTTACTAATAACCCTCTCCAAGTCGGGCTCACTTAATTGGTTTTGACGAGATCCATACATTACATTGGTGAGACTAACCAATGACAGGCTCAATTGCTCCAACAAGTCAAGCAAAAACGTGAACATTTGCAGACCGTCAAAGGTAGAAAAGTTGCCTACCTCGGTAATATCATGAGACACGAGATGTACAAGTTGCTGCAACTGATCATGATGGGAAAAATCGCGGGCAAAAGACAAGTTGGTCGAAAAAGAAAGTCTTGGTTATGTAATGTCAGGGAGCGGACCGGGATAGCGAGTGCTCCAGAATTGCTGCACCTCGCGAAGGAGAAGAAAAGTTGTACAAAATGGGCTGCCAACCTTCGCAAGTCGAAGAGGCACTCTTAGAAGAAGAAGATACGTTACATTACTTGGTGAAAACAAACTAAGAGTTCTAATGTCGTAACGGTTCGGAAATACTACATGATTCCCCAAAACGATGGTTCGTTCCGCGAAAGACACAGCGCACTCGATCGCCATTTTTATAACCTGCAAAGTTCAAGATGCTAATCTCGAAGTTTCTCAAAGCGGACGACGGCAGCTCGATTTTCCACTTCACGCTTTAAAAATCAAATCATACCAATGCCGATGTGTAAAAAGGAACAATATGACAATAACATGAACAAAGAGACACACAAAACAAAACAAAAAGTGCGCACAAAGTGACGTCCGTATTTTGACATGTCAAAATACGGACGTCACTTTGTGACCAATCAGTTGTGTGTACGGTAATTATCACGAATCGGCGTTTGATTGTTTGTTTGTCTTTTAACGTTCGAATACTTTGTCAAGAGTAGCATATTATTTGTCTGTAGCATGAATGGGCCGGCACGCCCGGGGAAGTACCACATTCCCGCAGAAAACCGGTGTCTGAGTGGTAGTTTAGCTACCGCGCTTCGTATGGTGAGAGTTCCGGAGGCCCAACATCTCAGTGTAGGTTCCCCGTAAATCCACTTCTTCCAGTAAAAGAAACACACATTATTATTTTTCTGTCTTTGTTTGCTTGTCGCGGATGTGCGCTAAGTAAAAATTCTAACTATCCTAGGTAGACAGTTAAAATTTTTTGGTGGACAAATAGAGGAGTTTATATTTTTAAGGCCGATTGATTACATGTATACAATTAAAATTACTGTATGTATAAAAGTAAAATTACTATTTAATTTAGAATTTTATAGTACTCTAAGATTTCTTAGGCTTTTAATCTGTTTTATATTGAATTTAAAATAATTTCTATTAATTATTAATTGTTTTTTACATTAATTAATATCAATATTAGCCCGCGGCAGTCCACTGCTGGACATAGGCATCACTTAAGGCGCGCCACCTAGCCCGATCTTCGGCTACACGCATCCAATCTCTGCCAGCCGACTTGCGCAGATCATCGCTCCATCTAGCTCCCACGCTAGGGTCCCACACTACGTTTGCCGAGTCGCGGTTTCCGCTGCAGCACTCGTCTACTCCAACGATTGTCGGTTCTCTTACAAATGTGCCCATTACCACTTCAGTCTGCTAACTTGAAGAGCTATGTCGGTGACTCTGGTTCTCCGGCGAATTTCGAATTTCGAATTTTTTAATAGTTAAATGTACTAGCAATAATTTAATAGTTAAATGTAATAGGAGTGACTAAGGCTCACCGACTTCGTTGGCTAGGCCACGTTGAGAGGATGGGGGAGAACCGCGTAGTCAAGAGAACGTATGTGGGACGCCCATGTGGTCGCCCAACTGGACGAAGTCCTGTTGGGCGACCCACATGGGCGACATGATCGAAGATGACTTGCGCAACCTTCAAGTCTGTAACTGGCAGGAGGTGGCGCAGGACAGGGCACGGTGGCGTAAAATCTGTTCGGAGGCCAAGATCCATTTTGGGTCGCTGCACCAACAAAGTTAGTTATTAACTAATTAACTTTGTTGGTGGTTGGTAACATTAATTATTTGTAACATAAGATGTGTCACAAATAAACGTTTCTATATTTCTCTTTCTAATGTACATTTTTGTCCACAGGTTTACGTGACAGAGATCGCCGTGCCGGAGATAAGAGGATGTTTGAGTTCTGTATCGAAGATACTGAGTCAAATTGGGATGCTCATCTCCTACTCTTTAGGGGCGTACCTTAATTGGCAGCAACTAGCTTTAGTAGTGGCCGCTGCACCTGTCCTTCTCTTCTTAGCTTTATTATTTATACCCGAAACTCCTTCTTCACTTTTCCTACGCGGAAAAGAAGTTGAAGCCGCGGAATCTCTACAATGGCTAAGAGGACCGGATGCAGACATTAGACAAGAGCTAGCAACAATAAGAACGAACATACAAGCCAGCCAGCAGTACAATAATGGGAAGGCGGGAAAATTGAAAGTTCTCCTATCCAAAAGATTAACCAGACCTGTACTGATAACTTGCGGGTTGATGTTCTTTCAGAGGTTCACGGGTGCACATGTTTTTAGCTTTTACGCTGTACCAATGTTCAAGAAGACGTTTCGAATGATGAACCCTCATGGGGGAGCTATTGCGACGAGCGCCGTTCAACTTCTAGCTTCGTGCTTGTCGGGAATGCTTATTGATAACGTGGGTAGGCTACCACTGCTCATGATAAGTGGAGTTATGATGTCCATCGCTTTAGCAGGTTACGGTTCATACGCATACTACATGGCAATCTTCATGAACACGACAGAACTGACGCCAAAGGAACCGGGGGCGTATGATTGGATACCATTGATTTGCGTTCTGACATTTACGATCGCGTTCTCTTTGGGCATCAGCCCGATATCCTCTCTTCTGATCGGAGAACTATTCCCTTTGGAATACAGAAGCACAGGAAGCGCATTAGCTACAAGTTTCAGCCACCTCTGTGGGTTTGTCAACGTTAAAACAGCAGCGGATATCCAGGACCGTATAGGCTTGTACGGTCTATTTTGGCTGTACGCTGGGATATCAGTTCTGTGTTTGCTGTTCGTGGTCCTCTTCGTTCCCGAAACCAAAGGTAGGGAGATCGATGAAATGGACCCCAAGTACGTGGAGTCTTTGTGTATAAATCGATAGTATTTTGATGTATGTTTGCCACGATAGACTCTTTGTTCGTTCGATTGACATTTTGTTCGTTCAGAACGATTCCGAACGCATTATCTTAAGCGTATGACGCAAAACAGTATGTGTAAATTGATTATACATATCTTGTCAGCTAGGTGGATTTTTATACAGTATTAATCGTTTTGTCGTAGCTATTTAAGTGTACTACGAGATTTTCAGTGCCTTAATGTATTTTTAATAGTTCCTTATATCTTATCGACATCACAAGTGCACTCAGTTTTGGACTTTATTTTTTAGTGTGTTAAGACTTAACTTGCAAACGTCTATTTATATATCTGAAATATTGTATATGTATAGAATGTAAATAGTTTTTTAGTTGAAAGTTAATGGCCAAATACAGAATGGTTCTAAAGTTGAAAAAATATATTTTAGTTTATTCGGAAAGCAAAAATATAACCTTCTATATTTTCGGTACGTAATGGAAGTACCTATCCTCTCGTTTACACGGTACCTATTTTACACGATTTCGCTTTTACACGCTTTATAATATAGTTTAATTTAAAAACAATTAAACTTTATTAGAAAGCGTGTAATTAAGGATTTAAGTTTCATTAATTTTACACGGTTTTTTTGGGAACCTATCTTCCGTGCAAATAGGGGGGAGATAGGTGTAATATATTACATGTGATTTATTATGAAGCTGAAGATCGGTTGACATGTTTATGTCCAACAGTGGACTGATGAAGGCTGTTGTTGTTAATGATGATGATTGTTATGAAACATTATTGAATGTTGATATAAGAATTAGTAAAAAACTAATTAGTTTATTTTCACTGACTGTTAGGAAGATTCAAGGAACTTCATTATTTTTAGTTTTATATTAAATTAATTTATTTTTTGTAAATAATTTACTATTTTAGACAAACTTGTTACGGGGGCAGCATTCAAGTTTTTATATTGTCGGATGTATTATTAAATGTATATGGACAGTCAAAAGTTTTACTTAGCTAAGATCCGCGACAAGCAAAACAATAACAGAAAATTAATAATGTGTGTTTTTCCGTTGGGTTTAGTGGATTTATTTGGAACTTAAACCAAAAACTCACCGAAAAGTGCTTCTTTTCGGTTGTCTTCTGTAGAGTCTACTATACCTGAAGATGCCTCGTGTTGGGGCGAAACACGTGTCGTTTACAGGATGGAAAAGTGATAGTGTGTGTTTGGTGTTGTGTATAGTGGTTGGTGGGTGGAGAGTTGATGGCCGATTTTCGGTGAGTTTTTGGTTTAAGTTCCAAATAAATCCACTAAACCCAACGGAAAAACACACATTATTAATTTTCTGTTATTGTTTTGCTTGTCGCGGATCTTAGCTAAGTGAAACTTTTGACTGTCCATATAGTGATGGATTTCCGCAAAGTAACGCCTGACTCCATTAATAATCTTATTAAATGTAATTTTGTATGGAGGCTCTGTGTTCATATATAACTTTATTTATTAAATGAACTATACAACACAATTTTATTTATTTCGTTTGACAAAGGTGCTAATAGATAAATAATAAAGCTTCCATTGAATCAAAGATCTATAATATGTATAAAGAAGTATATCCTTAAAACGTATTATACAAATATGGACCCTACGTCTATGACGTTAAACGATATTTTCGCTTATTATCTATAAAGCTTCGAGAACATACTATTTAAATAAATATATCCATTATTCTTTTGAAACTTTATTTTAAAGGGAAAATATATACGATAGTCAAATATTTTAATTAACATAAGGAATTTGAAGCCTATATATATAATTGATGTCATGTTATCTAAATATCTTTTAGAACATAGAAATAGTATATATTAAAAAAATATATCCCTTGCCTTTTTTGAGAAACGCTTATAAGTCATGTTAAAAAATCAATTTTGATATATCAAATATATTTTTATAATAATTATTTGTTTATAAAAATAATATCATTTTCCTCTTTTACACAGATAATTTACTTACCGTAATAAATGAAAAGAAGTTTTATTTTATTAAATGAATTTTATAATAAATCTGAAGTATATTATTTATTTTACATTTAACAATGTATTTCACAATGAAAATTTACGAAAATTTTGATGTGGCTATTTTTTTGGACTTAGTATATTTAGCCACGGATTCAGTGCGTTTTGTAAAAAAAAATAAGTAATATGTTTCTGAGCAATTTAAATTTGGTTTCTCCCTTACTTACGGGTACAAATAGAAGATTAAATATAAATAAAATAAAATTATTCAAACGATAAATTTATATAAATGGATATACAATTATAACGGCATTAGTAAATACATATTTAAAATCAAATTGTTTTAATTTATATGGAATTTTTTATATATACATATATATTATTGAAAATTTCAATAATCTTGTTACACGAAAAAAAAAAGTTTTAAGCATTCACGAAATAATTTTTGGGTGCGGATTTTTTTAAATAAAATATTGGTGCTAACAGGTGCCTTCATTTCTATGTGTAATATAAATATGTAAATGTATATCTAGTGAATATTGTAAATAGATATGTTTAAATCTGTAAATAGTTTATATATTTATGTAAAGTCTTTTACAAACAATGTTGCCATATATTAAGCGTATTGTATTAAAATTTGTATTCTTGTGTACTTAAAAACGGTGATTTTAAGTGTCTAAATAAATTTTTTTTGGATCATGACGAATGGTTTCATTGGAAACAACCACAAGCTTACCTTTTTAAAATTGTTAATGATTTTATTGTATCAGATTCGGCAATAGTTTCTTTAGCGAAATCCATAAGTGTCAATAGTGAAGTATATATTACAATATTTAAATATATTTAATATGTACTCAAACACACAAGACACTTTCTTATTCGAATTACCCAACATCAAATGGATTATTGTTCTCATTTCTAGCCCGGAGTTTTCCAATAATAACTTCTACCTTATGACCACATTCAACCTAGTCGAGTGCGGTCGAATCCTCGATAACCAAGATATCACCGAACGGTTTGATTCTTCAGTACTGCGGAGGGATGTATCACAGTCTCTCAAATCAAGATTTGTCCTCATTGAAATAACTGTAGACCATCAGTGGCGGATTTACTTGGGGCAAAAGATGTAGTGCGACCTGAGTCTCTGGTGCTGTAAGACATCCGAATGTATTCAAGTTCTCTTGATCAAATCCCAAACAAGGTATTAGAAATATGCTCAATACCTACCTAGTAGTATTTTGGAGTTGGAGGTCCCGTAGATACAAATAAGTACAGCTTGGCGTTGCTGGTTCAGAAGGTTGAGAAATTTGCAGATTATCTGTATTTACTCTCATAGTCGCCTCATAAGACATTAATGGGAAGCTATGATGTGGTCCTAACATATAAGAATAGTTACCATACCATATGCATACCAAGTTCAAATAACTCTTTATAACAATAGTACAAAACAAACCGGAAATGTTTGAGCAATGCACGAAAAACTATTGTGCGGTCACCCATTGTAAACTTATGATACGCAGTACTGAACACGCCGTTAATGTGGAATATTTGTCTATGGTCAAAATAGAATAATAAAGGCACCCGAGCAGACGTGTCACCCGATGTAAAGCAATCAACGCCGCCCATAGACATATGCAGCGTCACAGGCAGTACAGAAGTAGTAGTCCTTTAAGAAATATCTTGGCTTGTTCTTATTTTTTTTTTCTCTTCTTTCATGGCAATTAATTCAAACTATTATGCCAATATTATGAAAAATGGAATAATATCAAATATCTTGAAATATCTAGTCAGCTTGACATGTTACGTCATGATAAAATGGCGGCTATTCTACCAAAACATTTTATGTATTTATTTTATATATTCACGCCTATCCCCCGCAGGGGTTGGCAGAGACCACAGAGCTCCATCCGCTGCCATTCATCGCAGCGAAACGGCTCGTCATTGGTCGCTTTTCGCCCTCGTGAGAATCAGGACGTGACGGGTGGCGAACCACGTCGCCGTCATTTTCGACAAATTAGGTATATTAAATTCGTCTTAGTGAATCTCACGAGCCGCAAGGGAGGATGGAGGTCAGCCCCAGCAGAGCCCTGCATGCTGAGATAAGGCACCATAGTACCCGGGAGAGCCCGATCCCGAGACGATCGGCACGCTTGCGACTAGGCTCGCCCCTAGCTATGCATCCATTGGCAGGGCAGACCGTGGATTGGCGGAAAGGAACGGAAGGACAGAGAAGAAAGGAAGGGGCAGGTAAGGAAATAAGGATTGGGGGGGTTACCAGACTCGGAATAAACATTTATAAATCCATATAAATATTTATTCCGATGCGGGAATCGAACCCGCGACCATTGACTCCGTGGTACGGTAAAATTATATGTATTTTTTCGGTCAAATTAAAAAGTCATAATACACACATTTATTTCATATCACCTCACTTATAAGCCTTAATCCAATTATATTCTATAATACGCCACCATAATTAAACAATATAAGTGATAATAATATAAGATCATAAAAATGGAATAAAAACACAACGTCACTGATGTAAGTTGGCGGGAAATTCCAATATTATATCTGTTCAGGCACACTGCTCGAGGTAGCTATAATCCTGATTTAAAGTACTTACAAAAACTTGGCATGCAGTTTGCGGAAAAAATATTTAAGACGTTTTAGAAATTAATTTAAAACAAAATAATACGCAATAAAAAAATAATATCACGCAATAAAGAAACATAAAATATATTTTATGTTTCTTTATTTCGTGATTATTTGTATGAAATAGGGATATTCAATTTCTTCTAGTATATGGAGAAAATATCAAAGAATGGGGTGGAGCATTTACCTGAAACATATAAATAACCTTAAAAAGTAGTAACCTTAAAGTCTTTGAAGCCTCGTCAGTTATCTAGGCATTTTACGAATATGCTTAATTTTTTATGTGATAGAAAGGCATGGCCGACCGTCCCGGGATCGGGTTCCCGCGGGCACTATAGTGTCCTTACCTCAGCATGCGGGCCTCTGCTGGGGCTGACCTCCATCCTCCTTGCGGCTCGTGTGATTCACTATGACAATTTTAATAAACCTTATTTGTTAAAAAATGGTTGGTGACGTGGATTGCCACCTGTTACGTCCTGATTCCCACGAGAGCGAGAAGCGACGGAGAGCCGTTTCGCTAACATGAACGTGAGAGGAAGGATGGATGAAAAGATGGATGGGTGTGGAGGAAGCAACGAAAGTGTGCCGGGACCGCAGCGAATGGAGATCTGTAGTCTCTGCTTACCCCTACGGGAGACAGGCGTGACGATATATATGTACCTTTCTACATACAAGCGTATTACCTGATGGAATGATTTCACCCATTGACAATCGCAAGCCAGAGAGATATTGCAAAAGCGATGCCGGCCTTAAATAAATAAAAGCTAACGTTTGATGAAAATGCAAGATAAATCTTCCGTAGAGTCTACTATACCTGAAGATGCCTCGTGTTGGGGCGAAACACGTGTCGTTTGCAGGGTGGAAAAGTGGTAGTGTGTGTTTAGTGTTGTGTATACTGGTTGGTGGATGGAGAGTTGCTGACGGCCGTTTTCAGTAAGTTTTTGGTTTAAGTTCCAAATAAATCCACTTCATCCAGCAGGAAAACACACATTATTAATTTTCTGTTATTGTTTGCTTTTCGCGGATCTTAGCTAAGTAAAACTTTTGACTGTCCACATAGTAATGGATTTCCGCAAAGTAACGCCTGACTACATTAATCAACGACATAATATTTATTGATCGAAATTGGATACAGAGTGATAAATCAAAACCGTAAGATCTAAATGCGGAGCGTGATCAAAGCGACGCCCGTCAAGCACTTGAAGTTGAACCCATTGTGAAATCAACGCTCGAGGGAGCCACTCGAGATTTCAAAATCACTCCAAATTTGTATGTACCCAAATTTAAAATTGAGGCTGGCATACCATGCGAGTGCTTATAAGCCTCGTATATTTCGGCGTATTAGAATCATGATTCATCATTGTTTAATCATTTTATGCAATAGACAGAGCTTATTTTTATATGTATTGTGGCGCCACCTTTTGGCATATTATCTAAGAATATTGTTTTTTCTATGAGATAGGAAGGCAAACGAGCAAGCGTGTCACCTGATGGAAAGCGATCAATGCCGTCCAAAACATTCGCAGTACCTACTATAAGCAGTGCAGAAGCCTTGCCGGCCTTTTAGGAAAGATCATTATGAAGAGGGAGGAGGAAGGACGGTTGGGCCTCCGGAACTCAACCGCTCACCGTACGAAGCGCGGTAGCTAAGCCACCACTCTGATGCCGGTTTTCTGCGGGACTGGTATTTCCCCGGGCGAGCCGGCAAGGTTAGTTTAAATAAAAGTATTATAATACATGTAATTTATGTAAAATAAATTATTGAGAATTATGTAAAATTCATATAAATGTTTATTTTGAATATTGAGATGTATTTTAAGAATTGTTTTGTACTTATTTCATTTCGTTTGTAAAAAAAGATATTACGGTGAAGCAAATCTATTTTTTTTTTGTTTCTTTGTTCATTGTTTATTATATTTGTTCGTCGTTCCGTTTTTTATAAAAGTAAATAAAAGACAATTCAAACACACAATTCAAACAAAGTCGGCGCGAAATTCATTCTTATTAGAACACACTTCTAAATGAACTTCATCATCAGCCCACGTCAGTTCACTAGGCATAAACCTCATCATAAAGTCATAAACCTTACGGTAGGATTCTTAGTTTTTCGCGTACTATTTATTCATTTGAGTCGTTACTACAGTCCCTGGCCAAATTATTAGACGCACTGCAAGATTTCATGTAAAATATTAATTACCGAGTGATATTGTACCGTTTTGTTATTTTAAATTGATTTTTTTTTTATATTTTATATTATCCAATCAATTACCGATTTATTTGACATAAATAAAACAACATAAATTTAGAAAAGCATAACTTTATTAAGTTTTAAAGAAAAGTAAAATTAATGATTCTCATGAGGGCGTGAAGCGACCAATGGAGAGCCGTTTCGCTGCGATGGGCGTGAATATATAAAAAAATTAATGAATGTAAAAGTCAATATCTAGTTGAGCCACCTTTAGCCGCTATCAAAGCTTTAATTCTGCGCGGCATGCCATCAGTGCATGATTGTACTGTCTCCTGCATTTGAGGATGATGATTCCACACAAAAATAAATAATATTTTCTAGGAGCTGGGTTTTGTGGGTAATCACATCTTTTGCCAATTCTCTTTTAATCAGCTCCCACACATTTTCAATTGGATTCATATCAGGGCTATTACCCGGCCAACCTAGTATATTTAAACTACAATAATATTGTAAATTTGAACTACAATAATATTGTAGTTTAAATATACTATTATTGCATAAAAACTCTTAAAAAACATAAAATTACTAAAAAAAAATACAATACGTCTAATAATTTGGCCCGGGACTGTACATCTGTCTAGGGCAGTGATTCTCAAACTTTTTTTGCCGCGGAACGATTTCAAAATTTGGCGACACACAAAGAGCCTCACATATGTGAACCGACTTGAGGCATAAAAATCTGTTTATGATTCTAAAAAAGGACGCTTTACAAAGCATTTACGGATTTAATTTCTGTTAAAATCATTCTGGATATTTCTTCATGTCAATTGTGACTTAGAGTTAGTTATAGGGATAAACAATTTTATTGCAAGTTTAGCATATCATAATCATTTCGATTTATTTACCTTTTTTTGAATATTTCATCGTACACTTTAAAAGTGTGAGCCCAAATGCAAAGCTTGTAAGCTTTTGTCCTAAATTTGAAATGGAAAATCCAAATGTACAGTATACTTAAAGTGACCATACATTCTGTTATGAATAGCACCCTCCCTTTTTAAATTATGGCGTTAATAATCCTGTTCTTAACTAACTAACTTTGTTGGCGCAGCGACCCACAATGGATCTTGGCCTCCGAACAGATCTTACGCCACCGTGCTCTGTCCTGCGCCACCTCCTGCCAGTTGCAGATTTGAAGGTTGCGCAAGTCATGGCCCATCATGTCTCTCCAGTGGTACCTGGGGCGCCCCATAGGACGTCGTCCAGTTGGGCGACTCACATACGCTCTCTTGACTGCGCGATCCTCCCCCATTCTGTCAACGTGGCCCCGCCAACGAAGTCGGTGAGCCTTAGTCATTCGTATTACATTGGGTTAGGCCACTAGATGCTCGATTTCGACATTTTTTTGATAGATATATATTTCTGTTTATCTCTTATTTATTGATGTAAATCATGTTTTGATGTTTTCGCGAAAACCCTGTAAATGACACAGATATCCAAAAAAGAATCAAAAATATTCTATATTCGGATGAGAAAAATACTGCGTCGAATAGTCTGAGTCTCATTCTCTCTACGACCAATATAAAATTTAGTTTGAAACTGACTGGTTTTGTGTGATAAAATACAATTTTTTCTGAAACGTTAAAAGTTTTTTTTTGTTCTGGTGGTAAGTTTTGATTTCGCAAAAAAGCGAAAACATTTTTATGTTTCATATTAAGCGAAAACTTAAAAACGTAAACCTTTGCGGTTTACAAAGTTTTCGCTTTTTTGCCTCGATATGGAACATAAAAATGTCTCATTTTATAGACAGCCTATACTCAAACGGTGAAATTACGGTATTTTCATCTGAAGAGTGCTGCACCATTTTAAAATCATTAATATATCAAAGTCGTACTGACTTAAATGGCTCAGAGGTGAGATCGTCAAAAATGGAGACTTCCGATGCTCAGTAATAGACTGTTAAAAATATAATCTTTAAACAAAATAAATAAATTACTAATAATTATAAAAGTTATTTTTATAAATAAATAATTTTAACGAATAGTATTATACAATTAAATTCATTTCATATATATTTTACTAAGAAATTTCAAAATATTTCGTTTTCTACCCTGTGAAGGTCGTAGTGCTTACGATAATGTCCAATTATTTTTTGTCCCAATTTTAAATAAAAAATATATAGTCACCTCAGGTATACTGCATTCTCACTTACAGGAATAAAAGGCATAGCGCAGTGACGTCACGTTTCTGAACAACGTAACGAGTGGAAAGCGTTCGATGCCCCGGGAGCGACGCTACACTTTCAACTAGCACATGAGATAACATGTCTTACAATTAATCTGAAGATAGTATGAACAAATTTTTTTTCTCCCTTTTAAAAGAACTTTTTTTCGATCTCATAAAATAATTGTAATGTTTGAACACATAATTTTTCCTATCAATTTGATTTTATGGTTACCATCATGCCTCTGGTATTGCAGATTAAATTCCATTGGAATCGTTTGATTGTTTCTCGTCTCTCCTGTTTTTACAAGAGAGGAAAACAATGGATATGAATTAATTTCTTATTCAAAGTATAAAATTACTTTAATAAAAGCCACAGTGAGAAAACATAAAATAACCAAAGATAATTGACGACCAATTGGCTCCGCCCGTGGAGTTTGCGGTCGCTGGTTCGATCTCGAAATAACAAAGAAAGTGCATACAGCACTACAAATATTTATTCCGTGTCTTGTAACCCCGCCAATCCTCATTCGACAAGCGTGGAAATGGGGACGCCCATGCTCAACTATGGAACATATATGGCTGTTCAAACAAAAAGACAATTAAAATTGTTTGTTGAATGCACACTATTCAAATTCAAGGTTGAATTTAAATCAATCGAACTACAGCTTGCGGCAGTCCATTGCTAGACATAGTTCTCTCCCAAGAAGCGCAGCCTAGCCCGCTCTTCAGCTTCACGCATCCAGATTCTGCCAGGCGCCCTGCGCAGATCGTCGTAGTCGGGGGGCGTCCCACACTACGTTTGCCAAGACGCGATCTCCACTCCAGCACTCGTCTAAATTTGAATATTGTACGTTTAAAGAAAAAGCAAAAATGAAGATTGGGCAAGTATTTCTATACTTTATATATAAATTAGAGATATTACAAGTATTTCTATAGAAATAATAAATCATATACACATATCAACACCATAACATCATACCCAATACTTTTATTAACATCAAAAAATTTAAATATAACACACAAAGTCCCGAGATCATCTCTGGGAAACTGGGACATATAGAAATAAAAAAGGAAGACTAAAAATTTTTTTTATATATTAGTTCCTATCTCCCTATTATATAAGGAAGAGTAGCACAGAGCTCAGGACGTGATGGGTGGCGAACCACGTCGCCGTCATTTTTCAACAAATTAGGTATATTAAATTCGTCTTAGTGAATCCCACGAGCCGCAAGGGAGGATGGAGATCAGCCCCACATGCTGAGGTAAGGCACCATAATACCCGGGGGAGACCGATCCCGGGACCGTCGGCACGCTTGCGACTAAGCTCGCCTCTAGCCACGCATCCATTGGCACGGCAGACCATGGATTGGCGGAGAGGAAGGGAAAGGATAGAGAAGAAAGGATAGGGCAGGAAAGGAAATGCGGATTGGCGGGGGGGGGGGGGGGGTTACCAGATTCTGAATAAATATTTATAAATCCATACATGTATTTATTCCGATGCGGATTGCGGATCGAACCCGCGACCATCCACTCCGGGGGCGGAGGGCCACTGAGCCAATCGGTTGAATAGTAAAAAGGTGGATAAAATTACTTAAAAAGAACCAAATCCAGATATTTATTACAGGGTAGCAGCGTTACTTGTACGTTACGTCATTTTATTATTATTTTTCTATTTTGTTTACCCGTCGCGTATCTTAAATTCTGACTGTCCACATAAGATTTGGTAAAACAAAAACACAAGTACAATAATATGCACTAAAAATAACAATTAAATTAAATATAAAAATTCAATTTATAAACTAAAATCTAGTAACTAAATGGTACGAGATTCTGTTAGAACAGTTGGCGTTGGTTTTCATAAGAACCGACGAAGTAAATTTTCCGACCAGAATTATTTGTAACAATATAATTTTTAATAATAGTATAAGCAATTTAAAATGAAATCAATTATTATTAATAATAATAAAATCCAAGTTTATATAAATGTAATAAAAAAGGGATATGTTAAGATATATCTTCGGATATCTATCTGCTCTCTTCATAAGCCAATCAATCGATTTATAGTATAACTGGCTTCGAATAGATGTATATATCTAGATGCAAAATAGGATGTGAAAGAGGAAAAAAAATATATTTTAATGCATTTTTATTCCTGAAAAAGGATTTTTTTATGAAAAGCGTCAGTATATGTACTCTTAGTTCAACACATTACAAAACTTTGGTTGATCAAATTTCATGAGCTTTGTTATTTAGTTAATAACAAAAAGTGATTAAAAATAAATGATCATTACTCATCATACACCATCATTATCCAATGATATACGTATACGGGGGACATCTACATACACAGGGGTGTGGGATCGAGCCTCGGGGATGAACCCCGCTGCTCGTGCAGCAACTCAAAGGGGCAACCGCCTCCCGGTCCTAGATGCCGCTGTTTCCAACGGTTTTGGGCGTCCTTTAACGACTTCGCGTCGTCGATATGTGGCTGAACCTATTCCTACGTTGGGTCTGTCGCTGGCCCTCCTCCGTCGCGGAAGCCAGGCGGCGACAGAAGGATTTCGCGTGGCAGCGGGCGTCCCTCAGGTCGGCAAGCGTGGGGGAGAGCAAACTTGTCCATTGTCGGCTCGGTCAAATCCAATGATATTAAAGCTACAGACAGCCTTTACGGTCTACGTCTGGGCAAAAATAACTTTATTGTTTTTACCAGCCCATATATGTATGTCGGGAACGCCTCGGTAATTCCTACGGTATTGCAGATGTCTATGGAAAGCTAGATTGCTTTCCATCAGGCGACACGCTTGCTCGTTTGCCTTCCTATCCTATCAATAGAAATTATACAAATAACTTTTGAGGGTAACCTACCCTGTGGATCCAGCTTCCTTCAGCGGTGTTTCTTTGGGTCTCAGGTGTGACTTGTGAGGTTGGGGTTTCAGGTGTGACTTTTAACCCTTAAAAAAACAAGCCTAAACTTCTCTTAAAGGCATGTAACGCTTCTGCAATGGGCAGCATTTATTACTTACCAGGTGACGCGCCTGCTCTTCTTGCCTTCCTTGTGATAAAAAAAAATAGTTTTTAACCAATTTCTTTAATATCATAGTTAATTTAATATCATCAGTATCAATATCCTTACGTTTTTTAAACACTTTAATAGTGGTAAAGCCACGCTGCAGACGAATACTTTGTCAAGAATGGCATATTATTTGTCTGTAGCGTGAATGGGCCGGCTCGCCCGCCGAAGTACCACACTCCCGCAGAAAACCGGCGTCTGAGTGGTAGCTTAGTTACCCCGCTTCGTACGGTGAACGGCCGAATTCCTGAGGCCCAACACCCTCTTCCTCCCTCTTCCCCTCCCCCTCTCATTCCCACTCCCATAATGACAGTTTCCTTAAAGGTCGGCAACGCTTCCGCACTGCCTATGGCGCTGCGGATGTCTATGGGCGGCCTATACGCCTGCTCGTTTGTCTTCCTGTCCCATAAAAAAAATAATGTATTATAATAAACACTTGATATGTTTATTATATTGTCAACCGATTATTGTGAGCGTTGGTGGTGTAATGGTCAGCATAGTTGCCTTCCAAGCAGTTGATCCGGGTTCGATTCCCGGCCAACGCACATTTTTTTAATATTTTAATTATTTTTTTTTTAATACAGTGGCCTTTTTAACATCAACGCTCACTGTAATCCTACACGCCTATCACTGTTAATGGTACATCAAATTTCGGTAAATCTTCACAAATATAATGCATGATTGTACACGTTGTAACTTGTACGCTCCACCATTATTGTTTTCGTAAGTTCTACAGCACTGATGATGTTATTTTTATAATAAAATATTAGCTCTCCATTGTGATGTATAATTTACTAAATTCCACATTCATATTATATACATAATTATTTAGTATGATACGTAGTTCAAATAGATTCTTTAATTTGTTGGATAACGTACCCTTCAAATTTAAAAAAAAAACTCAAAGAAGTCCAGACTATAATTCGACACATTTGATTTTCCGATATTACGCAAATATATATATATTTGCGTAATATCGGAAAATCAAATATACGCCTAAATGCAAAATAAATAGGAATATTAAATAAATTAAAAAATACCAAATATTACCGATTTTATTTAATTTCAGCAAAATATATAGTAAAAACGTTTTTTTTTTTTCAATGACGGCGACGTGGTTCGCCATCCGTCACGTCCTGATTCTCACGAGGACGAGAAGCGACAAATGGAGAGCCGTTTCGCTGCGATGAATGGTAGCCGATGGAGCTCTATGGTCCC
This sequence comes from Baronia brevicornis, assembly GCA_031353405.1. Classification (NCBI taxonomy): domain Eukaryota; kingdom Metazoa; phylum Arthropoda; class Insecta; order Lepidoptera; family Papilionidae; genus Baronia; species Baronia brevicornis. Next base: position 839,537 of record JASFAT010002976.1, read on the forward strand.
TGCCAACCCCTGCGGGGGATAGGCGTGAATATATATAATATTTTTTCATGTTATTGTTGTTCTCTAATTTACTCTAAAATTGTGATAAAACTGGGAGGAAATAGGGAGCAGGTTAGAGTATACACGATTGGTTTTACGTGACGTTTTTTAAACGTCGCGTTTATTTAACGTCGCGCTTTTAATTGTACTTTATGAACGGTCTTCTGTGGATAATAGGAGTATCCCATTTCTTCTCCCGGGTGTCATATGAGACAACCATCGGAGAAAGTATCTATTATAGAAGGCCAATATCATCCGCTTGAATAATAAAAACCAATCTGTCACTTTCAATTTGACTGTCTTGCATTACTTACGGGTAATGATTTTTGCTGTGATTACGACCAATTCAATTCTAGAAATATATTACACTCATTTTCGAGGGACTGTATCCCCACTGTACTTCTACGACTGTTTTAATTAATTCATTGTTTAATTGATAGTTATATAACTAAACAATGTAGTAGAGCCACGCTGCAGACGAATACCTTGTCAAGAATGGCATAATATTTGTCTGTAGCATTAATGGGCCGGCACGCCCGGGGAAGTACCACACTGGCGCAGAAAACCGCTGTCTGAGTGGTAGCTTAGCTACTGCGCTTCGTACGGTGAGCGGCCGAGTTCCGGAAGCCCAACACCCTCACCCCTCCCCTTCCCCGCCCCTGTCATTCTTTAAATGTCGGAAAAGCTTTCGATTGCATTGCTTGCTTGGCATTGATTGCTTTCCATCAGGCGACACGCCGGCTCGTTTGCCTTTCTATCCCATAAAAAAGCTTATTCACTTAGAAATTGAAAACGCTAGATTAAAAAAAAAAATGCTCGTCTGTATGAGACTAAGTTTTGTATATAATTATTGTATTTACGCAAATGGATGCCTTTCAACGTGACTTAGTTTAGATACACTGTTTGTTTTTTCTTGGTATTGAAATAGTATTGTACCCATGACATTTGTACAAACAATGTTCTAGATTTTACAGTATTCCAATAGGGCATTCATCGGCGTTGGTGGTGTAATGGTCAGCATAGTTGCCTTCCAAGCAGTTGATCCGGGTTCGATTCCCGGCCAACGCACATTTTTTAGTCCATATCTTATTCAAAAAAGAACATTTTACCCATGGCCATGTACTAAACATTATTTGACTTTTCCCGCCAACTTACATCAGTGACGTTGTGTTTTTATTTCATTTTCATAATCTCATATTATTATCAGTTATATTGTTTAATTATGGTGGAGTATTATACAATATATTTCGATTAAGGTGTATATGTGGAGTGATATGAAATAAATGCGTGTATCGTGACTTTTCAAGTTGACTCAAAAAATCCATAGAAGGTTTTGGTAGAATAGCCACCATTTTATCAAGACGTAAGGTGATACGTTGACTAGTTATATTTGAAGAGATTTGATGTTATCGTATTTTATTTAACACTGGCATAATAGTTATAACTAATTGTCATCAATATTTATTTAATTTTTATTGAGTTAAAACAATACTTTTTTCTCTTTTGCTTTAAAGAATATTTAAAAGTTATCATAGCCTAATCGGCTGAGCAGATCGTTTTCAAAAAATTGTCATTGGATTTTAAGTCAATTACCGACGAGTTATATAACGACGTCTGAAAGGCAAAACCTCTTTTAGCAAAACAAACTAATGCGAGAAATGGAATACTGGTCTCATCTCTGGGTCAGGGTACTCCAATATCAGCTTCTTTCTCTTTGACCGCATACAACATCGGGTTGTTCGAATCGTACTTGACCAAGATCTCATAGCACGGCTAGGTTCTTTAGCACCTGTGGAGGGATACCTGTTTTTTGGGATAGGAAGGCAAACGAGCAGACGTGTCACTCGATGGAAAGTCAAAGCCGTCCATGGACATCCGTAGCGCCATAGGCAGTTCGGAAGCCTTTACTACCTTTAAGAAAAGTGCCACTAGTGACACTTACACTAGGGGGGGATGGTGTTGGGCCTCCGGAACTCAAACTCATCTCTCAGCGTCTTTTATCGATTCTATCATGGTGTGTGCTGCGAGGAATAATTTTAGAAATTGATAACAAAATATATCGTAAATAAATAGTTACCTACACACAATTCATCATCATCAAAAGTTCATCCCCACCATTTGTATGAATGGCGCTTCTGTAAGGTGCGTTTTTCTTTCTTCTTTCCACGCACCAGTACCCAGTGGAACCAGCTACCTCTAGCGGTGTCACCGATCCTATACGTCATTGGAACCTTCAAGAAACAAGTCTACACATTTCTCAAAGGCCGGCAACGCTTCTGCACTGTCTATGGCACTGCGGGTGTCTATGGGCGGCGTTGATTGCTTTCTATCAGACGACACGCTTGCTCGTTTGCCCTCCTATGCCATGAAAAAGTTACATTAGGCAATATATTTTTTTTTTATATATTCACGCTTATCCCCCGCAGGGGTTGGCAGAGACCACAGAGCTCCATCCGCTGCCATTCATCGCAGTGAAACGGCTCGTCATTGGTCGCTTTTCGCCCTCGTGAGAATCAGGACGTGACGGGTGGCGAACCACGTCGCCGTCATTTTAGACAAATTAGGTATATTAAATTCGTCTTTAGTGAATCCCACGAGCCGCAAGGGAGGATGGAGGTCAGCCCCAGCAGAGCCCTGCATGCTGAGGTAAGGCACCATAGTACTCGGGGAGCCCGATCCCAGGGTACTATGATGATAGAGAAGGAAGTAAAGGGAATGCGGATTGGGGAGTTATCAGACTCGAAATAAATATTTATAAATCCATATATTTATTCCGATGCGGGAATCGAAGCCGCGATCATTGACTCCGCGGGCGGAGGGCCCCGCCACTGAGCCAATCGGTCGGCAATATAATAACTGCATTAATATAATATTTGCTCATATCTTATTAAAAAAAAAAATAAAATTTACATTTGCAAATGGCAGTGCGTTTGACGACTAATTAGCTAAATGACGGGGCTACTCAATGCAGCATCAATGGTTCCGGGTTCGATCCTCACGTATGAATAAATATAGTTATTCCGAGGCCGCTTACCCCGCCAATCCACATTGGACAAGTGTGGTGGGCTAATGTCCGTTCCTCCAAAAAGGGAACATCTATGTCCAACAGTGAGACGTATGCTAAGAAAAAAAAATGCTAAGAAAAAAATGTGCGTTGGCCGGGAATCGAACCCGGATCAACTGCTTGGAAGGCAACTATGCTGACCATTACACCACCAACGCCGATAAAGGTTCTATCGAAACAACGCTTGTGTAGTTTTATTTACGCTGATGTAAGAAAACGTGATGATACATGGATTTAGTTAGTTAGGTACATATGTACATACAATTGAACTTCTCTAGAGGTTGTCGGATTTCACAAACGTAACCAGCCCAATGCTTGTTTACTTATTTGAAAGAATATGTCTGTGAATTTAGTTCTATGGCGGATTTCTTCATTCCGAATCATATTTACCAGAGAAAGTTAAATAATTAATTTAAATTCAATGCCTTTGTGTTGTAGATATCTGTGAGCGGCGTTGATTTTTTTTTATGGCATAGGAGGGCAAACGAGCAAGCGACCTGCCTGATGGAAACCAATCAACGCCGCCCACAGACAACCGCGACGTCGCAGGAGTCATGGCAGCGTTGCCGGCCTTTTAGTACTTGTTTTTTGAAGATGCCAATGTCGTATCGGTTCGGAAGGACAGTTCCACAGAGTGGTGGTGCGTGAAAAGAAGTTTCGAGAGAAACGCACCGTAGTAGATCGTCACTCATCCAGATGGTGGGGATGAAACTTTTCTTTACGGCGATTTGTGCGGAATTATTTCAAACAATTCGTCGGAGCACTCCCCATGATCAAAGCGGTAAAAAATGCTGAGAGATGAGACATCACTCCGCATCGCTAGAGAATCAAACCGATCAGTAAGATGTTGATCAATTGATTGCTTTCCATCAGAAATTACACACATACGCCTGAATAACAATTACAAATGATCAAATAAAAATATCACTTTACAACTGAACATTATATTAACGTTGAAATTGTTTGGATAACACAAAAAAACACGAATGGCTGTATTTAACATGGAACAATAGGATTTTATAATACATAAAATAGAATGGGTTTCGCCATTCTTTCTTGTATTTCTATTCATCGATGGTGTAATTAATGAATCAAATTTATTGTTACTCGTTGATTAATAGTCAGACAATACTTTTCGGAAATCCATTATTATGTGGACCGACAGAATTTTACTTTATGGACAGTCAAAAGTTTTACTTAGCTAAGATCCGCGACAAGCAAAACAATAACAGAAAATTAATAATGTGTGTTTTTCCGTTGGGTTAAGTGGATTTATTTGGAACCTAAACCAAAAACTTACCGAAAATTTGATTTAGGTAAAACTTTTGACTGTCCATATAGTGATGGATTTCCGCAAAGTATCGCCTGACTCCATTAATAAGAATTTTACTTATGTAAGATCCGCGAAAAGCAAACAAACAAGTAAAATAAAAATCGGAGGCAACCATGACGACTGCCGACAGAAGTGAAAACTTAAAACTCTATTTTGAAATTTCAAACTTATGTAATTGTAATATTAAATGCTTTTATCACTACTGCGTGTTGCTGACGTGACTTACAAAACTTTATCATACACATACAATCAGGTTGGCGTGATGCGTGTACATAGGCAGCTGCGCGCAAACAAACAAGGGTGACATCTGATGGAAAGCAATCAACACCGCCCACAGACATCTGCATTAATATAGGCATCACTCTTTCAGCCGCTGGATTCCACTACCACACTCGCCACAAGGAAAAGTTTCATCCCCACTATCTGGATGAAAGGCGATCGACTACGGTGAGTTTTTTTACCAAAAAGAACCGTTTAAACCAAATATATATATAGATAGCATAGATAAACCTAAAGAATTCATACATACATACATATCGTCACGCCTGTTTCCAGCAGGGGTAAGCAGAGACCACAGATCTCCATCCGCTACGATCTCGGCACACTTTCCTTGCCTCCCCCACACCTATCCATCCCTTCTTCCATCCTTCTTCTCACATTCATCGTAGCGAAACGGCTCTCCGGTAATCGCTTCTCGCCCTCGTGGGAAACAGGACGTGACCACCCGCCACGTCCTGTTCCCCACGTCACCGTCATTTTTAACAAATTAGGTTTATTACAATATATAATATAATTATAGTATATAAAGAATTCACAGCTATTAGATACCACGCCATTATGAGGAATTTAATCCGGGTATCTGGCTACAACTGATATACACTTCAGCTGCAAGCCGGGATTCCGGAAGACAAAAGAACCACGTACCCAATACCCGGCTATATAGCTGCTGTCAGACCGCAATTAACTTTAGTCCAAGTCTAAGCTCCAAAGTTTATTGCGCAGCGTTAATCTCTTTTAGAAATTGATAACAAAATATATCGTAAGTTCATAGTTACCAATACTATATGGGCGATCAGAACTTTTACTTAGATTTAGAGATACAATAGTGGTAGAGCCACGCTGCAGACGAATACTTTGTCAAGGCATAATATTTGTCTGTAGCATGAATGGGCCGGCTCGCCCGGCGAAGTATCACACTCCCGCAGAAAACCGGCGTCTGAATGGTAGCTTATCTACCGCGCTTCGTACGGTGAGCGGTTGAGTTCTGGAAGCCCAATACCCTCCCACCTCTACCCATCCTCCTCCCATTCTCATTCCCATAATGACACCTTGAAGGTCGGCAACGTGTCCTTTTTCCGTTTTTAACCTTCGCAAATCAGAGAGGCACTCTTAGAAGAAAATCTAGGTGAATGGCGATTGGGTACGGTGCGTTTTACGGAAACTTCTTTCCACGCACTACTAACTTGTGGAACCAGCTACCTTCCGCAGTGTTTCCGAGCGAATACGACATTGGAACCCTCAAAAAACATGCCTACACGTTCCTCGAAGGTCCATAACGCATCTGCAATGCCCACGGCAATGCGGAAGTCATGGATAATGTTCTGCATCCACTGGACTTAGATATCATAAAATAAATTCTGATAAAGTATAGATTATGTATTATTATTAAGTAAATATTACGGTGCCGAAACGTGGACACTGATAGTCCGTCTCCTTGACTAGCTCAAAGTCGCTCAGAGAGCTATGGAGAGGGATGCCATTATGGGAGGCTCGGAGTTTCTCTCGCTTGCGGAGTTTCTTGCTCGGAGTGGATAGAATTCGAAATGAAGAAATTCGCCGGAGAACCAGAGTCACCGACATAGCTCTTCAAGTCAGCAGACTGAAGTGGCAATGGGCTGGACACGTTTGTCGGAGAACCGACAATCGTTGGAGTAGACGAGGACTGGAATGGAGACCGCGACTCGGCAAACGTAGTGTGGGACGCCTCCCTGCTAGATGGAGCGACGATCTGCACAAGGCGGCTGGCAGAGACTGGATGCGTGTAGCCGAAAATCGAGCTAGGTGGTGCGTCTTGAGTGAGGCCTATGTCCAGCAGTGGACTGCCGTGGGCTGATATTGATAGATTATGTATGTAAGTTAAGTTTATATTTTTTCTGTTAGATAATGAGAGACATGAGAATAATGTTTATATTGTCTCAAGAATTTCTTATGATGCTTTTATCCGCGTTGGTGGTGTAATGGTCAGCATAGTTGCCTTCCAAGCAGTTGATCCGGGTTCGATTCCCGGCCAACGCACGCTTTTTTTATACTTATAATTATTTTATTGAACTATTTTTATATTATAACTATAAAATTAGGAGAATGTATTTTATGGTTCCACTATATTATATTTGATTATATTAAGACTATGTAAGATTATAAAAAACCTTAGTCACGTAAAACAGTGCGTACGTTTAAAGTATGAAATCATAAAATGAAATAAAAAATACCTTATTTATCATACCTTTAATTACAAAAACTAAAATTAAAACCTTAATAATATTATAATATTTTTTTTTTTATATATTCACGCCTATCCCCCGCAGGGGTTGGCAGAGACCACAGAGCTCCATCCGCTGCCATTCATCGCAGCGAAACGGCTCGTCATTGGTCGCTTTTCGCCCTCGTGAGAATCAGGACGTGACGGGTGGCGAACCACGTCGCCGTCATTTTCGACAAATTAGGTATATTAAATTCGTCTTTAGTGAATCCCACGAGCCGCAAGGGAGGATGGAGGTCAGCCTCAGCAGAGCCCTGCATGCTGAGGTAAGGCACCATAGTCCCCGGGGGAGCCCGACCTCGGGACGATCGGCACGCTTACGACTAGGCTCGCCCCTAGCCACGCATCCATTGGTACGGCAGACCGTGGATTGGCGGAGAGGAAGGGAAAGGATAGAGAAGAAAGGAAGGGGTAGGAAAGGAAATGTGGATTGGGGGAGTTACCAGACTCGGAATAAACATTTAAAAATCCATATAAATATTTATTCCGATGCGGGAATCGAACCCGCGACCATTGACTCCGCGGGCGGAGGGCCCCGCCACTGAGCCAATCGGTTGTCAATATTATTATATGCAATTAAAAAAAAATAATAATTTTAATCTAACAAGTGTCATAAAATGACGAAAAAGAACGAAGCGCGCGCTCAGCTACCGTGCTTCGTTCGGTGAGCGGCTGTGTTCCGCAGGCCCAACACCCTACTCCCCTCCCCTCCCTCCCCCTCCTCTCTCCTCCCCCTCCTTCACCCATAATGACACTTTCCTTAAAGGTCGGCAACGCTTCTGCACGGCCTATGCTACTGCGGATGTCTATGGGTGGCTTTGATTGCTTTCCATCAGGTGACACGTTTGCCTTCCTATCTCAAAAAACACTTTCAGGGATTCAACTCTATCGATATCTTAACCAACCATAAACTCTTATCAATCTTATTTCATCATGATCATCCTGAGAAATTCCACTACCGAAGGTAGATTTGACGATTGAGTCACTATAATATGATGAAATAACTGATTAAACTAATAATTTAATAAGCTATTGTTAACTAGAATAAAGAATATTAAACGCACATAAGATGTTTCGATCGTAAAATCATCGGCGTTGGTGGTGTAATGGTCAGCATAGTTGCCTTCCAAGCAGTTGATCCGGGTTCGATTCCCGGCCAACGCACGCTTTTTTTAAGTTCGTTTCTTATGCATAATAGAACGTTTAAACCAGATATTCCCAAATTATTTTGGACACGAGTTACCTTTACCAAAAATAACTGATACTTTACATCCCCATCTCATCTCAATGTAATCTCTAGTTTTTTTCCTATTAATCCGAAATATTTAACAATTCAAAACTTTACGGTTGGTGGCGAGTTTCGACCTCAAGGGGTTGATATCGACCACTTTGGGAATCCCTGGTTTAAACCATCATACAATCAAACATATTCTTTGAAATAAAATAATATTATACTTTCTTTCTTCTTTTTTTATATATTCACACCTGTCCCCCGCAGGGGTTGGCAGAGACCACAGAGCTCCATCCGCTACCATTCATCACAGCGAAACGGTTCTCCATTAATCGCTTTTCGCCCTCGTGAGAATCAAGACGTGAAGGGTGGCGAATCACGTCACCGTCATTTTCAACAAATTAGGTGTAATAAATTCGTCGTAGTGAATCCCACGAGCCGCAAGGGAGGATGGAGATCAGCCCGCATGCTGAGGTAAGGTACCATAGTACCCGGGGGAGCCCGATCCTGGTACGGTCGGCACGCTTGCGACTAAGCACGCCCCTAGCCACGCAACGATTAGCACGGCAGACCGTAGATTGGCGGAGAGGAAGGGAAAGGATAGAGAAGAAAGGAAAGGGCAGGAAAGGAAATGCGGATTGGGGGGGTTACCAGACTCGGAATAAATATTTATAAATCCATACATATATTTATTCCGATGCGGACATCGAAACCGCGAGTATTGACTCCGCGGGCGGAGGGCCCCGCCACTGAGCCAATAGGTCGTCATAAACTATTGTTAACTAAAATAAACAATATTCAACGGACATAAGACGTTTCGATAGTAATATCATCGGCGTTGGTGGTGTAATGGTCAGCATAGTTGCCTTCCAAGCAGTTGATCCGGGTTCGATTCCCGGCCAACGCACGCTTTTTTATAGTTCGTTTCTTATGCATAATAGAACGTTTAAACCAGATATTCTCAAATTATTTTGGGCACGAGTTCTCTTTTCCAAAATGAACTGACGCCCCATATCCCCATCTTATCTCAATGCAATCTCTAGTTTTTTTCCTATTAATCCGAAATATTTAACAAATCAAAAACTTTGCGGTTGGTGGCGAGTTTTGACCCTAAGGGGTTGATATCGATCACTTTGGGAATCCCTGGTTTAACCTTGATTATACAATAAAATTGATCTGCGCAGGGCGGTTGGCAAAAACTGGATGCGTGTAGCCGAAGATCGGGCTAGGTGGCGCTTCATGGGGGAGGCCTATGTCCAGCAGTGGACTGCCGCAGGCTGCTGATGATACAATAAAACACATATTCTTTGAAATAAAACAATAATACACTTTCTTTCTTCTTAAAATAATATTTATGATGTTATCTTAGCCTATTCGCTTACGCGGATCGTTGTAAATTTGTCATTGACATTTGCGTCTATTGCCGACGAGTGACGAAGTAATTCACATTCGAGCAAAACGATGTGCGTTGGCCGGGAATCGAACCCGGATCAACTGCTTGGAAGGCAACTATGCTGACCATTACACCACCAACGCGGGTGGTAATACCATCGAAACAGATTAACTTATGTTCGTTCAATATTGTTTACACAAGTGCGGGTGAAACGTGACCTTATTGGTTTTACGTGTTGAAGATTTCTGTACACACTTTTCGTTCACATTTTTATAAGATTTCTACCTAGTTTTCATTCAACTACCTATTCATTTTAGTGGTGATAAATTAACCTTGTTTTGGTTCTATTTTATTTAGGCGCGTTACACGACTCTGGATAGGGAAAAAATCTATGGATTCGCGTCAGCAACATGCTAATGCTTAAGGTAGATATTATTAAAATATTAAAATTATTTATATATTATTTGAGCCGTTTTCTTTGAAAGTGGTGTGAGTCCATTTTATATTCTTTATTTATTAAAATTATATATATTTAATTAACACTTCAATTTTTATTTACTTATATAATTTATACAATTTTGCAATTATTTTTAAATTGCATAATACAGTTTTAAGTTTTCACCTCTGTCGGCAGTCCTCATGACTGCCTCCGATTTTTATACTTACTTGTTCATTAAATCTGTTGCATTTAATCTGTGGCACCATATTAAAAAAATTTGTTCATAATCTTTTATTGCTAGTACCTTTTTTCAAATAATAAAAAACTATGTCATTTCTTTAGAAATACCTACATTTTTTTGTATTTTTTGTGTAACGCACACTACTGACAGACTGTTGACAGAATGACCAGCGCTGTAGTTAACCAACATTACAGCATTAAAGCTGAGCCAAGGCCTATTCTTTAGTAAATTAATGTTAATTTTAAGTTATTTTGACAATTTGTGTAGTACTGTACTTTAATTGAAGTGAATACTTCTATAGCCGCGTTACACGACTCTGGGTAGGGAAAAAAATCTATGTGTTCACGTCAGCAACATGCTAATGCTTAAGGTATATCTATAGCTATGAGTTAAACACAGTTAATGCGCGCGCAGCTGCCTACGTACACGCATCACGCCAACACATTGTATATACCCGATTGTATGTGTGCGTTGGGCGCTTCATGGATGAATAAAGTTTTGTGAGTCGCGTCAGCAACATGCTGTAGGAATAGTATAGCATTTAATATTACAATTACTTTGAAATTTCAAAATACAGTTTTAAGATTTCACTTCTGTCGGCAGTTCTCATGACTGCCTGACTGACTGACTTTTTTTATTTAATTATTTTTATTATATTTAAATATTTTTATTAAATAAAAAATTTACATATATTACCGATTTTAATTTAGTAAAATATATAATAAAAATTAAATTCTTTCATTTTAATGATGTTCTCCAATCTACCTATTTGTCTGTTGTGCTAGATCTAACTGGAGGTTCATTTTAAAAAGTAAGTATGTACGTGTCATTGGCGAAATCATCCGTGCTATTTTAGCACTATTGAAAGCCATTAATTCAAATGAATTAATGAATATTCTCTCTGGTCGATCCTTCATGTGTGAAAATCGCGATCACCAGACTTCACCCAGCGGTTCTTCAGGCTCTTCCATTTCATGACTAACTCGCTGTTTTCTTCGTGACTTTCATGGTGATTTTCTTGGGAATTTAGTGCATAGACATTTTTTTTGGAGTTATTTAGACCCCAAGGCTTTCTGAAGCCTCTTCCGAGTGGTTTCCCGGTCGGGAGTATAGTTATACCGCCATTGCTCGGTAGCCAGAGCCTCGTCTGTTATCTAGCAGGGAGCACCCGGTACCCGCTTGAGTACCGCCGCCAAAGCGCGTGCAGGTGAGGTTGACTTGGGCCGGTTAAGATGTTATTACTATTCTCCCCTTACTCCCCTATAATGAATGAATGAATATTAATATATTGTAAATAAAATTAAGAGAGAAAAATAGATTTAAATGTGGTTTTAGATTTATAAATATAAAATAAAATCTCTCTACAGAGCAACACATCAAAGTATTTTATTTCAGTAAGATATAAGAGATACAGTATCATCAACAGCCTGCGGCAGTCCACTGCTGGACATAGGCCTCCCCCATGAAGCGCCACCTAGCCCGCTCTTCGACTACACGCATCCAGTTTCTACCGGCCGCCCTGCGCAGATCGTCGCACCATCTAGCCGGGGGGCGTCCCACACTACGTTTACCGAGACGCGGTCTCCACTCCAGCACTCGTTTGCTCCAACGATTGTCGGATCTCCGACAAACGTGACCAGCCCATTGCCACTTTAGTTTGCTAATTCGAAAGGCTATATCGGTGACTTTAGTTCTCTGTCGGATTTATTTGTTCCGAATCATATCTACCAGAGAAACTTCGAACATAGCCCTCTTCATAACTCTCTGAGCGACTCTGAGCTTGTGAAGCAGACGGACTGTCAGCGTCCACGTTTCGGAGCCGTAGGAGAGTACAGGTAGGACACACTGGTCGAAGACTTTTGTCTTCAAGCTTTGAGGTATGGGCGACAAGAGTATAAAAACATACTGTATGAGATACAGTTTTATACTGTAAGAAAATGCAAAGAAATTAATAACATTATATTATGTAAATTAACATCAATACAGGGTGTTTATCCCCAATCTGGGTGCCAAGCCTTTCTGCCTTCGACTGATATAGGGTTGATGTCCATTCCGTGCACTCCATGCTCACATGTGAGATACATATAGTATGTTAAGAAATAACTAGAATTGTAACCGCATTAATATTAGCATCCGGTGTAGAATTTCTACGTGTATATGCTGCTTAAACTAAGGTCTGACGGCACAGAGTAGGTGATATACAGAGTGTACAATCTTCACCAATTAATCAATATAAACGTACAAAAATTCTTAGTTTTTTTTTTATGAGATAGGAAGGCAAACGAGCAGATGTGTCCTCGAATGACCTGATGGTAAACAATCACCGACGCCAATAGAAACTGGAACTCAACCGCTCACCAGAAGAAGCACGGTAGCTAAGCTAACTACTCAGATGCCAGTTTTCTACGGGAGTGTGGTACTTCCCCGGGCTAGCCGGTCTATTCATGATGCAGACAAATAATATGACAAATAATAGCTGCGGCGTGGCTCTACCACTACATAGTATTTTTATTTATTTATTTTATAGCCAACGTAACATGAGCATTGCAATGTAAGTACAAAAAAGCAACGGAAAAAAATGTAATGTAAAAATTTCTATCAAATTGACAGATATCGATCGATCAAGGATCTGGGTCCAACAAGAAAAAAATCAGTAGGTTTTATGGTCAAGCATATTCATTTATTTATTCTTTTTACACAGTTTTTGGAATAAAGGGGAAGTTAATGCTGGAAGGCATTCTCTGCCAGTTGACCGTTGATGAAAAAGTTAAATTTAGGTACAAAATGAAATAAAAATATATCATCCAATACATAAATATATAGATACATATACATTAATATATATTTCATCAAAACATATACCTTCTACGTATAAATACATACGTAAATATGTACATATATGCACACATACAATACTTACAAAACATACTTCATATCTCTGACACGCATATATATGTGAGGCAGAGATTTGACAAATATTAATATGATTAATGGAGTCAGGCGTTGCTTTGCGGAAATCCATTAATTACTATGTGAACAGTCAAAACTTTTACCTAGGTAAGATCCACGACAAACAAACAACAACAGAAAATTAATAATGTGTGTTTTCCTGCTGGATGAAGTGGATTTACCTGGGCCTTAAACCAAAACTTACCGAAAAAACCAACTCTCTACCCACCAACCACTATACACAACACCAAACACTCACTACCACTTTTCCACCTTGTAAACGACACGTATTTCGCCTCAACACGAGGCATCTTCAGGTATAGTAGACTCTACGGAAGACAACCATCAAGCCACAGTAACTTAATATTAATTGATGTAGGACTGTAATTAATGTTAAATAGTTAATATTTAGTTTAGTTATAACGTTATTATTTAAAAATAATATTATATAAAAAATCTTTGTTAATTCATTACTCTGTGTACCCCCATTTAAGATGTAAACACATAAGTATAGAGAGGTAACTCTAGGGTAGGGGGTTGTTGGGGGTTGGTTTTCAGGCAGTCGACGCGGCACGCTGCCGCAAGACGGACGCGCTAGAGGGCGCTTGTTTCGTCATTCGGTATAATAACCACAAATCCAAGTGTACAACCCCTATTTCCTCCTTTTATTCCCGAATGAAAACAGGACGTTGTGTGCGCGGATTTTCTCTCCGCAAACGTCGGCTGTTTTCATTTGGAATTATCCAAGTTTCCCGTCTTAAATTTTCCTCGCGTGTTTCTCTCAATTTTCCTATCTCATCTCTTTTACGGACGTTATTACAGTGATTATATTATTCTATTTCTAAAAATCATAAGCGTTCATTTGAATTGTGTGTGAATTTTGTCAATTTAATATAAATGCCTTGTGGATTTGTATAATTCAAGTAAGTCGTTCAAATGTATATTGATTGTGTAAACTGCTAACTAACGAGATCTATCATTCATTAAACGTATTTATATATAGATAATATAAAATTTGATTTTTTGAATCACTCATTCATTGTTTCTCATACTATTAATAATGAAATAATAATAATAAAGTAATTCACACATATTAATGACATGAAAATCATTATTTAATATAATATCTAAATTTTATCTTCTCCGTCAACCTAAATATTGACTGGCAGAGAATGATTTCCGGTATTACGATCGCTTTTACCAATTACTGTACAATAAAAATAAGTAAATAAATTAATTATGATGAAAATTAATTTGTGAATCATCATTATTACGTACATAACATCTTTGCAGAATCATTAATTAGATTAAAGAAAAATATTAACATAGAGTTTATAGACATTTCAATTTTATGATTATTTTAATTGTTATTTATATTTTAATAATTAATAGACTATCTGATTACAATGTCTTTGCTAAAATGTTGTACAAACCTTTAAGTGCATAAAACTGTAATTTGTACAAAGATTATAGTGCATAAAACTGTAATTTGTACAAAGATTATAGTGCATAAAACTGTAATTTGTACAAAGATTATAGTGCATAAAACTGTAATTTGTACAAACATTATAGTGCATAAAACTGTAATTTGTACAAAGATTATAGTGCATAAAACTGTAATTTGTACAAAGATTATAGTGCATAAAACTGTAATTTTTAAGGAACTTTTTTTTATTTATTTATGTATGGAACATCACCAGGAGTTACATTCAATATACATACATTATTCTAGTTCTAAAAAAGTACTTAAATGTGATCCTAATTATAGATGGACACAAAATTAACATAAAGTGAAAGCAGACAAATCAAATATTATCGAGAGACTTATTAAATATGTGCATGCATTAAAAAAATAAAATATTACAATTAATAATCATTAAATTTAAATTCCAATCATAATAAATGATTTCAATATATATTATATTATATATAAATTTTAAATGATAAATAAATTAATAAAATCAAAATTAAAAGAATAAAAATCAAAATTAATTTTTATAAATCATTATAGGGAGAAAGGTGTCCCCCCCCCTACGGGTAAAGGCCTCCTCCATTTTTCTCCACATCTGGTCTGCCTTGATTTTGTATTAAGTTGGAATTGTGTTAGCGTAATGCGTAACGCGTCTAGCCGTATTTAGAATAGGCGATTAGATTTTATTACTTAATTTCAAACCGCTGTCACTTTAATGGTATTTATTTACTTTCATACTCCCTTTACCACATTCATAAGAAGAAATAAGAGAACGATGTGGAGTAAAAGGTGTCGTGACAAAAGTTGAGAAAGGGATGCTTAGATAGTTTGGGCACATAGAGAGGATGGACGAAAGGCGAATGTGGATTGAAGGGTCGGTAAGGGAAGAACACGGATAACATACCTTGACCAAATTGCCGAGGTTACCTAGAAGTGCCCTACTGGCGTCCAGTTGGGCGACCTACTTACGCTCTGTTGACCGTGCGATCCCCCCCCTTGGGGTTGGGTTGGGCCACCAGATCCTCGATTTAGGCCATCATCTCTTTTGGTTGGGCCCCGGATCTTACTGAGGACTCTTCATTCTGTGACGTATCTCCTCTTCCTTTAGCTTCAGTGTCTAAGCCATAAGTACATTAGAATAGTCATGGACCAGCTACCTTGGCTATGTTTCCGAATCGATACGAAATCGGAACCTTCAAAAAACAAGTCTACTCATCATCTTTATCTCTGTAATGCCTATGATGTTGCAGATGTATATGGGCGGATTGATTGCTTGCCATTAGGCGACACGCTTGCTCGTTTACCTTCCTATCCTATAAAGAGAAGCAAAATTAACTTCCAAAGCGGTAGATTTGCCCATCCACCTTCGCCGAAATGCTCAAATACTCTCTCTTCTTAAAATTATTTTATTTAACTCTTTTTATCCCTCTTATCTCAAGACTCGCTTTGTATCTCTCAATGACTCACATCCGAGGTCTTAGACCACATCTGAAAACTTATTATAAAAATGCTTTTCATCATACCAAATTCTTTGACCAATCTTTCACACTGCAGGCTGTTCGGTTATGGAATTTTTTGCCGCTGGAGGTGACACAAGCGAAGTTTCTCCCGATTTTCAAAAAGCTTGTCAAAAATATCTATCTTTATAAATGTCTTTTTATATTTTTATTTATTCGTTTATTATTTACGGTCAACCTATATTTATGTGTGTATATATGTATATGTATGTATGTATATAGTTATATATTTGATTATGGCTATTATGTTTGTTTATTAATATTTTTTCTATAATGTATCACCAACCTACATCAGATTAGCTTTTTAACATTGTGTCCACCCTACGGTTGTCCGGAAGAAATCGTTATTAGCGATAAGACCGACATTTGTTTTTTGTGTACAATAAAGAATCTATCTATCTATCTATCTAAATTTGCAACCAAGATAATAAGATTGTATTGTACTTAAAAATTAAATAAACATTGCCTTTTAAATTTTTCTACGGAAAAGAATATGAGTATATTACTTTGCTTTCTTTGTTCTACCTATATTTGAAACGGCACACCTGGGCAAAGCAAACTCCCCGGACTTTATTAGTCGTGTAAGACGCCCCCCGTAAGCCCTGGATAAACATGTTGTGCTCCGGGATATTCTTTGTGAAACCAATTCGTGTCTCGTTCACATCGGCCTTAACCTTATGAATAAAATATATTTTTTTTATTAACTTAAGAACTAAAAATGTAAACTGTAAATGTTTATAAGCCCTCCGGCTAGTGATGGACATTGGAAAGCAACATCGATTTTTTTGAATGTAATGTATCGCATTGTGGCATCGATTTTATATCGATACATACAACAATATATCGATGTTTTATATAAATCGTTTTTTTTAAAGATGTTAGAATGAGACGTAAATAAAAATAAATAGGTACTTAAGAATCAATAATGCATTCTCTAGAAGCAGATGTCGCTAATATATGTACATAGATGAAGGGAGTCTTATAAATATTTTTCACTATAACGTGTTACACTTTTTACGTTACGTTAAACTATATTTAATATTATATAAAATGAATAGATGGGTACGAAAAGCTGTAAAAATATAGTAGTATCGCCTACAGTAAATTTTTAATCTGACATACGTAGGTTTAATGATTATTAAATTACTCATTACTAAGTAATTGCTGCAGGTGTGCCCTTCGATGCATCGAAAGAAAATATCGATGTTTACTCGATTTTGAGGAATTAACAAATCATCGGATTGATTCGATGCATCGTTACTTAACATCGAGTGTTTTAAAACATCGATGTATATCGTCCACTCCTACTTCCGGCTAGATGGGGCGACGATCTGCGTCCACTCCTACCTCCGGCTAGATGGTGCGACGATCTGCGCAGGGTACGGTTGCTCGATTTATATCGAAGACATCAGTTTCATTTCGATCTATCAAAAAACATAAATGCAACTTTTCCGATTGAACATCACTAGCGCAGTGCGTCTGGCAGAAACTGTAAGCAGAAAACCGAAGGTCGGCTGGGTGGCGCTTCTTGGAGGAAGCCTATATCTAGCAGTGGACTGCCGCAGGCTGTTGATTGATTGAATAAATAAATGCTCTGCTTCTTAACGATGAAAAACAAATATAAATATACTCAACTCCAATGTCCGATCCAATCCATGTCCAATCTTCCCCTACACGTTTAGCGTAGCATCATAACGAAGTTAAAATCGGCACACACATGTAACTCCGACACGGCGTGGAGTCGATTTATTATACTTGGCCCACGGGATCCGAGCCCACGGGCCTAGTATTCGATAAAACTGTTAAAAAGCCAATAGGCTACCAGCATTAACATCTTCGAATCTATTATAAAACCATTTTCTAATTAATTAGAAATCATTTTTACCTGTAAACAATATTTAAAGCCATGATTTCTTTTATTCATAATTGACATGTGTCGAATCTTATTTGAAAATGTTTATTACCACAGAATCCTTACAGATGTGGGTAATTTATTATCTTCATATAATCCATTTTTTATATGTACAGTCAAAATTTTACTTAGCTAAGATCCGCGACAAGCAAAACAATAACAGAAAGTTAATAATTTGTGTTTTTCCGTTGGGTTAAGTGGATTTATTTGGAACTTAAACCAAAAACTTACCGAAAATCGGCCATCAACTCTCCACCCACCAACCACTATACACAACAACAAACACACATTATCACTTTTCCATCTTGTCAACAGTTTACGGTTACGGCAGTTTACGGTAGTTTACGGTAAGTTTTTGGTTTAAGTTCCAAATAAATCCACTTAACCCAACGGAAAAACACACATTATTAATTTTCTGTTATTGTTTTGCTTATTATATATTATTAACGAAGGGAGGACCCTAGTTTCCCACAACACAGGGAATCCTAATGTGGGATCTAGTGCCCTGTAACATATGTAAACATTTTGGAAATAAAAATATTATTATTTTTAGTTATACCTAAATAAAATCATAAAGGATTCTTCTTTACATACTATCCTACTTATATTATATATGCGAAAGTTTATGAGTATGTATGTATGTTTGTTACTCATTCACGAAAACACTACTGGACGGATTTGGATGAAAATTTACAGTAATATATCGGAATAACATATAGGCTACAATTTGTAATGATTTTATGAAGTTAATTATTTAGAGTTACACAAAGATGATGTACCGTAGGATTGTTTGTCTTGAATAGTTCTAAATAAAAGTCCGCGACAGCATATATCTACCTTTTACGTGGAAGCCACTATGAACAAAATTGTAAATCATAAATTAAGTAAAAAAAATATATTTATTTAAAATGATCTGTCACGAAACTTAATGTGGTAGACCAAATTCCACGCAGGCAAAAGCTAGTATATATATATATATATAAGGATAAGATTAAGAATATAAAACGAATTGTAAAATCCAGTTATTACGATCATAAAAAAAAGGGAGGAATATAAAAGCAGAACTAGGTGACAAAGGTTATCTTCACCCTCTTGGAATAAATTCGTGTAACGTCAGAGTAAATTTCATCGGAAGAATGGATCTTGTCACCCTTGGGGCACATTATTGGATATGTTTCGATTTACAGTCTTACACGGGGCTGAAGGTTATACAGAGGTCAAGGTAAAATCGAAACTAATATTGTGTAAATAAAGGACAGTAATAATAATAAACCTTAAGTCAATATTTGTTGCCTATTTTTTTATGGGATAGGGAGGCAAACGACAAAGCCAAAATCGTCATTTATGGCACAGACCGCAGAAAACCGACGTGGTCTGAGTGGTAGCTTAGCTACCACGCACCGTACGGTGAGCGGCTGTGTTCCGCAGGCTCAACACCCTACTCCCCTCCCTTGCCTCCCCCTCCCCTCCCCTCCCAACTCCTCCCCTTCCCCCACCCATAATGACACTTTCCTTAAAAGCCGGCAACATTTCCGCACTGCCTAAGGCGCTGCGGATATCTATGGGCGGAGTTGATTGCATTTCATCAGGTGACACGCCTGCTTGTTTGCCTTCCTATGCTATAAAAAAAAGCTAAAGGTAGTTAAATAAATAAAATGCAAACAAAATACATGATAAACGGCTTACGGCGCGAACAACAACTCTCCGGCGGCTGGTATTCAAGTTATTCACTCAGGACGGAGGCTGTTGTCGTATATACTCTAATTTGTCACCAGGGACCGCATTGTTCCCCCTTTTTATTGCCGGTGAGGTACACAAAGTATTTAGACTATTTATTTATTATAATAGCTTCTTTAGAACTTTGCCAGATGCTGTTTTCATTAAACCTACACGAATACTGAAAATCTTCGACCAGTGCGTCCTGCCCGTACTCTCTTACGGTGGCGAGACGTGGACACTGACAGTCCGTCTCCTCGCCAAGCTCAAAGTCGCTCAGAGGGCTATGGAGAGAGCTGTGCTCGGGGTTTCTCTGGTGGACAGAATTCGAAATGAAGAAATTCGTCGGAGAACCAGAGTCACCGACATTGCTCTTCAAGTTAGCAGATTGAAGTGGCAATGGGCTGGACACGTTTGTCGGAAAACTGACAATCGTTGGAGTAGACGAGTACTGGAGTGGAGATCGCGACTCGGCAAACGTAGTGTGGGACGCTAGATGGAGCGACGATCTGCGCAAAGCGGCTGGCAGAGACTGGATGCGTGTAGCCGAAGATTGGGCTAGGTAGCGCGCCTTGGGTGAGGCCTATGTCCAGCAGTGGACTGCCGCGGGCTGATATTGGAATACTGAAAATAATAGTGCGATGTGGAGTAAAAGGTGGTGTACAAAAAATAAATACTTTTACATACATAAAAGGCCGACAACGCTTCTGTGGCTCCTGTGGTGTCGCGGTTGTCTATGGGCGACGTTGATTGCTGTCCATCAGGTGGCACGCTTGCTCGTTTGCCCTCCTATCCCATAAAAAAAGAAGACAAAAGAAATTTACGTTGCGGATGTGTACTTAAGGGTCGGTAGGGGAAGACCACGGAAAACATACCTTGGCCAAATTGCTGAAGTTTTTAAGAAAGGTCAGGTCAAGAGTATCCTTAACCGGCGGGCTTGCATGAGGAGAGTAATGAGTGTGGAGGAAGCAAGGAAAGTCTGCCGAGATCGTAGCAGATGGAGATCTGTGGTCCCTGCCTACCTCTACGGGAGACAGGCGTGACGATATGTATGTATGTTGAAAACCTAACCACCGGACACCCTGTATTTACTTTTATAGTGTACTATACACACGGGAAGAAATAGAGTGGAACCCTATTCTGGCTCAGAAACCACAAATACTCGATCCACACACAATAACTCTACACCATATATAACGACGAAACAGCTGAAAAAATTAACAGCGTTACCAGATTTGCATTAATCGAGTAATATCCGGATTGATCCGGCTATATCCGTGCCGGTAATGAAATGATCGACTCATCGGCGCGCCCAATGTGTTATTGATTTTGAAATCGCATTTGCGTTGATGGGTTTGTTTAGATGTGAAATATTCATTGTCCGAGTCATCGATATTTAAAATGTCATATCGATTTTATGTTTGGTAATAATTGGTTGCATTTGTGTAAGCGATGACCATTTGACTCAGTAACGGAGCAGCTATACGAATTCAATGGTCGCGGATTCGATCCCCGTAATTGGATAAATTATATATATGGCCTACAGATGTTTATTCCGAGTCTGGTTACCTCATCAATCCCCATTTGATAAGCGTGGTGGGTTAACGTCCGTCCTTCCAGAAATAAGAAGGTCCATGCACTGTAGTAGGACATATATGTGCTTTGAAAAAAAAATATCTCCTTAATTAAATCATTTCTTAATTTTCTAAAGGATAAGTGGGTATTTTTATGACAAATTACTAATCAAATACTATCAGTATAATGTTATATATACATATATACATACATACATATAGTCACGCCTGTCTCCCTGTAGTGTTAGAAAAAGACCACAGATCTCCATCCACTACGATCCCGACACATCTTCCTTGCTTCCTTTACACTCATCCATCTTTTCATCCATCCTTCCTCTCACATTCATCGTAGCGAAACGTCTCCGTTCGTCGCTTCTCGCCCTCTTAGGAATCAGGACGTGACTGGTGACGAACTACGTCGCCGTCATTTTTTAACGATATATATATATATATATATATATATATATATATATATATATATATATATATATATATATATATACTCATAATATTGATAAATCCTGAGCCGAGGCATTATTATCATCAGCCTACGGCAGTCCCCTTGGGCATAAGCTTCTTCCATGAAGCATCATCTAGCTCCATCTTCCTTACACATCCAATCCTTGCCAGATGCATTGCACAGATCCTCGTTTCATCGATCTGGTGGCGTTCCACTACAGAACATGGTCTCTATTTCAGCACTCATGTAGTCCAGCGATGTGTAAAGGTAAAAATTTAACTTAGCTAAGATCCGCGACAAGCAAACAAATAGAAATATAATAAGGTGTGTTTTTTATACTGGAAGAAGTGGATTTACAGGGAACTTAAACTAAATCATATCGAGAAACGGCCGTCGCTGATTGGTGACTGCGTTGACTGTTTTCCTTCTGGTGACAAGTGTGCTCATTTGCCTTCTCATCGCATAAAAAAATAAAGCAGGAACATCATGGAATACAAATATGCAAATACAAGTATGCAAACAGGAACTTGTTCTTTTGGTTGCGGTGAATTTATTACACGATTTAGTTGTTTTTAATTTTAGTGTATTGTTTGTGTACTTATGTATATGTGTATATGAGTATGATTAGTAGTATATATATGGATGTATGTGTATGTATGTGTGTGATCTGATCACGTTGGTTCTTGCTGAAAACGAGCGCCAGGTAATAATAGAATGTCTGGCATATGCTGAACAAGAACCATGTTATGACACTTGTTAGATTAAAATTATTTTCTTTTTGTTTCGTTCATTTGTATATTATAATATTATTACGGTTTTAATTTTAGCTATTGTAAAAAAATGGTGTCATGTATAAAATTTTGTCTATTTCTATCTTGTACTCACATCTGTGAAATTCTTTTAACTTCAATACGGGATTCTACTATCTAAACAAAAGTACATTTCTCTGTTATGGTGGATTTCACGTTAGCGGTTTACGTATTTCCACCCGCAGCGACCACTAGATTCGCCAATATGGGCGGCTGAAAGGCCTGCTATTTCTATTTCGTGCATTTTGAATAAATCCAAATCGATTTTTATAAGGTTCAAGTCATGATATGGGGCGTTTTTTAACAATATTATTAATTTTAATAATGTAGCTAAAATTAGTAATCAATTATTTTAAAAATAGTATTATATGATTAATAGAGTGAGGCGTTACTTTGCGGAAATCCATTATTATGTGGACAGTCACAATTTTTACTTGGCTAAGATCCGCGATAAGGAAACAGAAGCAGAAAAATAATAATGTATGTTATTTACTGAAACAAGTGGATTTACAGAGAACTAAATCTAAATTTTAACAACCAAATGGCGCAGTGGTTGGAATCTTTGGTCCCCACAGTATTTGAAACCCACAGAGTCAAGGTGCGCGGGTTTGATCCCCGTATCAGAATAAATCTAAATGTATGGCCTACATCTTGAACCCTTGCCCACGGAGTCAACGTTCGCGGCTTCGATCCCCGCATCAGAATAAATATAAATGTATCGCCTATAGATAACGCTGTGGGTGACTGTCCGTTCCTCCAGAAATGGCGAGAACCGTGTTTAGCAGTCGGACATATATGGACTGTGATAGCTGTACTTATACATTGCTATTTTATAATTAAAGAATAATTTGCTTACAAAAAAAATTATTAATGGAGTCAGGCGTTACTTTGCGGAAATCCATCACTATATGGACAGTCAAAAGTTTTACTTAGCTAAGATCTTAGCGAAGAAAAACTTTTGACTGTCCATATAAAAAAAACCTGTATAGTATTAAATATATGCATACAACATTATATAAGAAACCCTAATCTTGAAATGCGTTATTTTAATATCTTTAATATTAATTTTTAAAAAACGCTCCCCGCTTCTGACTCACGCCACCGCTCCGCGCAGAGTATACAAACTGAGAACTCGAGGAAGCCGTTGGATAAATGCCGAACTTTAGTTTTTGTTTCCGTACGGATTTTGTTGAACTTGGTTGTAAATGCGAAACATTCGTATATTAAATGTTCTGTCTAGATTTCTATTTTATACAGAATTACATTATATTATAACATTCTGTCCGATAGCAGATTTAAGTTTAAATATATTATTACTCATATTCATATAAACATACACATAAATACACATACAATACAATAAAATTAAAAACAACTAAATCATGTAATAAATTCACCGCAACCAAAAGAACATTTTTCCTATTTACATACTTAAAATTATCTTTTTGTATTTTTTTAAGCATATTTATAATATGGAAGTCACGAAGAGTTGGTGGCAAGTTGCTCTCACACTTAGTTACAGAAATAAGTGCAAGCAAATACATAGAATAAAATCCTCCCTTAATATATTTGTATGGACCATTTCCTAGCACAAGCATTAATTTGTTAATGGATGTATGTGTATGTATGAGTGTGTCAGTATGAATGTCGTCACTGTGGTCCGCGATCTGACCACGTTGGTTCTTGCTGAAAACCAGCGCCAGGTGCTCCAATAGAACGCCTGGCATATGCTGAGCAAGAAGCATTTTATGACGCTTGTTAGATTACACTTATTATCTTTTTATTTTGTATATTTATTTGTATATTATAATATTATTAAGGATTTAATTTTAATTATTGTAAAAAAAGGTGTCATTAATAAAGTTTTTCTATTTCTATTTCAATAAATCATCGACAACAACACTAGTAATATTAAAAACAATTGCTAGTCTTTTTAAAAATATAAAATGTTATTAGCGGCAGTTTTCCGCTAATCGAGTAATAACCGGTTTAATCCGGTTACATCCGGATAATGAAATGAGCAGCCCGCGGCGATGGCCGAACGAATGATTGAATTCCAAATCAAATTACGTTGTTGCGTGATTTGACTGATTCACATTTTACGATATATTGCACTGTGAAAGTGATATGATTTATGAATATATGTAAATAGTAGGTACAAGTAGTATTTTTTATGGGATAGGATTGCAACCACACATGTAAATATTTATCCCGCATCGGGACAAATATTTACATGTGTGGTTGCAATCGAAATGTACGCAAAACGAAAATTTACCATCATAGAGCCATATAAACTTTTAATATTTCTGAAAAAATTGTACCTGATCACTGAAAAATAGTCAGTTTTAACGCTGTAAAAAGAAATTATAAGTCGTATTGATGTGAGATTAATATCATGAGACGCAGTATTATTTCTGATCTTAATACCAAAAAAAATTGACATGTTTGTGATTTACAGCATAACAAGACTTCACAATTGGATTTGGATTTTTATTAATTGTACAAAACACCTAGACATATAATTTAAACTTTACACAATATACCTTTAATAATATAAAAAGAAAATAAAAAAGCTTTTTATTCCTTGCAAGTATTATTAAAAATAACTAATTTATTAATATTTATTTTATTAAGTTTTTATTAAGTTACAAATATTTTTATTTCTTATTAGTGCTTAATTAAAAAGTTTTACCGTGCTTAACTTACGTGCCCAGACCTGGAAATTGATTTATTTATTTATTCGGCACAAAAATAAATTATAATCTTAAAGAATACTATATAATATAAACTTAACAACGCCAGGACCATAAGTCTTTAAATTTGCGCCCAGGCCATGGCTACATATTGACAATAGGGTAACTTAGATAATAATGCAATACGCCTTTTATTTTGCTGCATTACAAAAAATACCTAATTTATTAATATTTATATAATATTTCATTTAATTATGTTACAAATATTTTTTTTTTTTCGTTTTAGAGCTTAATTAAGAAGTTAATTAGTCTTCAAGAACCTGTTACCGTGTCTAACTTACGCTTGCCAGACTTGGAAATTTATTTATTTGTTAGGCTAAAATCGAGTTACAGTCTTAAAGAATACTATATAATATAAACTTAACAACGCCCGGACTACAACTCTTTAAATTTGCGCATAGCATAGCTACATTTTAACAATAGGGTTACTTATGTTATAATGAAATACTATTAAATTACGGATAAAATTAAATAAAAAACAATGAGAAATATAATACAGAAGGATAACGATAATTTTGTGATCTATCGGCTGCCAAAGATCACGGAGCGATCGCTTTAATTTTCTTTTCTTTGATGGCAATTAGTTACAACTATTATGCCAGTGTCAAGTAATATACAATAATATCTAATCTATTGAAATGTAACAAGTCAGCTCATCACGTTACGTCTTGATAAAATGGTGGCAATTTTACCAAAAACCTTCTACGGACTTTTTCAGTCAACTTAAAAAGTTACGATACACGCATTTATTTCATATCACTTCACTTAGACACCTTAATCGAACTATATTGCATAATACGCCACCACAATTAAACAATATAACTAATAATAATATAAGATTATGAAAATGAAATAAAAACACAACGTCACTGATGTAAATTGGCGGGAAAAGTCAAATCGCTTTAATTGAAAATATCGATATTGAAAATATCGAATAAAGAAAACAACATTATCACAGCTATAATAAAGAAAAAAAATTATCATATGTCAACGAAGCCTAGAACGAACGAATACTAAATATTAAAAACAAGGTATTCAAAATAAGGAATATATCAAAAGCTACTACAGATCGTTACCTTACCCATATATAAATATACCACGAATATTTATTTCAAGTTTGACTTCCCCGCCAATCCGCATTGTACAAGCGTGGTGGGTTCTCATATCCGTCCTCCAGAAATGGAGATCCTGTGCCCAGAATCAGGACACGTATAAAGCGTTTCTCTTTTTAATTGTATCAAAGTCTCTTTCTAAATTTCTAACATCTTCGTTTTCTAACTGTTCTGTTCAAATTAAAAACATTTACCGACGAGATGTTAATAAGTCCCTTTAAAATGGTCTCGTCTGACCATTTTAAACGGTGAATATATTAAACAAACAAACAGAAAGAAAGACATATTATGACAATTTAGTGATGCGACATTTTGATGTTCTAAGCAATAAACAAATGGACAAGGAAATATCGCGTTGCTCTTTCAATTTGAGATTGACAATTATGTTTATAAATGGTAATTTAGATACATACATACATATCGTCACGCCTATCTCCCGTAGGTAGAGACCGCAGATCTCCATCTGCTACGATCTCGGCATACTTTCCTTGCTACCTCCACACTCATTACTCTCCTCATGCAAGCCCGCCGGTTGAGGGTACTCTTGACCTGGCCTTACCTAAAAACTTCAGTAATTTGGTCAAGATATGTTTTCCGTGGTCTTCCCCTACTGACTCTTCTAACCACAATCGCAAAGTAAATTTCTTACATTATACAATTATCTTACATTGGAACCTTCAAAAACAAGCTAGCAAGCAAGCAAGCTATACTTTTCTTAAAGGCTGACAAAGCTTCTGCAATGCCTTCAAACGCTTGCTTCCAATGATTGCTTTCCATCGGGTGACAAGCCTGCTTGCTCGTTTGCCTTCCTATCAGATAGCAAAACAATTAAGGAAACCCTCAGTCAAAAATTGAAAAATTAAGATTTCCTTGCAATACTTTCTTAAAAACTTCAGCAATGGCACTTTATGTAACAGTAAAAATATAGTTGAGGTTTTGATTATTCTACTACGGCCTCATCTTTTGTAATATTTATTGATATGGCCTTACAAATTCTGATAATTAGCTTGACAATATAGATATAGAATTCGTAATTTTGTTGAAGTGCATAGTTTTGGTAAATAAATAAAATAAAAATAAAATTTTTAATTTTTATACATCATATTGGATGTATTATAGGTCTCCAGTAGTAGAATTAGGTTCTTAACGTAATTGACAAAAGAAATTGTAAACAAAGATATTGTAATTTGAATGTGTATTTAGCCCTCTCGAAATCTTCGTACTTCATCGTAAAAATGCACCAAAACAATCAATTAACCGCTCAGTGCTAACGAAGAATTTCAACAAATCGACACCGACACCAAAACGGTAACAGTGAAAATAATAAACACGGTTTTGTTTTATGGTAAGGTATGTTATATAGATGGGCAAACGGGCAAGCAAGTTACTTGATGGTGAATACAGGCGGATGGCGATTTTGCGGAGAAAGAAATGAAAAAATTTATTTGTCAATTAACGTCTAATTAGATGTAGAGTCGATTTAACATACACACACACACACACACACAATGCTCGTATTCCGGCAAAGGCACTATTAACGCCATCTATTACTCCGAGTATAAAATCTTTGATTGTCGATTTAGTAAGACAAAGAGAGGACGATAGATGGCGCTGTTACAAATAATAAACAGTATGAAGTATCGGAAATTTTCGTCTTCGGCCCCACCCTGTTCGCCCAATGTGGAGAAGAGCGGGTTTAGTTTGTGGCCGAATTTAAGAACCCCCAAAAGCCGCCGGCAACGATGGCGCAAAGACCGGGAAGCGCGACCGGGAACCTCGAGCAGATGTCCGAGTAGTGGGGTTCAACCCCGAGGCTCGCTCCTACACCCCTAACAGGGTGTAGATGTCCCCCGATTCATCGGAAATTTTTTCATTTTATTTTATAAAATAATTGCATTCAAAATTTGCAAATAAACATATATATATATATATATATATATATATATATATATATATATATATATATATATATATATATATATATATATATACATATATATTTTAATTGTAGGAAACTTGGGGTAATTGTGTCATTATTTTTTACTGTGAGAAATTTTATTTAGAGTTACGGTTCGGCTTGACGTTGAGTTCTGGGACACCCTGTATATGTGTATTTTATGGGGGATAGGAAAGCATATGAGCAGTCCTATCACCCGATGGAAAACAATCAATGCCACACATGTACATCCATCGTCATATTTTTTCATTGTTGCTCACACGATTAAATTGGCTAAGTGATGAAGCTTTGCTTTCAGAATCAATGATTGCGGGTTACATTGAGATAACTTTATATGTGGCTTACAAGTATTTATTCTGATTTTTGTCTCGTCAATTCCCTTTGAACAATGATGGTAAGTTATTGTCCATTCCTGAAGTAATGAGATGGTCCTATAAATAGATCCTAATAAAATCCTCTAAAAGGACTTTGGACACATTTACATATTTTTGCACCAAAATAAATGTTTTAAATTTTACTTTCAATATATCTACAAGTTAACTTACATAACCTACTTAAATACACAATAAAATCAATCTAAAAAGTAATGATAGTTGCAAATGCCGTTAAAATATAGTATGTTACAATCACAAGATATTAAAAATAATCTTCTTATATAAAATTTCTTCAGGATTATTTACAGGGTTTTGAAATTATATAATACCTCTCATATTTTAATAGATACATATATTCTTTATTTATTAAAACATTTATTGATATTAACAACAAAACTATCGATTGTAATACGTCTTAAAATATAGTATATTACATTTTGCATTCTCAATTTTTGTATAGACATTTTAAACGATCATCGATAAAAGAGAAAAACTAAAATCGAGCAGAAAGTGAACGAAATATTCGCATTATTCGAATTCCCCAATGAGAAACAATTTCTGTAAGTCACTGTAGTGGAGGGGACTTGACGAGCTAAAAATACAGTCGCCGAGGGAACGAGAACAAAACGGGCCTGCCGCGATATTGCCTTAGGCCGACGGTGAGATAGTGATGTGACAACATTAAAAGTATATACATACATCGAATTTATGAAAGTAGGAAAGAAAAATTTTCACTTGACAATCCTTACATTATAGATAAAAAAATATAACATAAAAATTGTCAATAAGAAAGGCTATTTACTGTATACATAAAAACGAAATTAGAAATTAACAAACATCGAAATGTTTTAAAAAAAATCGTTCAGACAATAATTATTATTAAATATACACTCTCACACATACACACACTACACACAGATAAAACATATTACATTATTTATTATTTCTATATATATGCATCAGCATATCATATGATAAGACATATAGTAAAATAAATAAATTATCGATGCAATGTTTCCCATCACTAGCGCAGCACCCGTCTGGCGCAGTGCGGTACGAAACTTTGCTGTCCATCGATAAATCTCATCTGAAACATTTGAGTGGGTGACGTTTAGCATTATTCATTCGATACTATTTGTTTCATGTCGAATGCGACTGTTATAGGCGGGCCTAGCTCAGTAAGCTCTGAGATAACAACTATACAATTCAATACAAGCTCTATAAGTTTAGTTAAAATGGTCACTACACCGAAGAGAAACTTTAAAATTCAAGTCACTTAAATTTGTTATTTATTTATGGCAATTAAGTGGACAGTCAAAAATGTTACTTAGCTAAGATCCGCGACAAGCAAAACAATAACAGAAAATAATGTGTGTTTTTCTGCTGGATGACGTGGATTTATTTGGACTCTATGGAAGACAAGCGAAAAGTTTTCGGTTGTCTTCCATAGAGTCTATTATACCTGAAGATGCCTCGTGTTGGGGCGAAACACGTGTCGTTTACAAGATGGAAAAATGGTTGTGTGTTTGGTGTTGTGTATAATGGTTGGTGGGTGGAGAGTTGATGGCCGATTTTCGGTAAGTTTTTGGTTTAAGTTCCAAATAAATCCACGTCATCCAGCACAAAAAACACACATTATTAATTTTCTGTTATTGTTTTGCTTGTCGCGGATCTTAGCTAAGTAAGACTTTTGACTGTCCACATAGTGATGGATTTCCGCAAAGTAACGCCTGACTCCATTAATAATTATGGCAATTAAATTTAAATTACTTGGCAACTCAAATATTTACATTAGAAAAAAAAATTGACTTCTAATAAACTCTATACTACTCTATACTACTATATTTTGTAACGGGGAAAAGCTCCAGAAATTGTTTCCTCAACTTTCACACGAAATACTTTGGCAATGTCCGCCACACAAGACATGTATTTTTTCAAAAAAGGGAAGAACATGATTTTTTTTTATTATTTGTTACAAGGTCCTTAAATATCCTAAAACTCATATTATTCACAAAGTTTTAAAAAACAAAAGATTTTTTTTCTGCCAAATTAAGGGTTAATAAATAAAATAGAAAAGCGTGTAGATGTGAGAAATTGACAACTGCTGTGTCTACCGTATACCCACGTGTAAGTGACCGTGTAAAGAGGAGGGCAAGCGTAGCCTGAATCGAGACGACTTCTCGGTCTACGATTTCACTCCCATACTCCGCGATAGGATACACATAAAAAAGTAGATAGGCAAACGAGCATGCGTGTCACCCGATGGAAAGCAATCAACGCCGCCCATAGACATGCGCAATGCCATAGGCAGTGCAGAAGCGTTGCCGGCCATTAAGGAATGTGTAGGCTTCTTTTTGAATGTTCCAATTTCGTATGCATTCGGAAACACCGTTGGATACCGTACATACGTAGCTGGTTCCACAGGGTACGTGGTAAGAAGTTCCTTTGCTTGTGGCGAGTTGTACTGTAGTTAAATTCTCTAATATTTTTAGTTTGTTAAGGAAATAAAGTGCTTTATTATTATTATTTGCGGCGTTGGTTGCTTTCTATCAAGCGACACGCTTGCTCGTTTGCCAATCTTATAGAAATATAGAAGAATATAAAGATGCAGCAGTCGAATACTTTGTCTTGAATGACATATTATTTGTCTGTAGCATGCATGGGCCGGCCCGCCCGGGGGAGTACCACACTCCCGCAGAAAACCGGCGCCTGAGTGGTAGCTTAGCTACCGCGCTACTTCGGGTAGCTGTTTGCGGGCGGTTGAGTTCCGGCGGCCCAACACGCCTCCCCCTTCTCCCCTCTTCCCTACCCCTCCTACTTCATCTCTCCCAAAATGACACTTTCCCTAAAGGCCGGCAACGCTTTCATTCTGCCTATGGCACTGTGGATGTCTATGGGCGGCGTTGATTGCTTTCCATTAGGTGACATGCCTGCTCGTTTGCCTTCCTATCACATAAAAAAAGGAAATCTTATATAAAAATAACAAAGTAAGAAAATAATATTCTTTATTACGTAATTTTCCAGCCAAATGAGACCCGTCTAACTCAGTAGTCAGTTTAATAAGCCAACTCCGCGCGGGGAATGGCGCATTGCAGAGAATGTCAAATGTTTATTTATTAATTGTTGGCGTACATTAAAAACAGCCCATGTTAATAAAGTTTTCCTGGCCTATTCGTCCTTTTTTCGTGAAGGAATCATCAAGGATACCCGTATTGGTGAGGTTATGTTTCACTAAAACTCCACGGTCTTCCATTTGGCGCTATTTATCGAATCTGTAAGAAACGTTCCTATACAGTACGGTATAATCATATAATAATAATTCTCTAGCGCTGCGGAGAGATGTCTCATCTTTTACCTTCTTCTTTCATGGGGAGTGCTCCGAGGAATTCTTTGGAATAATTCGCGCCGCCGAATTCCACATCCGCACAACTCGCCGTAACTTTCCACGCACCACCAGTTTGTGGAACCAGCTACCCTCGGCGGTCTTTCCGAATCGATACGACATTGAAACCTTCTTGATATGACATTGAAAACAAGCCTATACATATCTAAAAGGCCGGCAACGCTTCCGCGACTCCTGCGGTGTCGCGGTTGTGCATGGGCGGCGTTGATTGCTTTCCATCAGGCGACACAATTGCTCGTTTGCCCTCCTATCCCATAAAAAAAAAATACATAATAATCATAATCCTTCGTGTGTTTGGTTTATCCCGCCACGAAGGATTAATAACCCTAGTAATAATATTAGTTTTATATAGATTTTTTTTATATTAATAATATTGTTATTAAGAGAAAAATATGTAAATAAAGGATAATAATAATAATCTCATAAAAAGCGGAAAAAGAAACAAATAAAATACATCGACCTCGCGTATGAGATCTTCTCCATGTGGCATGCTGATTCTACTGTCATTGTACCCGTAGTAGTCTCTGTAAATGAACTTATTGTCATAAATTTGGACGCACATCTGTCCAAGTTATGTTTAGGTGAGTGGGTTAAATTCAAAATTCAAAAAGCAGCCATATTGTGCACGGCTAGGATCGTGAGAAGGTTAGGTCCTTTCCTTGAATGCCTAAATCGTTCGTTGGCTCGGTTACTCCGTCCCGAAGGATTAATAACTAGATAGAATAGAGATTTTTTTATATTAATAATGTAAAAAAATCTCTATTCTATCTATAGAATTGTGTAAATAAAGGTGTGTAAGTAATAATACATACCATTAGTTTCTGAATTTTACACTTGTTACAAGACTCTAGTTCCATTAGAATTCCCTGTGTTATGGGAAACTAGACTCGTTAGTTATAATATACGATATAAAAACACAAATGTCAAAAATGTTGAAAAAAAATCGAAAAACACAATAATGATAATAAACTATGAATATAGTTAGATAAAAAATTATTACAAATAGAAATCTCCGTGTGTGTCTGTATGTCAGCTTCTCTGTGTACTTCTCAACTGGAGTGGAATTGGTGTTCTTCCTTCTCACCACATTTACAGTGTACAAAAACTCACCGTACTAGATGAAACTTTTCTTTTTAGCGAGCAATTTTTTTCCACAGCCCATATATGCCCCACTGCTGAGCACGAGCCTCTCCATTTCTGGAGGAATGGACATTAACCCACCACGCTTGTTCAATGCGGATTGGCGGGGTTACCAGCCTCGGAATAAATATCTGTAGGCCATACATATATTTATTCCGATGCGGGAATCGAATCCGCGACCATTGATCCGTGGGGTGGGGGGGGCACTGAGCCAGTGAGGTCGTCATATAGCGAGATATGCGGTACTGAAATTTAACATATGCGTTCTCTTTGATACATTTTATATCATCTTTATAAAATATGTACACACAAATACATATATGCTACGAATGCATCAATTTTCTCTCGCACATTGAATCTGGAACGCTGTATTGTTACCGGGGCTGGTACAGCTTCGTGGAAACTTTTAATAACTCCGACTGGAGCGTACCGTATCGAATGAAAAAAAACCATTACGTGTTGCTTTCCTTACATATCAAGTATGTCGAATCAATGCAGCATTGAAATGATTCTTAGAGTCAAGCGTTACATTATACAATTCATTACTGTGTGGACCGTCAGAATTTTTAGTTGGCTAAGAACCGCGACTTGTCGCGGATCTTTACCAACAAAATATTCTGATTTTTCACATCATTGAAATGTTCTCACTGCATGAATCGCTTGAATGACATATCTTATTAATCCATTAACTGCCATCGGCGTATATATACGCTTTTATACCTAGTTTTTTAAAAACTATCCCATAAAAAAAAAGAAAAATCAAACCGTCATGTATCGCCACTCATCCAGATAATGGGGATGAAACTTTTCTTTGTAGCGAGTTCTGCGTAATGCTAGTGTAATGGTTGCGGGTAATAATTCTTTATTCACGGTCTTTCTTCACAGTAAACCATAATGCTTGTCCAAATTAGTAGGGTATCGAGTCTCGGCATAAATATCAGTAGATTTCGGGATAAATATCTGTAGATCTCGGCATAAATATCTGTAGATCTCGGCATAAATATCTGTAGATCTCGGCATAAATATCTGTAGATCTCGGCATAAATATCTGTAGATCTCGGCATAAATATCTAATATCCTTGTTTTATTTTCAAATAAAGGTTTTCTCATTTTCTTTCTTTCTGTAAGAACACAGCCTCGCAACGCAACTTACATAGTGGTAAAGCAGTCGCTATACAATTTCATTCAATAAATATAATTCAATAAACTAACGTACATACACGTTAGTTTTATTAAAGAGAAAATCAACCTTATATACACGAACATTATGTATAATATATACATACATATATAAGTTCTAACGAATCTAATTGCCAACTCTGGCGTGTAACGAACATATGTATATATGTACCATATAATAAGTGGGTTGCGAGAAGGGAACCCAATTGAATCATAAATTTAAATGCACACGTGAGGTTGATTTCATTAGAAGGCGATTTGTCGTCGGATTTGTTCTGCGACTAGTTCATTGTTTAATTATGTTCTACATTAAAAAAAAGAAGACGTAGATAGATGAATGAACGGATAAATAACTTTATTTATGACACACGTACACACATATATATAACATTTATAAAAAAACGAATAAACAAACTTAGCAAATTCAATAGTTTAAAAAATAAAAAGAAATAATAAACCTTATATTTATATATATATATATATATATATATATATTTATATATATTATATATATTTTTTTATATATTCACGCCTATGCCCCGCAAGGGTTGGCAGTGACCACAGAGCTCCATCCGCTGCCATTCATCGGCCATGCCATTCAGCGAAACGGCTCGTCATTGGTCGCTTTTCGCCCTCGTGAGAATCAGGACGTGACGGGTGGCGAACCACGTCGCCGTCATTTTTCGACAAATTAGGAATATTAAATTCGTCTTAGTGAATCCCACGAGCTGCAAGGGAGGATGGAGGTCAGCCCCAGCAGAGCCCTGCATGCTGAGGTAAGGCACCATAGTCCCCGGGGGAGCCCGACCCCGGGACGATCAGCACGCTTGCGCTTTTTTAACAAATAATAAACCTTATTTGTTAAAAAATGACGGCGACGTGGTTCGCCACCTGTCACGTCCTGATTCCCACGAGGGAGAGAAGCGACTAACGGAGAGCCGTTTCACTGCGATGAATGTGAGAGGAAGTATGGATGAAAAGATGGATGAGTATGGAGAAAGCAAGGAAGATGTGCCGGGATCGTAGAGGATGGAGATCTTTGGTCTCTGCCTACCCCTACGGGAAACAGGCGTGACAATATGTATGTATTGTATGTATGTATTTTTTTCGGAATACACAGTATCAGCACCGCACCTTTAATATCTATTGTGTTTTAAATGTCGACGGACGGTATTGACTGCTTTCTATCAGGTACACGCTTGCCCGTTTGCCTTTCTATCGCATAGAAAAGATGTAAAATTCCGAATACAGTAGTGATCATATTCCATTTCAAGGCGAAAACTTAGTAATCAATCATCAATAGTCCACGGCGCTCCAGTGCTGGATATAGGCCTCCCCCACGAAGCACCACGTAGTCCGATTTTCGGCTTCTTCCAGTCTCTGCCTTCTGCCTCGCGCAAATCGTCGCACTATCTATCCAGGAGACGTATCACACTACGTTTGCTAAGACGTGGTCTCCAATCAAGCTATCGTCTACCCCAACGATTGTCGGATCTCTGACAAACGTGACCAGCCGTTTTGCCACTACAGTTTCAATATCAATATCAGCCCGCGGCAGTCCACTGCTGGACTGAGGTCTATCCTCACTTAAGGCGTTCCACTTAGCCCGATTTTAGGCTATACGCATTCAGTCTCACTCTCTCTCTCTCCACTTCAGTTTACTGTTCCGGAAAACTAAGGATAATTAAAAAAATAATTATTCTCAGTAGCAAGCTTTATAACAATACTCCTTACAAAGCATTAAAAGCGATCCATTGTTTGTTCCTTTACAGTTTCACTGGAGAATGAAGCCGGCAGAGATATATAAAGTTATTCTTGTCCGTACTGCATGAATTTCGTCTGAATATTACGAGATTGCTTTGCGTTCGTAATACTTTCCTTGATAATAAAACTGGCAGTCCCGCCGCGGGGCTATTTCCCTGATTCCCTTTCCGGAGAGAATCAGCATTGAAGTATGATCTATTCGGACAGTTAGAACTTTTACTTAGCCAAGATGCGCGACAAGCAAACAAAAACAGAAAAATAATAATATGTGTTTTTATACTGGAAGGAGTGGATTTACGGGGAACTTAAACTAAATCTTACAGAAGAACGGCCGTCAGCAATGAGGCATCATCAGATATAGCAGACTCTACGGAAGACAACCGTTAAGGGTAGACGATTACTTAAAACCGTAAAGGTGTCTTCCGTAAGTGTCGAAAGGATCTTAGCTAAGTAAAAGTTCTCACTGTGCACATAGTAATAAATTTCCGCAAAGTAACACCTGACTCTAACAATACTCGGAGTTTCTCTGGTAGATATGTTTCGGAATGAACAAATCCGCCAGAGCACTAAAGTCACCGACATAGCCTTCGAATTAGCAAACTAAAGTGGCAATGGGCTGGGAACGTTTGTCGGAGATCCGACAATCGTTGTAGCAAACGAATGCTGGAGTGGAGACCGCATCTCGGTAAACGTAGAGTGGGACGCCCCCCGGCTAAATGGTGCGACGATCTGCGCAGGGCGGTAGGCAGAAACTGGATGCGTGTAACCGAAGATCTGGCTGGGTGGCGCTCCATGGGGGAGGCCTATGCCCAGCAGTGGACTGCCGCAGGCTGTTGATGATGATGATTATTGAACACCTGACTCCATTAATCATATGATCTTTTCTTCCAGGGAGGGATCTAATAAGCGAAATGGCCGGCTCACGAGAAAGACTGCTGTACGAAAGACATCAAGACTTCGAATACGAATACGAAAGGAGACGCAGATACGCTCCTGCAGCTTTAAGAACAGATATCAAACGAAATGAGAACACAAGATTCGACAAAAGTCGCCCGGATGCTCGACGTTATCAGCAAAGTAACGAATCTGAGATGTATAGTAATCGGCATAGAGATTACGAAAGGTATGAAAGACCAAGAAGAAAGAACGGTTATGTGTATGAAGATATATATTCCGATTTCGATGAAGCTCAAGGCAGACTGTCTTTATTCAGACCTATAAGACCGGAATATTTAAACCTACCGACCGCGTACGAAGCGAAATATAACACACTACCTCGAAACTATACATATTACGAAGACAGATCGCGTAGGTATAAAAAGGATTATTACGACTTTCGAATCGAAGACAGACGAAGATCTCGCGAAACCTACGAGCCCTATAAAACCAACGAAATCAGAAGGGATCATAAATTATACGATCACAAAGTAAATGCTGAAAAACCAAAACCGGTTATTCATTTGAACAAAATGGACGGCGCAGAACGTAAACCGCCGAAAAATGTAGCCATTTGCAAACCATTACGGCTAACGGAGAAGAATGCGAGATACTGGACAACCGATCCGCCCGAACGCGACCGGAACAGACCGAAAAAAGAAGAGCCAAAGAAGAACGTGAAGTTCTCCGAAGTGTCTGGTTGCAACCGGAAAATGGTTGTAGACGATCCGATTTGCGGAAGAAAGTTGGTCGCTGTAAGAGAATTGGAGGTCTCATTAGACCAAATGATACAGAACGGTTATTTCGAGAAGCACAACATACCGATATTAAGGCCGAAGGAAGTAAAAGAAGAGATAAGGGGACCGGAGCCGAACGGGAAGTGCTTATCTGCCTGCAGCGAGACACAAACGCCAAGGAAATCCAGACATTTGCCGCAGGTGAGTTTAGATAGTGACTGTTGCTGAGGGTAATATTGATTTTGTATTAGTCCAAGGTTGGCAGACGAAACGTACTTTGCATAACGTTTTGTGAGATAAGCTGATTGGTTATTGATATAAGGGTATTATATTCACAAGATATTGAAATGTTTGTTTCGCAAACAAAGTTTTTGTAATAATAAGGATGTACAACGGCAGAAATAGATTTTATACCATGAATAGTAAAAGAAATAAAAACTATATAAATAAAATTCAAATACTTTTACGAAGAAGAGAAGTTATTTTTTATGGGATAGGAAGGCAAACGAGTAGGCATGTCACATAGACATCCGCAGCGTCATAGGCAGTGCGGAAGCATTGCCAACCTTTAAGGAAAGCGTTATTATGGGAGTGGGAATTGGAGAGGGAGGGAGAGGGTAGGGGGAGGTTGTTGGGCCACCGGAACTCGGCCGCTCAGAGGCCGGTTTTCTGCGGGAGTGTGGTACTTCCCCGTGCGAGCCGGCCCATTCATACTATAGACAAATATTATGCCATTCTTGACAAGGTATTCGTCTGCAGCGTGGCTCTACCACTATATTTCATTTTTTAAAATTATTTCATCTAAATGTTGATCACCACAGCATACTTTAGGAATCTAGCCACAGTATTTTGTGCCAGTTCCTGATGTAGTGACGTCGGGATGTCTTTAATCTCGCGGATGATATTTCTTTTAGTTATGAGATGGTCATCAGGTTTGTTTGATAGACTTTTCTTTTGAGTTACCTCCAGGGGAAAGAGTCCATAGTATTAAAATCCGGTGACTTGGAAGGTAGGGGATATCGTCGAAACGGCACATTAATTTTCTAGGACAAAAATCACGAAGAAGCTCCCTATTGTCTCCAACAGAGCTAGAAGTAGCTGAAATCTTGCACGTGAAATCTTGAACGTTTGCAACAAATGCTCTCTCAGTATCGGCTGTATCAGTAAATATGCGTTTAATAATATAATAAGTCGTCCTATAACTTTCTGACACCGTACACTCTATATTCCTACACTGTACACTCTATATTCTGAAACTGTACACTCTATATAACATAAACTGCGGTAGAAGTATAATAGATATTACCCATTCAGTATCATCTGCATGGGTCACCTGCAATAGTTGACTGCTAGCTATAGGGATTGGCTAAATCGATACGATATTAGAACCTTGAAAAATCAAGCCTACACATTTCTTAAAGGCCGGAAAGGCTTCTACAACGCCTCTAGTACTACGGATATCTATGGGCGGCGTTAGTTGCTTTTCATCAGGCAACGTACTTGCTCGTTTTCCTACCCTACTGAGTCAAAAAGATCGCCAAGATACACATATCGGAGTAATAAACGATCGTAGCACACCAGAACAGACTATATAAAAGGTTGTAACAATTATTCCGCAGTAAGTATCCATTACGTACTACGATAACTCTGATGCTGGTAATTATTCAACTCTTTAGCCAGCCCTATGTAAATAACGTCACGGTAGGCTTACAGTAAATGTATAATAACACATTACGATGTTACAGTCGTAATGGAAACTTTTCATTATGCATATAGAAATAGAGTTACTAAAATATATGTTTTTTTCTCTTATGGGATAGGAAGGCAAACGAGCAGGCATGTCACCTAATGGAAAGGAATCAACGCCGCCTATAGATCCGCAGCGCCATAGGAAGTGCGAAAGCGTAGCCGAGCTTTAAGGAAAGTGTTATAAAGAGGTAGAGTGGGAGGGGAGTGCGTTGGGTCTCCGGAACTCGGTCACTCACCGTAAGAAGCGCGGTTGCTAAGCTACCACTCAGACGACGGTTTTCTGCGGGAGTGTGGTGCTTCCCCGGGCGTACATTCATGCTACAGACTAATATTAAGCCATTCTTGACAAAGTATTCGTCTGCAGCGTGGCTCTACCACTTAATAAAAGTGACAAAGCGTGTGAGAGAAAGCTTGTAACAAAAGTCGACAGTGATGCTCAGATGATTTGGGCACATAGAGAGGATGGATAGAAGACAACTGATAAAATAAATTTACGCTGCAGATGTAGATGGAAGGGTTGGTAGGGTAAGACCAAGAGGAACATCAGTCAATCAATATCAATATCAGCCCGCGGCAGTCCACTGCTGGACATAGGCCTCACCCAAGGCGCGCCACCTAGCCCGATCTTCGGCTACACGCATCCAGTCTCTGCCAGCCGCCTTGCGCAGATCGTCGCTCCATCTAGCAGGAGGGCGTCCCACACTACGTTTGGCGAGTCGCGGTCTCCACTCCAGCACTCGTCTACTCCAACGATTGTCGGTTCTCCGACAAACGTGTCCAGCCCATTGCCACTTCAGTCTGCTAACTTGAAGAGCAATGTCGGTGACTCTGGTTCTCCGGCGAATTTCTTCAAGTAAGAGAGTAAGAGAGTACGGGCAGGACGCACTGGTTGAAGACTTTTGTCTTCACACTTTGTGGTATGGGTGACGAGAAGACTTGACGGAATTTCCTGAACGCTGCCCAGCCCAGCTGTATCCTTCTGTCGGCTTCTTTCTCGAAGTTGACTCCGTCTAATCGCACTATTTGGCCTAGGTAGACATATTCCTGGACAACTTCGAGAACTTCACCATCGATCGTGGTCGTAGAGGAACATATCTTGACCAAATTGCCGAAGTTCTTAAGAAAGGCCAAGTTAAAAGTACCCTTAATCTTAAGCTTGTATGAAGAGAGTGATGAGTGTGGATGAAGCAAAAAGGTGTGCCGGGATCATTGCTTCCTGCACACTCATCCCATCTTTTCATCCATCCTTCCTCTCACATTCATCGTAGTGAAACGGCTCTCCGTTAGTCGCTTCTCGCCCTCGTGGGAATCAAGACGTGACGGTTGGCCAACCACTTCGTCGTCATTTTTCAAAACTTAGGTTTATATATATGTATATATTCAGTCATAGTGAATTCCACGAGCCGCAAGGGACAATGGAGGTCAGCCTCAGCAGAGCCCCGCATGCTGAGGTAAGGCACCATAGTGCCCGGGGGAGCCCGATCCCGGGACGGTCGGCACGCTTGCGATTAAGCTCGCCCCTAGCCACGCATCCATTGGCACGGCAGACCGTGGATTGGCAGAGAGCAAGGGAAAAGGATAGAGAAGGAAGGAAAGGAAACATTGCTTTAGACAGGATGATAGGGATATGATACTACCGCAACGGAAGACGAGGAGTGATACGGTAGTAGCTCGGGAGGCCGGGGCCGCGTACTCGTGTACCAATACCATAATAACCGCACCAGTGGGTAGGCAAAGATACTACCTGACCAGTGTCTTGATAAAACGGTTTAACCGAAAAGTTTTTTTGGCCTATTTTTATTACATCTCATTAAGCCAAGAGGACAAATGTCCTATAATGAATGAGCCTCATAAGGGAACAATGCCAAATATTGGGCTTAATTATGATTAGGCAATACTGCTGTTGTCAGCATATTAATTACAGTGAGAGACGTGTGTTACAAGTTATAAGCTTTACAGTTTTGTGGTTATAGGTAGAATGTTCCAATAATTTTTAGCCACAAATTAAATATAATCTCTTTTGTTCTTGAAACTATTTCGAATTAACAGCTAATTTCATTATAAACTCCACGGTGAAAATCATTGGCCACTAATGTATAATTATTTTTTATATATTTCAATTTTTTCAACCAATATAACGGACCCATTAGGGATTGCAATCCCGCAGCTCATTAAATCCCGAGGGATTGATTTGCGGGATTACTCAATCCCGCGCGAGATCACGCGGGATGTCGTATCTTTGAAATTATGTTATAAAATCAAATTGAAACTACAGATTTTTGTGTAAAAATTAACTTTTATTAAACATTTCTTAAATTAAGCAACAAAAATTATTTCTTTTCTATTAATTAAGTAAAGTAATCTTACTTCTAAGATTCATTTTTAAATTATAATAATGACTAGTAATCAAATTATA
This sequence comes from Baronia brevicornis, assembly GCA_031353405.1. Lineage (NCBI taxonomy): Eukaryota > Metazoa > Arthropoda > Insecta > Lepidoptera > Papilionidae > Baronia > Baronia brevicornis. Next base: position 881,744 of record JASFAT010002976.1, read on the forward strand.
ACTTTCTCTTAGTCAGAGCTACTTGCGATTTACGCGACAGTTTTCGCGCCAAATTTTTAATTTGCGGGATCCGCGGATCCGCGCTTTCAAGGTGCGGGATCCAGCAGATTAATAAAAGCAGTGGAATCCCGAGGGAATGCGAAATCTCGTTTTGCGGGATTGCAATTCCTTTCACACAGCTGCTAGAACCGTCCACTATTTGACATCTTCCGGGGTACAAATGTCACTTCATCCTTTATACAGACCAAATTTAGCTTCACGCGATTTCTGTTCTGTCTGCTCACAAGACTTCGCATTCCCTACGTCACAATGTAAACAGTCAGTCAGCCATTGAGTCCAGCGCCGCTCACTACTGTGTGCTAATTATATTGCAATTAAATATACTTTAATAACAATAAAAAGGCGAGACTATTTAACCATAATCTTACACTTTATTTTCCCACGGTGAAAGAAATGCTTCGCAGGCGAAAGTTTTACACCGCAGACGATGCCGTCGAAGAATTTCAACGGTTATTTTTCGATCTCCCGCAAGAGACGTTTTTTAAATGTTTTGAAAGCTAATTCACCCGAATGCATAAGTTCATAGAGGTTGGAGAGAGGATTGTTTGGGAATATTTTGAAAAGCTTAATATATAAATAAAAAATTTTCACAGTCGTACTATTTTTCACTTCACTAACAATTTTCGGAACAGTCCTCATAGTGTAGAGGTTCTCGATGTAAATGTAAAAAAAATGTAGATATAATTCACAAGATGTATTTTAACTGTAGACGCTGACATAGCCTCAAAAGAGTCATAATAGCATATTGCGGGTTTCTTCAACGAGGATGTCGATATATGGGCTGTGAAAAAATAATAATTTGACACTTTTTAGTTCATTGGCGGACGGCCATTTACGGAGTCTATGGTCGTTTACGATTCACACACCGAAATATATAAATGTATGGACTCACAGATATTTATTTCGAGTCTGAATGCCACACAAATTCCCGCCATTCCTCCAGGAACGGAGTGACTCGTGCCCAGCAGAGGGACATAGGTATAAACGTGGGAATGAAACTTTTGTTATTCTGTAGCATTAATGGGATCGGCTTGCCCGGGGAGTATCACACTCCCGCAGAAAACGGGCGTCTGAGTGGTAGCTTAGCTACCGCGCTTCGTCCGGTGCGCGGTTAAGCCCGGAGGCCCAAACCCGCTCTTTTCCCTCCCTCTCCCCTCCCCTCCCTCTCCCTCTCCCCAACCCCTCCCCACTCCCCTCCCCCTACCCACTCCGCTCCCCCTCCCCCACTCCCCCTCCCCACTCCCCGCTCCTACCCCTTCCCCTCACCTCCCCTTCACCACTCTCATAATGACACTTTCCTTAAAGGCCGACCACGCTTCTGCACTGCCTATGACACTGTGAATGTCTAAGCACAGCGTTGATTACTTTTCATCACGTGAAACGCCTGCTCGTTTGCCTTTCTATACCTATCTTAAAAAAGCAAATGTTACCACCCAAACAATGATCGTTAAAATTACTTCGACCGCCATTTTCCAACGCTCATCACCTCCGAATGAGGCGTTGGAAGTGTGACGTCATCATTGGAAGCCAGCCACAAAGTTGCAATGAAATTACTCAGCTATTTTCCAACGAAATTCAAACTTCGCAGACGAGAATTTTATTATTAGGTAATCTATGTGGACAGTTAAAACTTTTACTTAGTTAAGATCCGCGACAAGTAAACAACAATAGAAAACTAACAATGTGTGTTTTTCTGCTGGACGAAGTGGATTTACAGGAAACTTAAACTAGATCTTACCGAATAACGGCCGTCAGCAACTCTCCACCTACGAACCACCGAATAATATTTGTCTGTATCATGAATGGGCCGGCTCGCCCGGGGAAGTATCCAATTACGTCGTCAATTAATTAAAATAAATTTTTAAGTAATTATTAATAACTTGAATATTTTATTATTGTTCTTCTACTATCTGTCTACATGATAATGATTTTTGTAGGAGTGATAGTAAACTTACATGTACTTTTTTAATTTCTTATTAACACTAGGAATTGAAGTGTCGAGTGTGTGAACTGACAATGTTCACACACTCGAATTTAACGTCCTCGTATCACCAAAAAAAAAGCAAACACTGAGTTCCAGAAGACCACCATCCTCCCCTCCCCCTCCCCTCCTCCTGCCCCTCCCCTCCCAACCCCACTTCCACTCCCATAAGGACACTCTCCTCAAAGGTCGGCAATGCTTTCGCACTGTCTATGACGCTGCGGATGTCTATGGGCGGCGTTGATTGCTTTTCATCAGGTGACACGCCTATTGGTTTGCCTTCCATAAAAAAAAAACAGATATGAATTCCTTGTGTGTAAACTCGTTTTTAACCAATGGCCGAAAAAATTAATCCACTCAAAAAATCCAGCAAGTCCATATTCACCGTGTGCTCTATAGAAGATTAGCGAGGAAAACACACCAGAAGAAGCCTCATAACAACAGCGTGTAGCGGCAGACAGGTCTCGTAGCTAATCAAGCGTGATTACATCACATAATCACGTTATGGACTAATCTGTGACCTGACGTGTCTTTGACCTGCTTTTCTGTAATACATTTTATCAGAATAAAAAAGTATTATAAGAAAGGGATGCTAAGATGGTTTGGGCACATAGAAAGGATGGATGAAAGACGACTGGCAAAAGAAATTTACGTTGCGGATGTGGATGGAAGGGTCGGTAAGGGAAGACCAAGGAGAACGTACGTTGACAACATTGGCCGAAGTTGTTAAGAAAGTTTTTGTTTTTTTTTATGGGATAGAGATAGGGCAAGGAAATATACGAGCAAGCGTGTCGACTGATGGAAAGCAATCAACGCCCCCATAGACAACCATTATGTTGTGGTAGAGCCACGCTGCAGACGAATACTTTGTCAAGAATGGCATATTATTTGTCTGTAGCGTGAATGGGCCGGCTCGCCCGGGGAAGTACCACACTCCCGCAGACAACGAAAGTGTCTGAGTAGTAGCTTAGCTAAGCTACTACATTAACGTAAGGTTATTTTTTATTATTTCTATTTATTTATACAATCACCATTACAGGCGTTACAGTAATGCGTTAATGTGCATCGAAAATTTTTTGGGTGAAGCAAGCGAAGGAATCGATTAAATGCCTACATCGATACATGTCTTTCGAACCACTTAAAATTCCGTCGAAGCTAGCGAGTATGGCTGCCATCACCAGCATTGCCTATAATACTCCAAAGTTCAGTAATATTAGAGGCAAGAATAGGTCGATTTAACGATTTCCATCATGTATCGAAACAAAATAACACAACATAATTTTTACCATGTAAAGTGCTTCCAGAAAATTTTCGAAATAATTCCTACCGCCTAATTCCACTACTGAAGACTTCGCCATAAAAAAGTCCTTTAGGATTAGTGACGTCCCAGTATGGGTCATTTTACCCGAAACTCCTTCCCACGCACCGGATTAGTGGCGTCCCCGTATGGGACATTTTACCCGAAACTCCTTCCCACGCACCGGATTAGTGGCGTCCCCGTATGGGACATTTTACCCGAAACTCCTTCCCACGCACCGGATTAGTGGCGTCCCCGTATGGGACATTTTACCCGAAACTCCTTCCCACGCACCGGATTAGTGGCGTCCCCGTATGGGACATTTTACCCGAAACTCCTTCCCACGCACCGGATTAGTGGCGTCCCCGTATGGGACATTTTACCCGAAACTCCTTCCCACGCACCGGATTAGTGGCGTCCCCGTATGGGACATTTTACCCGAAACTCCTTCCCACGCACCGGATTAGTGGCGTCCCCGTATGGGACATTTTACCCGAAACTCCTTCGCACGCACCACCACTGTGTGGAACTAGGTACTCTCAGCGGTATTTCTTCTTCTGTGTAAAAGGGGTTCCGAGGTTTAACAACGCCATTCCAAGGCCCTAGGCAGGGGATATTGAGAGTCACCCGCCAACAAATTACACAGGATGTCGACGTATAACCTAATTCTGCCATCGAACCCCCTATACAATCACTGACATACCTGCACACCGGTTATTTCACTGTCTGTATTGATCAGAAATTCGGACAGGTGCTGCGTGATGTGGTCCTGTCTGTCAGTCAGATCTAGATCCTCCTGCAACATGGTGAGCTCTTCCCAATCTTCCTTGTGATCGCGAGAAGAATTAACTCTTCTTGAGCCGTTGCAGTTGTGTGTGACGTTTTCCATTCTTACGTTCTTCGACAGGAGATGAGTGCAGTTTCTCTAAGCAAAGGAAAAAATATATAGATGTAAATATATTTCGGGGTATTAGAATTAATATCATTATTTAATCAATATTTTTGCAATAAACTAATTTTATATGTACTGTGGCGCCATCTGTTGGCAGATTATGTAAGAATAGTGTTGGTTTATATAAAATAATTATAATAATTGTAAATTGTGTAAAGTAGATTATTTAAAATTATGTAAAATTCATATAAATATATATTTTGTATATTGAGCTTGCTATTTATGATTTTCTTTGCAGTAATTTCTTTTGTTTGTGAAAAAAGGTATTATATTAATAATAAATAATAATCATAATAATCATTATTTCAGACAGATTTTTTTATTATGTTAGTAAATCATTTATTCTGAGTCTGGTAACCCCCCCAGTCCGCATTTCCTTTCCTGCCCATCCTTTCTTCTCTATCCTTTCCCTTCCTCTCCGCCAATCCACGGTCTGCCGTGCCAATGGATGCGTGGCTAGGGGCGAGCCTAGTCGCAAGCGTGCCGAACGTCCCGGGGTCGGGCTCCCCCGGGGACTATGGCGCCTTACCTCAGCAAGCAGGGCTCTGCTGGGGCTGACCTCCATCCTCCCTTGCCGCTCGTGGGATTCACTAAGACGAATTTAATATACCTAATTTGTCGAAAATGACGGCGACGTGGTTAATAATCTTAACGTTAGTTAGTTTATATTTATTTACTATAACATATTATAAAGACAGTTTCTTAGTAAATTTACGTAGCGTATAAATAAATATATCAATTAAATAGTTAACTTTTCTAAACAGTACCATTGTTTTAAAAAGTTAAACGTCTGTATATGGAGATTTTTCGTTTCCAAACTTCCGTCCGCCATATTGATGACGTAAGCGAATCGGAAACGCATAGGAGGGAAAACTGTTACATTTATGAAACGACTGGAAAAAACCTCGTGATATCGAGGTGACAACGACACCCCTTTGTGTGAAGAGATATTAAATTTCAATCAATATATGTAAAATAGAGTGGTAGATAGTGGAATTTTCATGAACTGGGTCATGTTACGAATATATTTTTCAGTTTGACCGCTTGGCTCAGTTGTTAGACGTTTAAATCAAGGCTTTTGGATCAAGTGACGGTTGAAAGATTGATTTTATCACAAAAATTAGGTTTACGGTTGCCGAATATATTGTCTAATAAGTCTCAAAGACACACACGAAATCTTCTGCGTTCCTATCGGAAAAAAATGTCCATTGTGTAAGGAAGAATTTATTCATTTCATTTCACTCTTCTTCCTGTTCCAGTTCCCAGTAAATCCAGTTTCTCCAGTAAAAACACACATTATTATTTTTCTTCTTTTGTTTGCTGATCGCGGATCATAGCAAAATTCTGATTGTCCACATAATAATGGATTTACGCAAAGTAAAGCCTGACACTATGAATCAGATATATTATATAATGGTAGCGTATTTTACAATATAGTCCCATAAAAGATTTAAAAGTGGACTTCTTATCCAAGTCCAAGTGTCTTAGCCAAATGAAAATTCTGACTACGTCGTTAAGTATACATGTAATGAAATAAAAACACAATGTGGATGAATTCGATGGCAAGGAAAGACCCAGAGCATCTCAGTCCTTAAAATTTGACACGTAAACTAAACGGCGATCCAGTGTGGTGTGTGTTTTCAAAAACTACGCAGAAGATGAAAACCAAGGAGTAAACTTTTAGTGAGAGTACGATCTCGTGAGTCCTACATATACTCTCTTACGGCACCGAACCGTGGACGCTGACAGTCCGTCTGCTTTACAAGCTCAGAGTCGCTCAGAGAGCTATGGAGAGCGCTATGCTCGATTTTCTGGTAGATAGGAACAAATCCGCCAAAGAACTAAAGTCTTTCGAATTAGCAAACTAAAGTGGCAATGGGCTGGTCACGCTTGTCGGAGATCCGACAATAGTTGGAGCAGACGAGTGCTGGAGTGGAGACCGCGTCTCGGTAAATTTAGTGTGGGACGCCCACCGGCTAGATGGTGCGACGGTCTGCTCAGGGCGGCTGGCAGAAACTGTATGCATGAAGCCGAGTACGGACTAGGTGGCACTTATTGAGCCTATCTGCAGCAGTGGACTGCACTGCGCAGGCTGTTGATTAATTTGATTTGATTGAGAGAACGATGTAATTGTTATTTAAAACACGAATGATTATGTTGAAATCTGAGGCTTCCTAAAGTATAGCTTAACTAACTTTATGTGAGCCTAAACATAATATTACATAGGTCGGTGTTGTAATTACAGACATTAGGACAAGGGTCGACCCTACCAACCCTTTGCTATGATTAATAGCTCTTGATAGATATCAATTAACTACACTACAGAAACTGATTTTGAATATTATAAATCAAAATTACTTATATATTTAACAGTGAATCACGCTGCAGGCGAATATTTGTCAAGAATGGCATAATATTTGTCTGTAGCATGAATGAGATGTACCAGACTCCCGCAGGAAATTGGCGTCTGAGTGGTAGCTTACCTACCGCGCTTCGTACGGTGAGCGGCCGAGTTCCGGAGGCCCAAAACTCGCCCTCCTACCTCTCCCCCCTCCTATTCCCAGTCCCGTAATGATACTTCTCTTCAAGGTCGACAACGCTTCCGCACTGCCTATGGCGCTGCGGTAGTCTATGGGCGGTGTTGATTGCTTTGTATCAAGTGACACGCCTGCTCGTTTGCTTTCCTATCTCACTTAATAACTGACTTTTACCTTGGGGAGTGCTTCAAGAAATTGTTCGGAATAATTCTAGCCATTGAATTCCACTAACGCAAAACTCGTCACAAGGAAAAGTTTCATCCCCACCATCTGGATGAGTGGCAATCGACTACGGTGCGTTTTGCCCGAAATTTTTTTTCCGCGCAGTACCACTCTTTGTAAATAAACATCTTCAGCGATTATTCTGAACTGAGCGATTATACGACATTGGAATCTTTAAAAAACAAGCTTAAATATGATGTGGCTTACTCATGAGGCTTTATAGATATCTTGGTTAATATATGGACAGTCAAAAGTTTTACTTAGCTAAGATCTAGTGATCTAGAAGATATAGTGTTTGGCGTTGTGTATAGTGGTTGGTGGGTGGAGAGTTGATGGCCGATTTTCGGTAAGTTTTTGGTTTAAGTTCCAAATAAATCCACTAAACCCAACGGAAAAACACACATTATTAATTTTCTGTTATTGTTTTGCTTGTCGCGGATCTTAGCTAAGTAAAACTTTTGACTGTCCATATAGTGATGGATTTCCGCAAAGTAACGCCTGACTTCATTAATAATCTTGGTTAATTACATACATAAAAAATATTTTATTTGCTAGAATATTAAACATACAAAACAATTCTTTATAAAATGGTTGTACATCACATTTTTATTACACACACACATACACACACACACAGACACTTAAAGACTGACTGAAAAAGTCCGTAGAAGGTTTTAGTAAAATGGCCACCATTTTAACAAGTCGTAACGTGATAAGTTGTCTAAATTTATTTCAAGAGATTTGATGTTATTATATTTTACTTGACACTGGCATTAGACTTGTAACTGTTCGCCATCAAAGAAAAGAAGTAGAAGACTAGGGTATAATTGAAAACCTTTTAAGTGTAGTTCAAATGAAAATATTCCAATAACATTTGTATTTGCGTAACGATCACTTAAAAGGGACGGAACTGGAATAAATATATCGAATACCGTCCCGTAATGGTCCTGTCGACTGACGACCGTGTCAATGTTTATTCAAGTAATTGAACCCCGGTACCATGGAATTCGGATATCTAAATTGAGTCATCGTATTATACAGACTATAATACGCACTGGCCGATAAAATTTTGATAGTAGTAGGGCCACGCTGCAGATGAATACCGGCGTCTGAGTGGTAGCTTAGCTACCGCGCTTCGTACGGTGAGCGGCTGAGTTCCGAAGACCCAACACCCACAGTCCCACACTACGCCCACCACACACACACTAGTCCCACACTACGTTTACCGAGTCTCGGTCTTCACTCAAGCACTCATCTACTCCAACGATTGTCGGTTCTCCAACAAACGTATCCTAGGCTACTACCACTTCAATCTGCTTTTTTGCTTTTGAAGAGCTATGTCGGTGACTCTTGTTCTCCTGGCTTAGTTCTAAAAATATGTATATTTTAATGTAATTTTCGGACCATAAGACGCACTTTAAATTTTCCATCCACTTTTCTATGTAAAAAAGTGCATCTCATCATCCAGAAAATACATAATAACATACAAACGATCACGCCTGTTTCCCGTAGGGGCAGACAGAGAACATAGATCTTCATCTATTACGATCCCGGCACACTTCTATTGCTTTGTCCACACTTACTCCCTTCATGCAAGCTCAGCTATTTGGTCAAGGTATGTTCTTGGTTTTTTAAGGCGTATCTTTGGTCCTATGCTGAAAAATAAGCGAGCGAGCTATATGCGCTGTACAATGAGCCGAACGTCATCAAAACCATCAAGATTGGACGATTTTCGTTGGGCTGGGCACGGGGTAGAGACGGACGGGGCTAGAGTACCCAAACGCCTACTCGACGGCAAACGAGAAGATGGTCGTAGAAGTCGCGGAAGATCTAAGCTCAGATGGCTAGATGGAGTCGAGAGAAGCTAAACGAAGATCGGACTGGAAAAAATTTCTGGACCAGGCTAATGCCCACCCGCGGCTATAATGCTTTATGATGATATGTTCTTGGCCTTCCCCAACCGACCCTATAATCCACATCAGCAACGTAATTTTATTCCTATCAAACGTCTTTCACCCATCATCTCTATGTGCCCAAAACATTAAGCATTCCAAAAAATAAGGTAAAAGTTTAAAAGATTTCTAAAATTAATTTAAAAGAATCGCACAAAAGCCTCGTTCTAATTTGAAACTCTATGAAACGACAAAGCGGCGATGAAAAGAGACGAACATATATATCTATAGCATTTATGTGTTTGTCTCTGTGTAGAAAGATTTAATCTACGTTCCTGCCGTCGAATTTCACTGCCACACACGCGCAAAAAAAAAATTTAATTCCCGCCATCTGCATCAATGACGATCCATTACGGTGCGTTTTTCCCGAAACTTCATTCCACGCAAAACCTCTCCAGCTACCTACAGCAGTTTTTCTGAAGCGATCCGACATTAAAACGAGCCTTCACTTATCTCAAAGGCCGGCAACACATTCGCATTACCTATTATTAATTAATAACCTAACCTTATTATTAATTAATAACTATTATTAATTAATAACCTAACCTCACTTACCTATTAATAATTAGTATTACAGACGTCTACGGGCGGCGTCGATTGCTTTCCATTAGGCGACACGCTTGCTCGTTTGCCTTCCTATCCCATAACAAAAGAAACACATTGTACCCATTGTAAAGAGGAGTGTGAAATTACCACATTTACCATAGTCACCACAAAACTCACATGGAAAAGAAGTGCAGAAAATTAATTAAATACGCTCGAATTTCGACTACCGCTGAATTTGTTATGCCAACAAAAATATATTTTTTTTATTTTTTTATATATTCACGCCTATCCCCCGCAGGGGTTGGCAGAGACCACAGAGCTCCATCCGCTGCCATTCATCGCAGCGAAACGGCTCGTCATTGGTCGCTTTTCGCCCTCGTGAGAATCAGGACGTGACGGGTGGCGAACCACGTCACCGTCATTTTTCGACAAATTAGGTATATTAAATTCGTCTTAGTGAATCCCACGAGCCGCAAGGGAGGATGGAGGTCAGCCCCAGCAGAGCCCTGCATGCTGAGATAAGGCACCATAGTCCCCGGGGGAGCCCGACCCCGGGACGATCGGCACGCTTGCGACTAGGCTCGCCCCTAGCTACGCATCCATTGGCACGGCAGACCGTGGATTGGCGGAGAGGAAGGGAAAGGATAGAGAAGAAAGGAAGGGGCAGGAAAGGAAATGCGGATTGGGGGGGTTACCAGACTCAGAATAAACATTTATAAATCCATATAAATATTTATTCCGATGCGGGAATCGAACCCGCGACCAGTGACTCCGCGGGCGGAGGGCCCCGCCGCTGAGCCAATCGGTCGTCATTTATTTATTTTTATTATATACACAAAAATATATTTATTTATTTTTATTTGGGAAACATACAATTTTATATTACATTGTTATATTTTTTTATTTGGGAAACAAACAATTTTATATTATATTATTTCTAATTACAATAATTGAAATCAGTAAAGTTTCCACTATTAAATAATCATCAATCTATATAAATCAATATCAGCCCGCGGCAGTCCACTGCTGGACATAGGCCTCACCCAAGGCGCGCCACCTAGCCCGATCTTCGGCTACACGCGTCCAGTCTCTGCTAGCCGCCTTGCGCAGATCGTCGCTCCATCTAGCAGGAGGGCGTCCCACACTACGTTTGCCGAGTCGCGGTCTCCACTCCAGCACTCGTCTACTCCAACGATTGTCGGTTCTCCGACAAACGTGTCCAGCCCATTGCCACTTCAGTCCGCTAACTTGAAGAGCAATGTCGGTGACTCTGGTTCTCCGGCGAATTTCTTCATTTCGAATTCTGTCCACCAGAGAAACCCCGAGCATAGCTCTCTCCATAGCCCTCTCTGAGCGACTTTGAGCTTGGCGAGGAGACGGACTGTCAGTGTCCACGTCTCTAAATAATACATACAATAGCACTATAAGATTGTATGAAACGTTTGTAAGCAAAAAAATATATATAAACAAGAATTAATTGGAAAAACAAATTAAATTTGTTAAATTCTCTGAAAAAAAAGATAAATCTAATTCTCACGCATACCTTTAAGCATTTGCTTAACGTCCCGCTTATACATTTCTATTGGGCAATTAAAAAGATTTATTTCATGTAGGTGCTCGTTATAGAATTTCGTAGATAAAACAAAAGAAAGGTAGTCCTTATTTTTATATAAGCGATTCCTTTTTTATCAAGCATCTTATTTTTTGTGAGATAGGAAGGCAAACGAGCAGGCGTGTCACCTGATGGAACGCAATCAACGCCGCCTAAAGACATCCGTAGCGCCATAGGCAAAAACGTTGCCGATCTTTAAGGAAAGTGTGTTTATAGGAGTGGGAGGGGCGGGGGGAGGGTCTTGAGCCTCTGAAACTTAGCCTCTCACCGTACGAAGCGCGGTAGCTAAGCTACCACTCAGACGCCGGTTTTCTGCGGGAGTGTGGTACTTTCCCGGGTGAGCCGGCCCATTCGTGCTACAGACAAATATTATGCCATTCTTGACAATATATTCGTCTGCAGCGTGGTTCCACCACTATCAGACTACGATATAATATCAAATATAAATTACGATATAATAAAAGATAAAATAAACTGAATTGGAAGTTTAATGTTATAAGGTGTTATGGTATTTTATTCTGTCGGGTGTTCAGAATGCCGCTTACGTGCTTCTCGGCTGTATCTTGTCACGAAGCGTACGTGACATTTCATTTGAGTATACGAGGGAGAAATTTACACAAGGGAAAATAATGTAAAAACATATACACTCGTTTTTTTATTATATATTATATGTACGTTATGATACATAATACAAATAAGTGTTATGTATTATACACTCGTGAGCAATAAAATCTACTCACGCCGTACGCTTGCGGTCAATATTTACTTGTCAAAATAATTTTTTTAATTTATTTCATTGCGTTATCTTAAATTATATTTATTTCGTGAAGTTGAAGATTTTAGTTTGAACATTTACTGTAGCATGAATGGGCCGGCTCGCCCGGAGAAGTACTACATTCGCGCAGAAAATCGGAGTCTGAGTGGTAGCATAGCTACCGCGCTTCGTATGGTGAGCGCCTGAGTTCCGGAGGCCCAACACCCTCCCCCGTCCCCTCCCACTCCCATAATAACACTTTCCTTAAAGGTCGGCAACGCTTAAGCACTGCGGATGTCTATGGGTGGCGTTGATTGCTTTCCATTAGGTGACACGCCTGTTCGTTTGCCTTCCTATCCCATAAAAAAGAAGATTTAAAGTTTAACCTATCATCTGTGATGCCACCCCGACGCGAGTAACGTCATCCGACCGCCAACTGTGGCACGCTCGCAGCGTGGTTGTTATGATTTGCTTACCATTTTGTGGTCGGATTTTTCCAAATCTACATAGTATCGTTATAACATTTAAAAAAAATAATATTATCTTTTTAAAACCTTTATTCTAAATAATTATAATAGTCTTTAGTATCAACCTAAATCAGTCTGGCAACTTATAATAATATACCGGCAACTTGTAATAATTAACCTTTTCCAATTAATTTATAAAATGTTATAGAAACTTCCCGAATGACCGTCCCGGGATCGGGCACCCCCGGGTACTATAGTGCCTTTCTTCAGCATGCGGGGCTCTGCTGGAGCTAACCTCCGTTCTCTCTTGCAGCTCGCGGGATTCAATATGATGAATTGTAATAAACCTAATTTGTTAAAAAATGTCGGGGACGTGGTGATTGCCACCCATCACGTCCTGATTCCCACGAGGGCGAGAAGCGACTAACAGAGAGCCGATTCGCTACGACGAATGTGAGAGGAAGCATAGATGAGTGTGGAGGATGCTAGGAAGGTGTGCCGGGATCGTAGCGGATGGAGATCTGTGATGGAAATATGTGATCTCCGCCTGCTCCTACGGAAGACAGGCGTGACGATATGTATGTATGTATAGAAGCTTCTAGAATAATTTGTACTCTCTATAAATTGTGCGTATTGCCTAATTTATTTTCCACTTGCAGGTGCTGGCAGCGTTGGCAGTGTCCCTGGCACCGTTCTCAGCGGGCCTAGGTAAAGGGTACAGCTCCCCAGCGATCGCGTCCCTCCAAGGACCTGGAGCCAACGCAACGCGGAGAGACTTCCAGCTGACCGATCAACAGGCGTCATGGTTGGCTTCTCTCTCGTTTTTGGGTAAGTGGGATATCATTACACATTCTATAATCAACCCTGGTAGTATGGATTGTAATCTGATCTCATTTTCAATTCGACTGGTTCCACCCGGATTTCCATCCATTGATCGCAGGATAATTTAATTTTCTTTTATCGGTCGAAAATGGTCGTTAATGAAGTGTAAAAAAACGATATGTATACAAAATCAATTTTATTATGACTATATTATATTAGTAGTGGTAGAGCCACGCTGCAGATGAATACTTTGTCAAGAATGGCATATTATTTGTCTATAGCGTGAATGGGCCGGCTCGCCCGGGGAAGTACCTACCGCACTCCCGCAGAAAACTGGCGTGTGAGTGGTAGCTTAGCTTCCACGTTTCGTACGGTGAGCGGCGTGAGTTCGGAGGTCCGACACCCTACCCCTCCCCTTCCCCCACTCCCATAATGTCACTTTCCTTAAAGGTTGGCAACGCTTTCGCACTGCCTATGGCGCTACGGATGTCTATAGGCGGCGTTGATTGCTTTCCACCAGGTGACACGCCTGCTCGTTTGCTTATCTATCTCATAAAAAAAATATATTGTGAGTATGTGTGTGTAATATATGAGCGTGTGCATGTTGAGAGGCAAGAGTGTATATTTAATAATAATTATTGTCAGAGAGTTATTTAGAAATATTTAAAACGTATTTTTTTTTAATGTAGCTTTAGTTGTATGAAATAAACTAGAGCTATAAATAACTTATTTTAGGAACAAAGTGTACGAGAAGTAACTGACTTTTACATTTATGTTATGGATTAAAACAAATTTTCTTGTAACTTTAAATTGGAACAAAACGACATCACAGTAAGTTTGGTAAGTTGCCAGCGAATCTCTCACCGTCTCCCAGTTCCAATATGAGTCTAATATGAGTCTCTCTTGACTTAATTCCTTTGTTATATCTAATGTTAGAGACGTAAAGATTAAAAACAATGCCATATCGTGCTTGTGATAGAGGTCGCTTGAGCCAGCTGTGTCAATAGTCTTCCAATCAAATCTTTGAGTCGTCCGACCGCCAACTGTGGCACGCTCGCAGCGCGGTTGTTATGATTTGCCTACCATTTTACGGTCGGATTTTTCCAAAACTACATAGTATTGTTATAACATTTTAAAAAATAATATTAATATCCTTCTAATCAAATCTTTGAACATTATTGAAAGAAGCTCTTGAAGAAGTAATAAAAAAACCTAAGTCTGTTTAAACTTAGCTGAACAAAAAAAAATTATTTTTATTAAATAATTACAATTAAAATAAATATGTACATATATACGTATGATAGAATCACAATATTAAATGGCAAAATGAAAACTAAAATTAATTAATTAATTATAATATTTAAAATTTAATAAATCATATTTATTGCTATAAATTTAAAAAAAACTTATTTGAACTTTTTTCTGATGACTTATTTGAACTTTTTTTTTTGATGGCAATTAGTTATAACTATTATGCCAGTGTCAAATAAAATAGAGTAATATCAAATCTCTTGAAATGTAACTAGTCAGCTTGTCACGTTATGTCATGATAAAATGGTGGCTATTCTACCAAAACCTTATACGGACTTATTGAGTCAACTTAAGTCACCATACACGCATTTATTTCATATCACTTCACTTATACACCAATCGAACTATATTGTGTAATACGCCACCATAATTAAACAATATAGCTAATAATAATATAAGATTATGAAAATGAAATAAAAACACAACGTCACTGATGTAAGTTGGCGGGAAAAGTCCTATTTGAACTTGAGTGGATTGAAAAAGATATATAAACAAATATACATATACATACTTATAGGGAGAGTGTGAACTAATAGTATATTTTTTTTATATATATTCACGCCTCTCCCCCGCAGAGGTTGGCAGAGACCACAGAACTCCATCCGCTACCATTCATCGCAGCGAAACGGCTCTCCATTAGTCGCTTTTCGTCCTCGTGAGAATCAGGACATGACGGGTGGCGAACCACGTCACCGTCATTTTCAACAAATTAGGTATATTAAATTCGTCTTATTGAATCCCCCGAGTCGCAGGGGAGGATGGAGGTCAGCCCCAGCATAGCCCTGCATGCTGAAGTAAGGCACCATTGTACCCGGGGGAGTCCGATCCCGTGACGGTCGGCACGCTTGCGACCAGGCTCGTCCCTAGCCATGCATCCATTGGCACAGCAGACCGTGAAAGGAAGGGAAAATGCGGATTTGGGGGAGGTTACCAGCCTCGGAATAAATATTTATAAATCCGTATATACATTGTATATACCACTATAATTATACAATATAACTGACAATAAAATTATATTATTAAAAAAGAAATAAAAACATATCACTGATATAAATTGGCGGAAAAAGACCGTTTTAAATGTATGTAATTTTTTTCTACAGCCCATATATGTCCCACTGCTGAGCACGGGCCTCTCCATTTCTGGAGGAACGGACGTTAACCCACCACGCTTGTCCAATGCGGATTAACGGGGTTACCAGACTCGGAATAAGTATTTGAAGGCCATATATACATATATTTAATCAGATGCGGGTATCGAACTGATCTTCAAGTCGTCAGATGGGTCTATAATTTACAATTACCGAGCAAGCTGGTTTCTGTGGGTCAGTTAGCATCAATTTTTGTAAACTACGGGTTCCCTTTGTTGGTAGTCGATCGATGTCGCCCGCGCTCACGCTAATGGGTGACTGGCGTGTCACTCCAGTTAATTTTTCACAGGCTTTTAGTTCCACTTCCTTTGTTGTTTTTGTAATTATATTAAAAGCTGTCAGCTCCTTTTGTGTTATTGGTACAGAATCAATTTATTAAGTCATAGAAGACAATTTTAGGGAATTAAAAAAAAAATCGGAAGCAATCATGAGGACTGCCTTTTACGTGACGTTTACGAGATGGAAAATTGGTAATGTGTGTTTGGTGTTGTGTATAGTGGTTGCTGGGTGGAGAATTGATGGCCGATATTCGATAAGTTTTTCATTTAGGTTCCAAATAAATCCATTCATCCAGCACAAATAACACACATTTTTAATTTTCTGTTATTGTTTTTTCTTTTCGCAGATATTAGCTAAGCAAAATTTTGACTGTCCACATAAGGACTGCCGACAGAAGTAAAAACTATAAAAGTGTATTTTAAAATTTCAAAATAATTGTAATATTAAATGCTGCTATTACTACAGCATGTTGCTGACGCGACTAACAAAACTATATCCATCCATGAAGCGTCCAACGCACACACATACAATGGGGTATATACAATGTGTTGGCGTGATGCGTGTACGTAGGCAGCTGCGCGCGCATTAACTGTGCTTAAAGTATGTCTATAGCTATACTGATAGCTATAGATATACCTTAAGCATTAGCATGTTGCTGACGCAAACCCATAGATTTTTCCCAACCAGTATAGTTAAGTGATTCATTAATAAATTAACTTCACTTAGAAAACTATATCGAAGATAAAACCCCTTAAAGATCCCATGTCGTCGTATCAGAATGGCTATCAGAAAGACCAGGTCAAAAGTACCCTCAACTCAAAAAGGAGTTTATATGAAGAGAGTGGTGAGTGTGGATGAAGCAAAGAAAATGTGCCGGGATCGTAGCAGATGGAGGTCTGTGGTCTCTGCATATCCCCACGGGAAACAGGCGTGATCGTACATAATGTATATTTTCCATCTTGTTTCTTCTTTCAGGTGCACTTTTCGGTGGTATGGCAGGCGGAGCAGCGATGAGGCATGGCCGTCGCAGGGTACTGTCCCTAGCGGCGGCACCTTGCAGCGTCTCCTGGCTGCTGACGGTCGTGGCGACGTCCGTGAGGATGATGTGCATCACCGCATTCCTCGGAGGATTCTGCTGTTCCATACTAACAATGCTTTCGCAGGTATAGTCTAGTATAAGTTCGGGGAGAAAGTCTTTTCGCATATACTAAGTATCTAAAAAAAGCCTTTGGCAAGCCTGTACCTACCATTTAGATGAGTTGCGATCTACTAAGATGCGTTTTTCTCGAAACTTCTTTCCACGCACCACCACTCTGTGGAACCGGCTACCTTCGGCGGTCTTTCCGAACCGATACGACATTGGCACCTTCAAAAAACAAACCTATACATTATAAAGGCCGGCAACGCTTTCGCGACTCCTGCAGTGTCGCGGATGTCTATCCGTATCGTAAATCCGCGACGTAAATTTCTGTTATCAGTCATCTTTCATCCATCCTTTCTAAGTGCCCAAAACATCTAAGCACAAGTAAAACAAGAAAATAAATAATAAATAAACATTAACACAAAATATCTTGTTAAAATAACAAACAATAATTTATATTGCAATTAGTTTACAAAGTATTACATTATATCAATGGCAGAGTTCCACAGAACAAAGCATTTACAATCGCCTATTTAATTATACAAAATACAAACAATCCATTATCGTCCACTTTGTCGGAGCGGCCTGACTTTCAGATTATAGCAAATAAGGCCCTTATTGTGAAGAGATTTTAAAAAGAATATTTAAACACCTACTTTTGTCGTATAGCGTGTATGGTGACAATGTTATTTTAATTTTTACTAAGTTTTATTTGAAAAGAGCATTATATTTAGATATATTTTATGGGATAGAAAGGTAAACGAGTGTACGGCTTAAAGAAAAAGTAGAACAAGGATCTTTTAAAATTGTGCGGAGTATTCTAACATCTCTGCGTTGTCAAATACGTAGCCAGTCAAGCTGAGATCAAAAGTGAGATATATACAACAATCAATCAATCAACACCCTGCGGCAGTCCACTGCTGGACATCCATGCTTCTCGCATCCAGTTTCTGCCAGTCGTCCTGTACAGATTGTTGCACAATCTAGCCAGGGGCCTCCTATACTACGTTTGCCGAGACGCGGTCTCCACTCCAGCACTCGTCTGCTCCAACGATTGTCGGATATACATAGAGAATTCTCATAGTATATTAATATTATAGGATAAAATCTCCACTGTAGAAGTAGCAATTAGTTTTATAATAAACGCTGTGAGATATAACAACATCCATTATATTTAATGGATGGTTTTATATCTCACAGAGACTGTCTCTCTTAACGTAATAAGCCTGGCCACTTTAGCCGTAATTGATAAAGTCTCTAACTTCATACAACTTCGCATCGCTTCTTAGTTCAAGCAGCTCTTGCCCGTGTTTGCAGAATTCTTAACGTCGTGACACACTAACTTAAATGAACACGTCGCGATATTATTATTTATATATGTTACACAGCTGTTTACGGGTCTCGCTATTTCTGGAAGAATAGCCATTAGCCCACCACGCTTTTCTCAATACGGATTGGCAGGATAAACAGAATGAGAGCGACGTGTTTCGCCATCCCACACGTCCTGATATCCACGAGGGTGAGAAGCGACTAACGGAGAGCCGTTTCGTTACGATGAATGTAAGAGGAAGGATGAATGAAAAGATGGATGAGTGTGGAGGAAGTTGTACCGGGATGCTAGCGGATCTGTGATCTCTGCCTACGCCTTTGGGAGACAGGTGTGACGATATGTATGTATGTATATAGTTTTTTGATCTTTATGCTATAGAATGTATTGTACTAGCATCTACTCTAGCATCACCTCAAACCTTCGTGGTTAAAATTTTAAGTGGACCTAAATTATTTTGTATTTTCTTCTTTGAATTATTATTTTAAAAAAAACCTAAAAGGTCTCCCTGACGCCTAGATAAATCTCATTCCTAACCTAAATATTGTTTATCTAAGTTTGAGTATACAAAAAATAAAGGAAGAAATAATATATCTTATCTAACTAATATTATAAATGCGAAAGTTTGTGAGTATGGATGTATGTTTGTTACTTTTTCACGAAAAAACTACTGGACGGATTTGAATGAAACTTTACAGTTATATAGATTATACATCGGAATAACATATAGGCTACAATTTGTAATGATTTTATGTAATTTTGGTCGTAATATAAGAATACATGTGAATTAAATCGGAAAAATTTTTGGCCTCTGAGAGCTATCTTGGCGTACGCTGTCTAAACCATTGGAGTTACACAAAGACGATGTACCGTAGGATTGTTTGTCGTGAATAGTTCTAAATAAAAGTCGTTTTATGTGGAAGCCACTATGACCAAAATGTGAACCATAAATTAAGTGAAAAAAATATATTTATTTAAAATGATCCGTCACGAAATTTAATTTGGCAGACCAAATTCCACGCGAGCGAAGCCGCGGGCAAAAGCTAGAATAGAATAATGCAGGATATCGACCAGTGGGTCGCAACGCTCACTTTGAAACTTAAAATGAAAGTAAAAGTTTAATTTTGACGATGGAATTATTATTTATTGGCGAGGAAAAGCCGATGAATTAAACATCTGGTCTAATTGCTCTTTTAAGTTAGATGTTTTCGAAGGCAAAATTTGCGTCTATGTATTTATTACACACAAGAAAGATAAAGATTATTTAAAAAAAAGATTACATAAATGGCTAATATATGCCAATATTTATAATATTCAAGACCTTTTTGCTTTAAAGAGTCGATCAAATGTATATAATAGATAAATATATAGTGTAAAGTAAAAAGTGATATATAAATGTAATAATAAATTATAATTTTAATGATATTATAATAATCTAGCTATGTTTTTAGATTTGTAATAGTTGTTTTAGTTATTTCTAATAGTCCGTGTCATCATTAATGAAATTTGTACGCCGTAAGTGGCAATGTGATGGAGCTTTTAAACGTCTTTTTTTTTCGTCTTGTTATAACCTCACATTATACAAATAAAGAATTATTATTATTATTAATAATAAAGGTTTTTTACACCAGCTAAGTTACACCGGTGATATTGTGTTTTTATTTTATTTTAGTAGTCTTATTATCTTACATACATACATACATATCGTCACGCCTGTCTCCCGTAGGGGTAGACAGAGACCACAGATCTTGCCGGTTAAGGGTACTCTTGACGTGGCCTTTCTTAAAAACTCCAGTAATTTGGTCAAGGTATGTTTTCCGTGGTCTTCCCCTACCGACTCTTCTATCCCCAATCGCAAAGTAAATTTCTTACATTATACAATTATCTTACATTGGAACCTTCAAAAACAAGCCTATACTTTTCTTGAAGGCTGACAAAGCTTCTGCAATGCCTTCAAACGCTTGCTTTCCATCGGGTGACAAGTTTGCTCATTTGCCTTCCTATCAAAAATTAAGATTTCCTTGCAATACTTTTTCATCCAGTTTTATTGATGTCTTTTGTCTTCACAGATCTTTTATCAACCGGCAATAGACATTGACAGAGGTCGGCAACCACGCATGTAAGAGCCGTTCCACGTGACGAGCAGACTTATTCAATCCTTAAGTATCGAAAAAAGCATTGTTTTCGATTAACCGATGACGGATACTGCGCGTTTCGATGTCTAAAATAGAAGCAGACATTAAAAAACTTTCAAGTCAAGTACGACCTTAAAAATCTCGCTAGCTTTATAAGTATTAATTTATTTTTGTAGCTATTACATAATAATAATAATAATAATTCTTTATTTGCATAATGTGAGATTTCATCAACTGCTTGCGGCAGCCCACTGCTGGACATAGGCCTCCCCCATGAAGCGCCACCTAGCCCGATTTTCGGCTACACGCATCCAGTTTCAGCCAGCCGCCCTGCGCAAATCGTCGCAGAATCTAGCCGGAGGGCGTCCCACGCTACGTTTACCCAGACGCGAATTACCACTTCAGTTTGCTAATTCGAAAGGCTATGTCGGTGACATTAGTTCTCTGGCGGGTTTGTTCATTCCGAATCATATCTACCAGAGAAACTCCGAGCAATCGTAGTTGGAACAGAAGGTTTGAGTATGCTCCCTTGCATCCTATGTGAGGTGTAAAAAGATTAAAAAAAACGTTTAAAAGGTCCATCACATTGCTACTTATGGCGTACAAATTTCATTATTCAATTATTTGTATATAATGTCAACTTAATATAATCTATATACACGTATAGGTACATAGAGATCTAAATACATAAGTCGCTTATGGTTACAAAGCATTAAATTATTAATAAACTGTTACATTATCATTAAAATTATAATTAATTCATCTATTACATACATTCGATCGATCTTTTAAAGCAAAAAAGTCCTTAGTATTATAAATATTGCCATCTATTAGCCATTCATATAATCTTTTTTTAAATAATGTTGTGTTCAATTGTTATAATTCATGAGGTATATTGTTGTAGATGCGTATACACATGAACAGGCAGCTTTTGATATATTTACTCAGTCTGGGGTGCTCATTCGGCACTAATCTTTGGGGATCACGCCGGCGAAGACCAGCGTTATCATTAGCCATTTTTAATAGTTCTTGATGCCTCCACACAAACACACACACCTCATACATATAGAGAGCTGGCAGTGGTGGTAAGACAAGCTTCCTGAACTCTGGCTGACACGACTTCTGTGGTTCGAGACCGTAAATACGTACCCTAATACAGTAAAATAACAAAAAATAGTTTGATCTTAACAAATGTTTTTTTTATGAGTTAGGAAGGCAAACGAGCAGGCGCGTCACCTGATGGAAAGCAATCAACGCCGCCCATAGACTTCCGTAGCGCTATAGGCAGTGCGAAAGCGTTGTCGGACCTTAAAGGAAAGTGTTATTATTTATTTTATTTATTTATTGTATATATATTTACGCCTATCCCCCGCAGGGATTGGCAGAGACCACAGAGCTCCATCCGCTATCATTCATCGCAGCGAAATGGCTCTCCATTGGTCGCTTCTCGCAATCGTGAGAATCAGGACGTGACGGGTGGCGAACCACGTCACCGTCATTTTCAACAAATTAGGTATATTAAATGCGTCTTAGTGAATCCCACGAGCTGCAAGGGAGGGTGGAGGTCAGCCCCAACAGAGCCCTGCATGCTGAGGTAACGCACCATAATACCTGGGGGAGCCCGATGTCGGGACGGTCGGCACGCTTGCGACTAAGCTCGCCCTTAGCCATGCATCACGCAGAATCGAACACTGAGACAATAGTCGCCATATACTCCCACTCCCATAAGTGTAATTAAATGAGTGGGAATTTGAGGGGGCGGGGTAGGGAGGTTGTTGAGCCTCCGGATGTGTTTATTAGATGAAATATGACCGGCACAAATATCTTCACGATATTTGTGACCCTTGTAAAATTAAAGGTTGCCGACCCGTGGTCTAGAATATAAACTGATAAACCTATTTCTTCTTTCAGGTATACATCAGCGAGATATCAGTACCAGACATCCGTGGCTGTCTCAGCGCTGTACTTAAGATAGTAGGACACCTTGGGGTCCTGTTCAGCTTCACTATAGGCGCGTACCTCGACTGGCAGCAATTGGCACTCTGCATATCAGCTGCACCGTTACTTCTGTTCTGCACCGTTCTCTACATACCGGAAACACCGAGCTATCTCGTGCTGATCGGTAAAGAAGAGGAGGCTTACAAAAGCCTGCTCTGGTTGCGAGGACCAAACTCGGACGTTGCCCAAGAACTGGCCACCATTCGGACCAACGTGTTGGCCAGCAAAAACTTCAGCCAACGCCAGAACCAGATGTCGAGCAGTCAATTCGTTAATTCCCTGGACGTCAGGACAATGAATCGCCTCCTCGGACCGATTCTTGTCACATGTGGTTTGATGACGTTCCAGCGATTTTCTGGCGCTCATGCGTTCTCCTTCTACGCCGTGCCGATATTTAGGAAGACTTTCGGCGGAATGAATCCTCATGGTGCTGCTATTGCGGTGTCCTTCGTTCAGTTACTCGCTTCGTGTCTGTCTGGATTGTTGATTGATACAGTCGGGCGTCTGCCGTTGCTGATTGTTAGTTCTGTGCTGATGTCGATGGCGCTAGCAGGTTTCGGGAGCTATGCGTATTATGAGGAAGTTCACCGCAATCAAAGAATCCAAAACGTTATGTTTCACCAGACGGTTGGACAGAATGATTGGATTCCTTTGCTATGTGTCCTAGTTTTCACCATCGCCTTCTCTTTGGGCATGAGTCCGATATCTTGGTTGCTAATTGGTGAACTGTTCCCGTTGGAGTACAGGGCTTTCGGCAGCGCAATGGCGACGGCTTTTAGCTATTTGTGTGCGTTTGTCGGTGTTAAAACGTTCGTGGACTTCCAACAGGCTTTAGGTCTTCACGGTGCGTTTTGGTTGTACGCTTCTGTAAGCGTTGGAGGTCTCTGTTTCGTAGTCTGCTGTGTGCCGGAGACCAAAGGGAAAGATTTAGACGAGATGGACCCAAATTACGTTCAAAGTCTTTCACCTAAAAGGTAAAGAAGTAAACTGATCTATTTTAATATACTTGGAAACATTCGTTATGATCAATTTATATGTTTATGTTTCTTTATGCGTTTTATCAGTCTTTGAGTATTGTGTGCGAACATTCGATAACTTTAAAATTACTGCGAGTTATTCAATAAAATGTATTTTAAACACTTTTAAGGTGTATATCTATCGATCTATTTAATACATACTAATTAAATCAACTCCTCGATTTCTTTGTCTAATACCTAGAACTGTGGGACCTTGATCATTACAGCATTTTCTGTTTCAGACACCTATGTACTGTGTCCACGTAGTCTTATTGATTTCATAGCTAAGATGTTCTTCTTCTGCCTAACCTCTTCATAATATCGTGGTTTGCATTTGCATATTTTAAACGCTTTAAATATTTCCATATTCTTTCCAAGCCTTTATCACGTACGTACGTTACGTTTATGTGATCTTTATGTTTTAAGTTATTTTAGCATTCTTTTTCATCGAGACATCTAGAAAGCGTGCAACTTTTTACTCCTTGCGTCTATGAAAATTATTTCAATATGATTCGTAATTATATTTATAAACATTGATTAGATTAATTTTCTTAAAACAAACATCGACATTTTAATCCCTAATGTTTGATTTTAGATACAAAACTGTTGGTTGAAGAGACAAGAGTAGAATGTTTCCAATTGAATAAGATACCTCTAGCGACCCCATTGTAGGAACAAAAAATATATCGAGTCCACCGCAAAATTTTGGCTGTGCTTATTAAATTTTTAAAATTAACAAAAAAAAAATATCAACCACTCGATTTTATATTGTGGTCCTTTATAATCTTTAGTATTTAGTGTATTAAAAACAATACCTATATAATTGCATATCCCTTATCCATATCTCGAATTATTTCTTATGAAATTAGTTTTAATATTTTGAGATCTTGATGGTCCATTCGTTACCTCTTTTTAGAAAATTCTAGTTATATTCAAAAATCTATAATATATTAATTATATCAATAATTAGAATACAATACTATCTCTATTACAAGAGATGGATAATAAAAAACTAAAAAATCATTTATAATCCAAGGAATAGCTTTAACCTCAATAGAAGAAACAAAAAAGAGTGTAGTATGCCTCGGTATCACTTGATACAAGTAAAAACTAAGGTAGAATCGACAGCCATTATATTATGAGAAACGTTTTTGATGTAGTTAGAAGGCAGTTTACTCAATTAGGATGAATAGATGCCCTAATTAGAATAAACAATAATCTAAATACGGATAATGAAAAAAAAATAACATCAAACCATAGATTACTTTGTTTAATAAAAAAATAAGAAACCATAAATGCTATTCTACAAGTAATACAATTGCAAAGATAATATGAATAATGCATTGAGTAAAATATAACATCAGATATTTTACATAATTAGCGAGTCAATTAAATTTGTATAATAAAAGACATTATTCAAGTAATATCGATAATTAAAAATGAAAAGGATTGCTATAAATGACAATAAAGAAGTGTTAAGAATGTAAGAAAAATAAGGTCATATGTATATACATAAATAATAGACCATCCATAAATTACGTCCCAACAATATCGTGGAGTTTAAAGTTTAAAATTTAAACTTATGCATGTGTTGCCACAAAAGTCAAAGACTCATCTCTCTTTTGTCACTTGATGTTGATCACCTTATACCAGGGCTTCTTAAACCATGAGTCGCGCGTAGCAAAATTCTGCGGTCGCGAGAGATTTTAATGTCAAATATTTATATATACCATTTTATAACATCACTAGAATTGGCGGAATACAGTGGACTTGCAACGTCTAGACACGCGCATTCTAAAAGTATATATTTTCATATGCATATGTATATTGATACCTAATAAATAAATCATCTAAAAATATTAATTTATTTTTCTTTTATATTTGTATGGGGTCGTCAAGAAACTCGCAATCATAAATGGGGTCGTGAATGACAAAAGTTTAAGAAGCCCTGCCTTATACCATTAACGTAATTTATGGATTACCCCTAACAAGTGTCACTAACACATTGAAAGTAATCAAAGTGCTATAAATGAGAGAACAATAAGTTTCCATGATATGAACATAGAAATAAGGGGCCATCCATAAATTACGTCATATGAAGTTCTTCAGTTTTGAGTTTATAGTTTACAATTCAAAAATAAAGACCCATCCCTCTTGTCACTCAACGTCACACTTTATAGACCTACCCGTAACGTAATTTATGGATGGCCCCTAACAAGTGACACTTAGTTGTCGAAAGTGGTCAAATGTTAGTTTTCTAGCAGAATTATAAATATAGTCACATGAGCTTTATAAAATTTGTGACAATAAATGTTGACAATAAGGTAATAATAATATATTGTACAATAAAACTTGTATTGTGAACCAAATCGATGATTTAAATTGTTAAATATGCCCTTATACAGTCAACGTGCTAAAAGGTCTCCACGTGAAATATGTGGGTTTCCTCATTTGTAATCAATGGCCAAACGTAAGATAAAAGTGGTAGAGCCACGCTCCAGACGAATATTTTTACAAAAGTGGTAGAGCCACGCTCCAGACGAATATTTTTTTCAAATATTGCACAATATTTGTCTGTAGCACGAATGGGCCGGCTCGCCCGGGGAAGTACCACACTCCCGCAGAAAACCGACGTCTGAGTGGTAGCTTTGCTACCGCGCTTCGTTTGGTGAGCGGTGAGTTCCGGAGGCCCAACCCCCCCCCTCCCACAATGACAGCGGCATTTAACATAGGAGTACCCCAGGAGGGTACCAGCACTACCCGTTCTGGAGAATCCCTCCCTGAACGTCCCTGCTCAGGCTGCCCTGCGTACTCTGGGGAGGGCAAAATCCCGCTTGTTTTCCATTCTACCTAAGGCAAGAGCAGCAGATCCAAAGCACCCCCTACCATGCTTTGCATGAATTTCTGTAATATTAGGGGGATACATACCAACCTTAACGCCGTCCACCACCACCTAGAGACAGTTAAGCCGGCCTTGCTCTTTCTAACGGAATCTCAGATTTCTCCCCCTGCGGATACGTCATACCTTTCGTATCCCGGCTACAAAATCGAGTACAATTTTGTGCCCCGTGCCGGCGTATGCGTATTCATCAGGGAAGATATCTGCGCCCGCCGCCTAGGGAGATTTGAAGGTTCGGACCTCTCCACTATCTGGCTTCGTGTAGACTGCGACGACCATCCTCGCATCTATGCGTGCCTGTACAGGTCCCATAGTGGTAATTCTGAGACGGACCGACTCATTGAGCACCTTCAAATGATGACTGATTCCGTACTCAAACAGATCCCTTCCGCCGAAATCATCATACTTGGTGACTTCAATGCCCATCATGCGGATTGGCTTGGGTCACAGTCAACTGACCACGCCGGTAGATCTGTTCAGAGTTTTGCTCTGGCCTATGGTCTGACACAATTGGTCTCTTCGCCTACACGAATACCAGATGTTGAAGATCATAAGCCTTCCCTGTTGGATCTTTTGCTGACCACTCATCCCGATGGGTATCATGTCACTGTCGATGCCCCTCTTGGCTCCTCAGACCATTGCCTAATTCGGAGCAAGGTGCCACTCACGCGTAAATCACGGCCCCGATCCGCGGGCTGCCGCCGTGTCTGGCACTTCAGGTCAGCAAACTGGGATGGACTGCGGACCTTTTTCGCATCCTACCCATGGGGGCAAATTTGCTTTGCATCGGAGGATCCGCTCGTCATTGCTGATCTTGTCACTGATGTGGTGCTTCAGGGTATGGAACTGTTTGTTCCAAGCACTGTGGTACCTATTGGAGGCAAGACTAAGCCCTGGTTTAACCACTCCTGCAAAATGGCGTTCCGGCAAAAGCAGGAGGCGTTTCAGGCTTGGGTTAAAGCAAAGGCAAAGAAAGATCCTTCCGAATGGCAGCTTAGGAAAAAGTATAACTTTGTCTCCAGATCCCTCAAAAGAGCTATTGCCAGAGCAAAATCTGAGTACGTTGCAGAAATCGGCCAGAGACTAGTTCGCCTTCCCTCAGGTTCTCGGGCGTTCTGGTCTCTCGCAAAAGCCGTGCAAGGAAACTTCTGTCAGCCATCATTTCCACCTCTGCGTAGGGCGGATGACTCGTTGGCCCACACTGCAAAGGAGAAAGCCGATCTTCTGGGCTCTCTTTTTGCATCAAACTCGACTCTTGATGACAGAGAAAGACCACCGCCAACCATCCTCCGGCGTGTGTGCTCTATGCCAGAAATCCGATTTACTCAAAACTCGGTGCGTAAAGCACTCTTTTCTCTTGACATCAATAAGTCGAGTGGGCCAGATGGCATCCCCCCAATTGTGCTTAAGATATGTGCTCCAGAGTTGGCTCCAGTTCTCACGCGCCTCTTCCGGCACTCCTACAACTCAGGTATGGTCCCGATCTCATGGAAGACAGCCTTAATACATCCAATCCCAAAAAAAGGTGACCGCTCTGATCCAGCTAACTACAGGCCAATTGCCATCACGTCTTTGTTCTCCAAAATAATGGAATCTGTTATTAACTGCCAGCTCTTACGGTATCTTGAGGAGCATCAGCTGATTAGTGACCGTCAATACGGATTTCGTCAGGGTCGCTCAGCTGGTGATCTTCTCACTTATTTGACACACCGATGGGCAGAAGCGGTGGAGTGCAAAGGGGAAGCCTTAGCAGCAAGCCTGGATATAGCGAAGGCCTTCGATCGGGTGTGGCACAAGGCTCTTCTAGCTAAACTTCCGTGCTATGGGTTGCCCGATAAATTATGCAAATGGATCACCAGCTTCCTGACGGATCGGAGCATAAAAGTCGTTTTAGACGGTTTTTGCTCGGACACGAAGCCCGTGAATGCTGGTGTTCCGCAAGGCTGTGTGCTTTCACCTACTTTGTTTCTTCTGCATATCAACGACATGTTACAAATTAGTAGCATACGCTGTTATGCAGATGACACCACAGGTGATGCCTTATACTCCGGGCGTGCTAACATTTCTCGGGCACATACCGATGAGTGTCGGAACAAACTTGTGTCTGAAATACAGACCTCATTAGACCAGAATTCGAATTCAACCCCAATAAGACACAAGTTTGCGCGTTTTCCACCAAAAAAATTCCCTTTGTCGTAGCTCCTCGCTTTGGAGACACTCCCCTCAATCTTAAGCCATATATCGGAATTCTTGGAGTTGACATATCGCATGATGTCCAGTTCCGCGGCCATCTGGAAGAAAAGGCCAAGCTGGCCTCGAAAAAGCTGGGTGTGCTCAGTAGAGCGAGACAATATTTCACATCTGGCCATTGCCTCCAACTATACAAGGCACAAGTCAGGCCACACATGGAATACTGTTCTCACCTCTGGGCCGGGGCTCCCCAGTATCAACTTCTTCCTTTTGATCGCATTCAAAGTCGTGCGATCCGAATCGTCGATGACCAAGATCTCACCGATCGGCTTGATTCTCTAGCGCTGCGGAGAGATGTCTCATCTCTCAGCATTTTTTACCGCCTTTATCATGGGGAGTGCTCTGAGGAATTGTTTGGAATAATTCCCGCCGCGGAATTCCACAACCGCACAACTCGCCGTAAAGAAAAATTTCATCCCCACCACCTGGATGAGTGGCGATCTACTACGGTGCGTTTCGCTCGTAACTTCTTTCCACGCACCACCAGTTTGTGGAATCAGTTACCCTCGGCGGTCTTTCCGAACCGTTACGACATTGGAACCTTCAAAAAACAAGCCTATACATACCTAAAAGGCCGGCAACGCTTCCGCGACTCCTGCGGTGTCGTGGTTGCCCGTGGGCGGCGTTGATTGCTTTCCATCAGGCGACACGCTTGCTCGTTTGCCCTCCTATCCCATAAAAAAAAAAAAAAAAAAAAGATAATTGTACAAAATTACTACAGGAGAAAAATTTTTTTTTTCTTTAATGGCAATTAGTTAAAACTATTATGCCAGTGTCAAGTAAAATGGAATAATATCAAATCTCTTGAAATGTCTACTTAGCTTGTCACTTTACGTGTTGATAAAATGGTGGCTATTCTACCAAAACCTTCTATAGACTTTTTCAGTCAACTTAAAACGCCCCGATACACGCATTTATTTCATATCCCTACACTTATAAGTCTTAATCGAACTATGTTGTATAAGACGCCATCAAATTAAAACAATATAACACATAATAATATACGATTATGAAAATGAAATAAAAACACAACGTCACTGATGTAAGTTGGCTGGAAAAGTCCGAAAAAGATTTGTTTTCTCGGACTCTTGACTTTGTCTTTGATGGCAATTAGTTACTAATAAACCAGTAAAATAAGTAAAATAATATCATGTATCTTCAAATATAAATTCAGCTTTTTATCATATGTCTTGATAAAATAGTAACCATTCTAACAAAACTCGCATGGACATTTGCAATCAAGTTAAAAAGACACGATACACGCATTTATTACACGCCTACGTCTTAATCGAACTATATTGAATCAAATCACTGGAATAAAACAATATAACTGATAATGACATGAGATTATAAAAATGAAATTAAAACTCAACATCATTGATGTAACTTGGCGGGAAAAGTTCCGGACATATTTAAAAACAATGACACATATTTTTGGTGTGACCATAGACAAAATTTTTCTCACCAATTCCAATGGTATAATTAGCATATTTAATAATTTAAATCTGTGCATCAAATATAGAATAGGTCAGTGTTGCTAAGTGCCATGTTCATTTTCCTATAACATAGAAAAAGTTAAGCATATTTGTGTGTTTGTAATAAAAATGTCTATTATCTAGCAAATTATTATATATTTAATAGCTCTATTTCTTCTTCTTCTATACTAAAATATAAAAATGTGTGATTAGATGTAGGCCTTATAATAAAACAGCAAAGTATTTAAAATATTTTGAACAGTTCGCTGTAGAAACGATTAGTCCGTGAATCTCTAGGAAAAGGTTTTAGGGCAAATTTCTTCGTAACTGTCACCAAGTAATTTGTCCTAAAAACTTTTCAGACGAAAGCCAGACGGCTCACTTCTCTGAAGAGTAGAACTATTTTAAATACGAATTTCTTGATCTGATTTTACAATATTCTAATTCTTCGATAAAATCATTAAAATATTTCTTAGTATGTGGTGTGTTAGGTTTTTTGAAGTATAATAAATTATATATTATGAAAATATGTAATATATAAGTATATATCATATATTACTTTAATATATTTGAGTAACTTATTAAATAGTTACATTTTTTCTTTATGTTGTATGTGGCAGAAATTTGTTACTATTTTTAGGTTGCCATGTAATCTAATATTTTATTTACATTTTTTATTTAGCTCTATTTTTTCAGATATTTTTTCTACATTTGTTAGATGTTTTCTTATAAATAAATTTAAGAGGAACAATTTTAATTCCCTAGCTTATAATATGAAATTCCCTAGCTTATGAAAATGATTATGGTAGCGTCAAAATATTTTACAGTTTATCTAATCATAGTTAATTTATTTAAGATTTAGAATTATTGCAAACGCAAAATTAGCTGTAATGCGAAGAAACATTACCACTGCTACAACAGTATTGTATATTTTTAATCTGTGGTTCTAGCTGAAAATTGTAAAATTAATGTTTTTTTTATTTTATTTTTATAAAGATTTAAAGATTCAGTTATATTGTTTATATAATAATAATAGTGGCCTACAATTTTAAATTAAAACTTAAGTAGTGACTTAAGAAATAATATTTTTAATAAATGTTTTGTAAATTATGTTGAAATAATTCAACGGAAGCGCCATTGAAAAAAAAAGTCGACTCTTTTTATTTTTATATAGGGTTACAACAATGTTAGACTTGTTAAGTGGCCAGCATTTATTTCATTTATAATATTATTCATTATATTATATTAATACGCTCTTTAAGTCAGGTACACTGAATTTAATTGATACTTTAATTATAAATTAATAATGGATTGCAATGGGTCCATAAAATAAAAACTAATTTGCTGTTCTGAAATACCCCGTGTAGAAATAGCTGTAGAAGGCCCGTTGATTACCCTAATATAAGAAAATATTTATCCTTCATTGAAACTTGCTAATAGACAATATTTCAGAGACATCACGATACACGTATTATAAAATAAAATAGACAAATAATAGGTTGTGAATTTATACATTTTCTAGATTTTTATAAAAAAATATTATAACGCATATATTTAAAGATAAAAAAAAATTAGAAATGCTTGGTATTAATGAGTACCCTTAAATCTGCTTGCTGATTAGAAATTATTATAATATTAATAATGAAATATTATTAAATAATAGTGTAATATTAATAAAATAAGGGCATAGTAGTGGTACCTTTATTACAATTTATATTATATTATAATTATTAATTTATTATAAAATATAGCGATCTTTGTGATGCAAAAAATATCTATGTTTTAATTCAAATATTTATTATGTATTTGACCGAATAAAGCTTTTACGAATAAAACTTTTTTATAATTTTTTAGAAACTAATACAATAAGATTTTTGTTATTAAAGGTTACAATAGATATTTGTTATGTTATATTTTAATTTTGCAAGTTTCAGTTATACTTATGTATTATAAATCTACTCTAATATGTATTATAAAAATATTATCAATTTAAATTTGATTTTTATTGGCATTAAAACGTTAACCTCTTCAGGGACATTGGCACATGTGTATACATTTAGCTTTTTGTTTTAGGTATTTCAAGAGAAATTAGCCACATATGAGGACATAATCTATTTTTTTGTAAAAATTACTATTTACTATTTTCTTATCTTACTGAATTGTTATAGATATAAGGTGCATAACTCGTAATAAAGGAAAAATTTTATCAATGTTACTTACTTAAAAAAATTCGTCCTTGAAGAGGTACTTAACGGTCATTTTTAAAAATATTTAGATACTATTTTTGTTTCTATTTAAGGTTATTAAAATATGGTGTTGTTATTTTGTATAACAATGTAGGCAGCTGATATAAGTTTAATTTACTAATTTGAACGAACATCATGTTGAAACAATACCACATATAGACAAATAAAGGTGATTAAAATAATACGCCATTAGAAAGCTTTTTGCAACCATAAATATAACCAAAGTTGATAGATTGATTTTTTAAAGTTATAATTGACATTTATAACCTAAGTCATGCTGTTTAATAGAATAATAGCTTAAATTAAACACGGATAAACTCAAAACTTGATAATAAATAGAATTGCTAATTATAATTTTTATTTAAAAAATAACAAGCTTTATAATTTTCTTTACATAATATGTTATAATATACCTATAATTATTTATAGATTTAAGTATTAGCCTTTTAGCTATTGTGATGTGTTAGCGGTGTGCCTGTTTTAGGTTTTAATCCTTTTCATAGACTAAGAAAGGTGTATTCCTGAAATATATATGTAATTAGCTATTTTTAATTTTAGACAAGTGTATTTATCAATATAATTTTTGTTTCTTTCGACATACTGACATAATATCATAAAAAAATATTTTATGTACTCTGTAGAATATTCAAAATTATTTCAGAAACAAATAATGTGTTCTTGAATGCGATTGTAATATATCCACTATTGTAATACTTAGTTCGCATCGAAATTTAAAATAAATAGCCATTTATTTTCTAGGATTTAATGTTATAAATGAATACAATTATGATTAGATATGTTTATGAACGTTTTATTTTTTGACCACTTAAAAGTTATATATTTCGTCAACAGATGGCGCTGTTACTAATTTCTTCTATTTGATAATATATCCAGCTATGAATCGTATCGAAAAATGTAGATTTGATTGAATGTAGGTTTAATTAAAATAGGATGGCTTTAACTAGCTTAGTATTTCCTTAAAAGACTTTAGATTGTACAAAAGATATAATGAGCTATAATATTATTTTTATCATAGCTATATTATACTCAATTCCTTCTCTTGTACTTGCAACGAAATTTCAATTTAAATCGGTTTAAAAATTTAGTGATAGACTTTATGACTTGAGAAACAGTGACAATAAATATATTGACAATAATAAAGTTGTATGCCGTATAAATTAAATAAATAGAATGGACGAAATTAAATTAATATAAAACTGTATTATGAATCTGTGTAACGCTGAATTCCTAAAAATAAACTTTATTAAAAATGAAAATACTCCGTTTTATTAATATTTATAGTTTGATCATAAAATAAGTGTGACCACTGCATTTTATGAAGAACTTATTTATTGACAAATGAACAAACCGCTCATTTAATGGTAAATAATCATCAAGGCCCACAAATATTGAGGATGTTTATTATACGAAAGAGCTGCACTCTACAAAAGAGTAACCTTTGGGTAAGTATGTATATAATAAGAATATATATAATATAATAAGAAATAAATAATAAGGCAAGGAAAACGGAATTGGGCCTTTAACACTAAAATGTTATAATGTTATGTGGACAGTCAAAAGTTTTACTTAGCTAAGATCCGCGACAAGCAAAACAATAACACAAAACTAATAATGTGTGTTTTTCTGCTGGATGATTTATTTGGAACTTAAACCAAAAACTTACCGAAAATCGGCTATCAATTCTCCACCCACCAATCACTATACACAACACCACCGAAAAGTCACTTTTCGGTTGTCTTCCGTAGAGTCTACTATACCTGAAGATGCCTCATGTTTGGGCGAAACACGTGTCGTTTACAAGATGGAAAAGTGGCTGTGTATGTTTGGTGTTGTGTATAGTGGTTGGTGGGTGGAGAATTGATAGCCGATTTTCGGTAAATTTTTGGTCGATCCCCTCAACTCCAATAGTACGGAGTTGAGGGGATCGATGCATGGTTAGATAACTTCTAAGTATTTTTTTTAAAGATGGCAATTAAAATGTCAAATCTCTGGTTTCAGCCTCATTACTAATCAATCGGGGACGTCCACACCCCGCGCAGAGGTGGGATCGAGCCTCGGGGATGAACCCCACTGCTCGTGCAGCAACTCAATGGGGCAACCGCCCCCCGGTCTTAGGTGGCGCTATTCCTAGCGGCTTTTGGGCGTCCTTTAACGACCTTGCGTCGTCGAGATATGGCTGAACCTAACCTCATTACTAAGATGAAAATATGTTTCATATGAATATTTTATAGCACCATCTAATAGATACATTACACAATTAGGATGTGGAAAATATTATTGACGTCTTATCGTAACTTACTAATATATAAACTGATAGCGCCATCTAGTAACATATTGACACACTGCGTAGTTACGCCATGTTAACACTATCTAACGCTCAATGTAAAATATTATTTAAAAATAAATTATAGATGTCACTTCTCGTCATAAACCTAGAGTATATATGTAAAAATAATTAGAATATTTATTCTCCCAACTATTCATTAAACCTAAAACAGACGGATAATATGTTCTCTTTTTTTTAATAACAACTAATACGTATACTATATAATACTGAAAATAATAATTAATTTGAAGGAGAAAAATGTTAAAACTGTACACTAACTCAATGGATAAAAGATTCGAAGATGTTAATGCTGGTAGCCTATTGGCTTTAACAGCTTTATCGTATTCAGGGCCCGCGGGCAAGTATGGATAAAAGAATAAAACAAATCCATAAAAGCAAATAAATGCGCTGGATGGGTAAAAGTCTTAATTCTTTTAAAGTGATGTGCGTATGTCATTTAACTTTTTAAATTATTCTCATGAATTATAAAAGGACATACGCTGTCCTTTTTGAGAATAAATTATATAAACGTAAACCAACACGTTTGGAAGAGAATTATTGTATTTTCTTTGAGAAGTAGTTTTTATTCAAACTAAAACAAAATTTTAGTTTAGTTTGTCTTAGAACTCAAATCGATTTAAAATATTATTAAAAGTACAGAAGTCCCTTCGTAATTGTCGTTGGATGTTTATGTAACATCAAATTGGTTTATGACAAAGAGGCCTGCCTGCTGGAGGCTTATCAGTGAAACGCACTCTCTATGGGGTGACTTAAGCCCTATTAGGATTTAATGTTGATATTATAGCCTCACACCAGTATAGCGGATTTTACCCCAAGTCCATAGACAATTTGTTTTTATTTTAAAAACGAATTTCTTTTTTAAGAAATTTAAAAAGAACTCTTTTTTTTTTTGATGTCAAATCTCTGGTTTTAGCCTAATTGCTAAAATGAAAATATGTTTCAAATGAATAGTGGTATTCAACGGCTAGAATTATATCCTTCAATAAAATTAAGCCTATAAATGATTGAAGATTATTACAGTCCTATGTCAATTTTCAATTACTTACTTTAGCTCGTTGTAATGAAAAGCAAAGCTGTATGCTACGGTTATTAAAATCGCGTAAAAGACAAAAAACCGTCCAAACTTTTAATTGGACATCGCGGCTTTTTGGATTTAGTTATAATCGCTGTGAAATAACGATTCTTAAGTTGGATAATATCAGATTTAAAAAATTAAGAAACGAACGTCGATGAGTAAAAATTTAGTCGCTTTATACTTAATGTTAATAAAACGTATTAAAGATATATTTTTTAGGTTACGTATTGGAGCATAAGATCGAAAGTACTATTCGAGCTTATTTATTATGTAATATTTATTGTAATTTTTTTTTTAAATATATATATTAATTATTGTACACAAAACAGGAAATACAATTATTATAATAGTATTCTTGACCTGACCCTCCTTAATGACCCGGCCCTTCCATCCACATTCGCAACGTAAATTTCTTTTGCTCGTCGTCTTTCATCCATCCTCTCTATACGCCCAAACCATCTAAGCATCTCTTTCTCAACTTTTGTCACAATAACTTATTTTATTCCACATCGCTCTCTTATATAATACTAGCTGACCCGACAAACTTCGCACCGCCTCAGAATCAATAAGTGAAAAAGCTGAACCATAATTGCTGAATGTTTCAACTTTAGTAAAAAATGTGGTCAAAACTTAACAGGAACAAAAAGAAATCGTAATCAATACAAAAATGCTCGATATGAATTGATTTTTATTATTAGTTTTAATTACACATGATGTTGCTTGAAAAATTGTTATGTCACAAAGGTTATGTATGAGCTTACAAAATAAAGTTTGTAGTGTACGGTTCTAATTTGAACGTTGTTTACAATACAAATTAATATAATATCTTTATCTCATTAAATACAACACAGATTACATATAGTTGTAACTATGTTTTATTATTACTATATATTACACTTGATGTAACTTAAAAAAAGCACATCACAACGCGATCAAATATTTGACAGGTAGGATAGTTTCTAGAGGAAAACGAAATTTTTGCTTTTACTATATTCCTAATATTTTTATCATATTTACTCACCTTTTAAACCTTCCCAGAACTTCCAAAAATAATTCAAAGCCAAAATTAGCCAAATCGGTCTAGCTGTTCCCGAGTTTTAGTGAGACTAACGAACATGATTATATATATATATATATATATATATATATATATATATATATATATATATATATATATATATATATATATATATATATATATATATATATATATATATATATATATATATATATATATATATATATATATATATATATATATATATATATAAAAGGA
Organism: Baronia brevicornis; assembly: GCA_031353405.1. Taxonomy (NCBI): domain Eukaryota; kingdom Metazoa; phylum Arthropoda; class Insecta; order Lepidoptera; family Papilionidae; genus Baronia; species Baronia brevicornis. Next base: position 918,890 of record JASFAT010002976.1, read on the forward strand.
CATATTAAATCCAATTCACTCTGAATCAACTAATAATAAAGTATCTATAACGCCAGAGGGGTTGTGATCAGAAATTAATTCTATAGGGGACGCGTTGACACGCGCGCGCTGGTGTTCGCAATAATTTGGTGGATGTGGGGTTCTTATCTCTAAGAAGCGGATTGTTGACATTTATTATATAATATTGGTTAGATCACGATAAGTATCGTGGTAGTTGGTAAGTGCATGGTTCAGTGGTTAAAGTACCTAATGGTACCGAGTTCAAATCCCATTAGAAAATAAAATTAGTTATTTTTAAATATCGACGCAAAAAATCGAAAACGTAGTAACCGCAAAATGAAGACGTAAAACACCAGAGCCAAAAAAGCTGTTAAGATTTCTGAAAAAGTTGTTTCAACGCTGTACAAAAATTTTCTGTCAATGGTAGAGACTCAGACCATTCGACGCAGCAGACTTTGATGGCGAATACTTAATCATTAATGGCATATTATTTGTCTGTAGCATGAATGGGCCGGCTCGCCCGGGGAAGTACCACAATCCCGCAGAAAACCGACGTCTGAATGGTAGCTTAAGTACCGCGCTTCGTCCGGTGAGCAGTTGAGTTTCGGAGGCCCTATCATTATTATGTGGACCGTCAGAATTTTTACTTAGTTAAGATCCGCGACAAGCAAACAAGAAAAAATAGTAATGTGTAAAGTGGATTTGCGGGGAACTTGAACTAAATTTTACCGAAAAAACGGCCGTCAGCAACTGTCCATTTATTTGGATTATAACCATTGGAGCATTTTCAGTGGATGTGATATCACACCCAACGACAAAACGATTATAGCACTTGACTCTTACCCTTACAACGAAGGGTTGCCTCCCTTGGGAACCAAATCAATCCCTTCTAGTTACGAAATTATATTTCAATAAGTTGATTCTAATAATCATAATCTACTGTGTTTTTATTGCCATGAAATATGACTATTGGTTCGTGGAATATTAATATAGCTAATTCATTAAAAAATGACTGCGACTTGGTTCGCCACCCGTCACGTCCTGATTCCCACGAGGGCGAGAAGCGAGTAACGGAGAGCCGTTTCGCTACGATGTATGTGAGAGGAAGAATGGGTGAAAAGATGGATGAGTGTGGAGGAAGCAAGGAAGGTGTGTCGGGATCGTAGCGGATGGAGATCTGTTGTCTCTGCCTAACTCTACAGGTAGACAGGCGTGACTATATGTATGTAAATATGACCAAAGAAACTTCATGTGCCATTTCCATCCGGAAGGTCGGCTACCCTTTGTTCGTATTTTTTCTTTTTTTTTTCGTTTAATGGCAATTAATTATAATTTATGCCAGTTATAAATAAAATACAGTAATGTCAAGTATATAATATAATATCAAGCTATAGACAAAACTTAATTGTATATGACTTATAGCCCTATCAGTTGACAGACGATGTTTGTTTATAATTTGTGTAAAATAAAATATTTAGAGTTACGTAAAATTCATATAAATATGTATTTTCGTTATTAAGTTGTGTTAATACTGATTTTTCAAATATTAATTAATTTTAGTTTTATACGGAAGAAAAAAATTCTCTATACATATTTATATTAATTCTAATTATTTAATGAAACGATCAATTGGCTCAGTGGCGGCCCCTCAATAGAATGAATTGTCGCGGGTTCGATCCCTGCATCGGAATACATATATGTATGGCCTACGGATATTTTTTCGAGTCAGTGGGTTGACGTCTGTTCCTTCAGAAATGTGGAGGCCCGTGCTCAGCAATGGGACATATGTATGTATGTATATGGGCTGTGAAAAAAAAATGTAATAAAAAAGTAATTAAGAAATAAATGTCTTCTTTGTTGACCTTCCTACTTAGGTTTAAACATACATACATACATATCGTCACGCCCGTCTCCCGTAAGGGTAGGCAGAGACCACAGATCTCCATCTGCTACGATCTCGGCATACTTCCCTTGCTTCCTCCACACTCATTATTCTCCTCATGCAAGCCCGCCGGTTGAGGGTACTCTTGACCTGGCCTTTCTTAAAAAGTTCAGCAATCTGGTCAAGATACGTTTTTCGTGGTCTTCCTCTTCCGGCCCTTCCATCCACATTCGCAAGGTAAATTTCTTTTGCCAGTCGTCTTTCATCCATCCTCTCTATATGTCCAAACCATCTAAGCATCCCTTTTTCTACTTTTGTCACAACACCTTCTTTTACTCCACATCGCTCTCTTATATCTTCGTTTCTTATTCTATCATTCAAGGTTACACCACACATACTTCTTAATGCTCTCATTTCCACCGCATTCAGTCTGCTTTCATGCTTCTTCTGCCAAACCCAACTTTCACTACCGTATATAAGCTAAACTACTAGTACTTAGGTTTAAACTTTTTTTATTATATATTACTAGTTTTATATAAACTTTAACTAAAGCACTAAGTAAAGCAAGGAAATAAATATAAATATCAATAATAATTTTATTAAGCCTCACAGATAAGAACCCAATATCCAGCAAATTATTGCGATCACCAGCAGCCACGTGTCAGGGCGACGTCCGACCCCCTAATGTTGCCACTCACACCCCCTTTCGACCCCCATAAATATTTTACAGATAAGAAAAACATCCCCTACTTTTTATCGTGACCACTGATTTGTAAATAATGTGTGAAAAAAATAGCCCATATTGCAAAAGTATTTATTCCGAGTTTAAATGTTCTGCCAATCCATCTTGGACAAACGTGGTGGATTAGTGCCCATTCCTCCAGCTAAAGGTAGGAAGGTCCGTGCCCAGCGGTAGGACATAAAAGAGCTGTATGAATAAAAATGTGAAACTAGATAATCACCAGCTAGAGCTGCGTTTTTCACCTGATGGAAGGCAATCAACGCCGCCCATAGACATCCGCAACGCCATAGGCAGTGCGGAAGCGTTGCCGACCTTTAAGGATAGTGACATTATAGGAGGGGGATGGGAGGGGGAGGGTGTTGGGCCTCCGGAACTCAGGCCGCTCACCGTACGAAGCGCGGTAGCTAAGCTACCACTCAGACGCCAGTTTTCTGCGGAAGTGTGGTACTTCCTTCCCCGGGCCCGAGCCGGCCCATTCATGCTACAGACAAATATTATGCCATTCTTGACAAAGTATTCGTCTGCAGCGTGGCTCTACCACTAAGAATGTGTGCGTTGTGGACGGTACATGAAACTGTATGTCGGACATTGAACTCAAGTCGGTTGTGGGCACAGTACGTATAAAGATCTCTGCCAAGATTCCCGTATAAGATGTTTCACAGACATTTGTGATATTATTATACTTTTAAGTTATCAGTAAAAGACTATGTGAAGTGAGTTCTATTAAATTTGATTTTTAGTAGTGCATCCTTTAAAAATCAAAGCTAAACAAAACTGTGATAAAAGCAATACAATCTGACGTGTGGAAAGCGAAAATATACAAAAACTTAATGTCTTCTCTTTTGCTTTTGAGACACAATTACGTGTTTATTAAATAAGGTGATTTATTTTTATATTATATTACAATATTTGCTACCACATTTCCGTATTAGGCATACTTTAAATATATTTAAAAAAAAATACAAAAATTTAATTTTAAGTATGCAATCAGGAACTTGTTCTTTTTGTTGCGGTGAATTTATTGCATAATTTAGTTGTTTTAAATTTTATTGTATTGTATGAGTATGAGTTAGTTTATTATTTGTGTGTATGAGTATGAGTAGTGGTATATATGTGAATGAATGTGTATGTATGTGTGTATGTCAGTATGAATATCGTAACTGTGGTCCGCGATCTGACCACGTTGGTTCTTGCTGAAAACCAGCGCCAGGTGCTATAATAGAACTCCTGACATATGATGAGCGAGAACTATTTTATGACACTTGTTAGATTAATGTTATGGGCCTCCAGAACCAGGCCGGCCATAAAGGCTAGATCGAAAGTACCCTTAACCAGCGTTAAAAAAACGATAAGTGTAGATTATATATATAAGGAATCGTAGCGGATGGAAATCTGTGGTCTCTGCCTACCCCTACGGGAAACCGGCGTGATGGTATGTATGTATCCATGTATATACGTATCTCATAATTTCACTAAGGTGGTTAGCAATTATATAGTGAACTTTAAGGCTAAGAATTAAATTGCTTAAATATTCTTATGCAGATGGCCCGCATAATTTTGGTATTTTTCATCGCGATTGTATCATTACTGGTCTACCTTATATACCTTAAAAGTTCTCCTCCCCTACCAAACTTCGATTTGGAGAAGTGGTGGGGACCTGAGGAGTTGAAGGGGAAACACGACACCAGCATCAGACCCTTCTCAATTAAGTTTACCAACGATGTAAGTATAAAACATATTAACCTACTAAAGAGCAGTAGAGCCACGCAGCAGACGAATACTTTGTCAAGAATGGCATATTTGTCTGTAGCATTAATGGGCCGGCTCGCCAGGGGAAGTACTACACTCCCGCAGAAAACCGGCGTCTGAGTGGTAGCTTGGCTACCGCGCCTCGTCCGGTAAGCGGTTGAGTTCCGGAGGCCCAACCCAACTCACAAAGTCTAAAGAAGGTTTTGGTGGAATAGCCACCATTTTACCAAGTTGTAACGTGATAATCGGACTAATTACATTTCAAAATGCTTGATATTATTGTATTTTATTTGACACTGGCATAATAGTTATAACTAATTGCCATCAAAGAAAAGAAAAAAAAACGCATGGTTCTTCCCCGGAACACATTCATTTGGAAAAAATGACATTTCAAAAAAATTTATAGTAAAATGATTTCGAAAAAGCTACAATTTTATAATTTAAATACCTCCTCTCATTGCTTCCAGATGGTAAAAGATCTAAGATGGCGACTCAAAAACTATCGACCATCCGCACCGCCTTTGGAAGGTGTAGGCTTCGAATATGGCTTTAATAGTGACCAGATTACGGGCTGGCTGCGCTACTGGGCTGAAGAATATCACTTCGGCGAACGAGAGAAATATCTCAATAAGTATCCTCAATATAAGACTAATATACAAGGACTCGATGTTCATTTTATCAGAGTCAAAGCTGATGTAAGTTGATTTTTTTATGGGATAGGAAGGCAGACGAGCAGGCGTGTCACGTGATGGAAACCGCTCACCGGACGAAGCGCGGTAGCTAAGCTACCACTCAGACGCTTGTTTTCTGCGGGAGTGTTGTACTTCTCCGCGCGAGCCGGCCCCATTCACGCTACAGACGAATAATATGCCATTCTTGACAAAGTATTCGTCTGCAGCGTGGCTACGAAAGACAACCGTGGAGCAATGTATGTACATATATCAGTATAATTAAAAAAATACAAATAAAACAAGAAACTTTCTTAATATAATACACTTTTCTTAAAGGTCGGCCACACTTTCGCACAACCTATGCGCTGCGGATGTCTATGGAAGGGTTGATTGCTTTCTATTAAGTGACATACTTGCTCGTTTGCCTTCCTATTCCATAAATAAGTGATATAAAACGTATAACCAAATTAAAAACTGCAATACAATATCAGCCCGCGGCAGTCCACTGCTGGACATAGGCCCCACCCAAGGCGCGCCACCTAGCCCGATCTTCGACTACACGCATCCAGTCTCTGCCAGCCGCCTTGCGCAGATCGTCGCTCCATCTAGCAGGAGGGCGTCCCACACTACATTTGCCGAGTCGCGGTCTCCACTCCAGCACTCGTCTACTCCAACGATTGTAGGTTTTCCGACAAACGTGTCCAGAAAAAAACTGCAATAAATTATGCAATACTTGATAAGGGAAAGAGACAAGTAATGGCCAAAAAATAGTCTAAAGTGTCAACTCAGAAGTTGCAAGCGAAAGATAGATAGGATTGGTAAGAGATAGAGTGGTATAAGAACTTTTGGAAGAGGTCTTTGTCAAAGGAGAAGCCGATTTTATCGGTATACGTCATCGATATTTATAATCGAAACAAATTACACGAATTATTAATAGACAACAATAAAAGCTTTGTTTATTCATCAGGTGCCACCAGGTGTGGAATTAGTACCATTACTTCTTCTCCACGGCTGGCCAGGATCAGTGCGGGAATTCTACGAGGCGATCCCTCGTCTAACTGCTGTAAACGCAAGCAGAGATTTTTCCGTGGAAGTTATAGCTCCCAGTCTAATTGGATTTGGATTTTCTGATGTAAGTCTATCAATATTATAATATCTTATGCTATTGATAATCATGCAAGATCATTACAAGACTACTAAAGTGGTAACATTGCAACAATGTAATAAGACGCCAGATCATTAATGGTATATATACTTTTTTTTATATATTCACGCCTATCCCCCGCAGGGGTTGGCAGAGAGCACAGAGCTCCATTCGCGACGACGAGCCAGTCGATCGTCTGGTATATATATATATATATATATATATATATATATATATATATATATATATATATATATATATAAATATATATATATACGACGATCGTTGGAGCAGACGAGTGCTGGAGTGGAGACCGCGTCTCGGTAAACGTAGTGTGGGACGCCCCCCGGCTAGATGGTGCGACGATCTGCGCAGGGCGGCTGGCAGAAACTGGATGCGTGTAGCCGAAGATCGGGCTAGGTGGCGCTCCATGGGGGAGGCCTATGTCCAGCAGTGGACTGCCGCAGGCTGCTGATGATGATGTATATATATATATATATATATATATATATATATATATATATATATATATATATATATATATATATATATATATATATATATATATACTTGTGTGTAGTACTGTTCATTTTATATTAAATATATAATGACTTTCCAGGCTGCAGTTCGTCCAGGTATGGGCACGGCACAAATGGCGATCGTAATTCGGAACCTCATGTGGAGATTAGGTTTCAAGAAGTATTACGTCCAAGGAGGTGATTGGGGCTCTATTATTGGAGGTCACTTGGCAACTATATTCCCTGATGCAAGTATTTTTTTTTTCCAAAAAGAGTTTTTAAGGCCCTAGATTTATTTCATACCGCTAAAGCAACATAATAAAAAAACCGTCCAAAAAATTCTCCCTGATAATAATTATTATTACATATACTTTTTTGGCTCTCACACATGCACAAGCACAACACACACACACACACACACACAAACAAACAACATATTACATATATAAAATGTTTTAGTCCTGACCAACGAGTAACAAATCTGTATATATTGATTTTTAATATAAGTAATAAAAATTAAAATGTAAATCTTATATAATTTATACTTGAGTGTTTATTGCGTGTACATGTGTGTGTGTGTGTGTGTGTTTGTGTGTGTGTGTGTGTGTGTGTGTGTGTGTGTGTGTGTGTGTGTGTGTGTGTTTAAAAGAAAAAGCAGGGAAATGGCAAGGCAATCCGCTGCGATGTGTTGGGCCAGTAGATTTGCGCGGTGCAGGGCAGAAATTAAAACTATTCTCTTCACGACCTTCTGTCAAACAATGTACGTATCGGCGTATTATAATTAATATAATTCTTTTTTTTTATTATCACAAAAGGTACAGTTAAAGACTACAGATTAAATAAAATATAAGATAACGAACATGCAAAAGAATTTAAGGTAAACCTGAAGTCCAGTTACAACTGTACACGACAATTACAATAAATATTTAACAATAACAATATGAGGGACTTGTGATTTCATTTATATTTATAATTAGGTAGACAAACACAAAGAAAAAAGATAATTAAGACAGAAACAAAATTAATTATTTTATGCAATAGAAAAATCTTAATTTTATGTCTTGTGCCGCCATCTGTTAGCAGATGATGTAAGAATAATGTTGGTTTATATAAAATAATAATTGTAATTTCTGTAAAATAAATTATTTAGAATTATGAACATTATTATAAATTCACAGAATATGTTACTATTACATATTTTAAATATTGAGCTATATTTTAAGAATTTTTTAACAATATTTTCACTTGTTTGCTAAAATATTATAATATCTTTGTTATGCTGAAGTAATTTATTTTAATATTTATTGCCAGATTATTTCATCGTTATTTACTGTCTTTTTTTGTCTCCTCGAGTTTGTGTATAAAAGCCGAAATTCAGTCGGAACGAAATTCTATGGGTCAACTATACAGGGAGAGCTTTTATGCTCTCCGAGTCCAGTATAATGACACCTTCAATGATGATGCATTAACCTTATTATCAGGATGTGCTGGGCTATCACACGAACATGCCAGTAACCTCGGGACCAATGTCGGTTCTACTGCCGATTCTGGGTTCAATTTACCCTCCGCTATTGTTCAGTACTCAAGAGGCAAGCCGTATTTTCCCACTAATGGACTACTATAAAATGCTCATGGAGGAATTGGGCTACCTTCATCTGCACGCAACCAAACCTGACACTATTGGTGAGCTATTTCATTTATTTTTTAGAATCATCTTCTTCTTCATCTCCTTCTACATGTGCCATCTTCATCCCGGAAGTCAGCGACCGTTTATCTGTATTCAATCCTATCCTCAGTCATGTGCATCAACTTTTCTGTGCAACAACTTTCCACCTTCAACCAGTCTTTTATTATAAGTCCATGAAGTTCGTCTTGTTTTACGTTTAGTTAAGTTTCACTTCACTTCACTTTAAGCTTGAAACTTAAAGTGAAGAGAAGTGAAAATTAATTTTATTATTCCGATCCCCGAACCCCAGCTCGTAACGTAATGTATATTTATATCCAGTTGCGGGCATAGAACCCGCGACCGTTGACGACGTAGGCGGGAGCCCCATCACTGAACCAATTGCTCGCCACGTCATCAATGTTGTTCTTCACCTTTTGCAAAATATTTGAATTTTTACGGAAGCTTGCTAGTCCAAATTAATGTCTAATATTAAACAAAGACGAAATACATACATATATTCACGCCTATCTCCCTTTAGGGTTTGGCAGAGATCACAGATACGATCCCAGCACACCCTCCCTGCTTCCTCCACACTCATCCATCTTTTCATCCATCCATCCTCTCACATTCATCGTAGCGAAACGGCTCAACGTTAGTCGCTTCTCGCCCTCGTAGGAATCAGGACGTGACGGGTGACGAACCACGTCGCCGTCATTATATAAATAATTATATGACTTATATAAATAATATTTTCTATATCCTCAGGGAAAGCTCTCTCAGATTCGCCCGCTGGGCTCCTTGTGTATCTCCTGCAAATATTTTCCACGTGGACCAAAAGAGAGCACGCGTCCCGACCTGACGGTGGTCTGGGTCTCTACTTTACAAAGGAGCAATTGCTTGACAACGTGATGATGTACTGGACGCCAAACTCTATAAATACCGCTATCAGGCTTTACGCAGAGACGTTCAGCAAGGAACATATGGCGACAAGGTTGGATGAGTAAGTATATTTACCTCTCTTCTCCTATTAAGTTACTTTTGTCCAATAATTTTTTTATGCGATAGGAAGGCAAATGAGCAGGCACAGCAGGTCTGAACACGATGCATCATCTAGTATAGTTTACTCTACGGAAGACAACCGTTAGTGACTTAGGTTTAAGTTCCCCGTAAATCCACTTCTTCCAGTAAAGAACACACATTATTATTTTTCTATTTTTGTTTGTTTGACTTTGAACAATCATATCTTTTACTTAGCTAAGATCCGCGGATCTTAGCTAAGTAAAAGTTCTGACTGTCCACATACATAATTCTAAATAATTAATTTTACACAAATTACAATTATTATAATTATTTTAAGATTATTAATGGAGTCAGGCGTTACTTTGTGGAAATTCATCACTACACACAATACACTGTGGACAGTCAAAAGTTTTACTCAGCTAAGATCCGCGACAAACAATAACAGAAAAACACATAATTATTATATATAATACGCTCCACATAATTATTTTATATAAATCAACATTATTTTTTCATACATTGATAATATTTTATTTTTCTCTTACTCCCAGGATACCCAGCCATATACCAACGTGGCTTTTGCATTCTAAATATGAACTTCTTTACCAAGCCCCCGTTGTGACTAGATTGAAGTATCCCAACATATTAAACGTGACAGTCCTGGACAGAGGCGGCCATTTTATCGCCTTGGAACTGCCTGAGGAGTTTTCTGATGACGTCTTAAAATCTATTGAAGAGTTCAGGAGATGGCACTCCATGAGATCAGCGAAATTGGAATTGTGATAAATATAAATTGTCGTTATATTTAATATTAATATAGTTTTTGTTATTTGGTTAATACTAAAGATATTAGGTCACTACACATTTATTATAGTATGTTATATATCTATTCCGGATGATCTTTGTGTAGTATATATATAAATTTTTAATAAAATAATTTTTTTTCTGATGATGTCATAAAATCTGTTGAGGAATTCAGAAGATGGCAGGCGAAGAAATCGGTGAAATTCAAATTGTGATAAATATTGTATTTATTATATAAGTAAGCCACGCTACAGACGAATACTTTGTCAAGAATGGCATACTATTTGTCTATGGCATGAATGGGCCGGCTCGCCTCGGGAAGTACGACACTCCCGCAGAAAACCGGCGTCTGAGTGGTAGCTTAGCTACCGGGCTTCGAACGATGAATTGCTGAGTTCCAGAGGCCAAACACCCTCTCCCCTCCTTTTCCCTCTCCCCTCCTTTTCCCTCTCCCACTCCCTTTCCCATAATGACAATTTCCTCAAAGGACGGCAACGTTTCCGCACTGGCTATGGCGCTGTGGATGTCTATTGGCGTTGATTGCTTTCCATCAGGTGACACGCCCGCTCGTTTGCCTTCCTATCGCATAAAAAAAAATTAAATCACAATATAACTTGTAGAAGGCTACATTACTATGGTTAACAAAAAAAGCTATTAACATTAAGAAAATAAATATCAGTACTGATAGATTGACATTCGTTCACTTTCAATTACGGTTTCATTTGTAACACAAAAGCAAAACTTTGTTTCTGTGCTTCGTGCTGTTCTTTCCTCTGAAGTTTCGTGCGTTTTCGTTATCGACGACAACGTTTATCGTGATAAGAAAACGGAAGATTGTCTCATTTTTTTCATTAGGTACACCACCCGTGCGAAGCCGGGACGGGTAGCTAGTGTTTTATGTAAAAGATTTTTTTCTTCTATTATATATAAAACTAACTAACTAACTTTGTTGGCGGAGCGACCCAAAATGGATCTTGGCCGCCGAACGGATCTTACGCCACTTTGCCCTGTCCTGCGCCACCTCCTGCCAGTTACAGACTTGAAGGTTGCGCAAGTCATCTTCAATCATGTCCCTCCAGCGGTACCTGGGGCGCCCCACAGGGCGTCGTCCAGTTGGGCGACCAACATACGCTCTCTTGACTGCGCGATCCTCCCCCATCCTCTCCACGTGGCCCAGCCAACGAAGTCGGTGAGCTTTAGTCACTCCTATTACATTACATTGGGCCACCAGATGCTCGATTTCGGCATTTTTTCGATATCGACAACTGCCATCATATTAAACTAAAATTAATTAATTATATTTAATTAATTAATGAATTAATATTTGAAAAAATACTACAAGTTTAAAAAAATGTATTTGAACTTGAGCGGATGAATTCTTTTCGTATCAGAAAAGCAAAAGCTTTGTTTCTGTGCTTCGTGCATTTATCCTCTGAGGTTTCAATTTTCGTCGACGAGTATTCTCATTTTACATTTGGTACACCACCCGTGCGAAGCGGGGGGGGGGGGGCAGCTAATTTTAAAATAAATATAAAACCAAATTAAAATAAAACAATTTTTTCTTTCAAACTTACAATGTATTATGTATATGTACTATTTCAAATCAAATTGATTATAGCAATATAATGAATCTAACATTGGATTAAATCCGTCTTTACAAGGAATAGAGTGACACTGGTTTTCGGACCTCATCCTTGGTAATCCGTTAACTCTTCGGAACTCAGTCATTGCATTAAGTATGTCCTCTGCTAGAACATAGGGCATCTCCAGCGCCAGGAAGTGACCGCCATAGGCCAAGACTGTCTCGTGAAGTAGGTTCGGAAACTTCAATCTGAATATCCACGGAGGTGTATACCATATTTCGTATTTCGCTTGTGTTATCCATGTCAAGACGGGTGATGGGATACTGAAAAAAGAATAGACACATCATCATCACCACCAACCTGCGGCAGTCTACTGCTGGACATAGACCTCCTGCAAAAATTTTTTTCCGATGCGGGGATCGAACCCGCAACCATTGACTCCGCGGGCGGAGGGCCACGCCACTGAGCCAATTGGTCGTCTTTACTATCATGTTTATCAAAAGAATACTCACTTATCCACTTTTAAACTGTAATATCTACTTCCAGTAGATTCTTTATATATTCTACCAGCGGTAGCAACGGAATTAGATATCCAGTACAGCATAATATTATCGATGAGCTGTTCCCTTGTGAAATGGTTAAGTAGTCCACCGTCTTCGAGATAGCGATTGTCGGGTCGAGTTCCCACTGAGATTTTTTCTAGATAATAGGCGAGTAGACCAGCTGGAGAATCCGTAAGTGCTACGTCTGGAAGCAGAAATCATTTGTAAGGTTAACACCAATAGGTCTTGTTGAAAATGCAGGCCTTAACGATCTGGACAGATCTGTTATACCTTTGTCACACACTAAAAAGCTACTACTATGCACAGGCATATCGAAATGTTTTCTTTTGGTAGAAAAATTGCAAAATTAGACCGTCTTGCTCAGAAGTGCCACACTTCCGCAGAAAACTGGCATCTGAGTGGTAGCTTGGCTACCGCGCTTCGTCAGGTGAGCGGTTGAGTTCCGGAGGCCCAACAACCTACCTTCAATATCTCTCCCCTCCCCCTCCCACCCCTGCCCCTCCCTCCCCTCCCCTCCCCTCCAAATCCCCCCTCCCCTTCCCCCTCCCCCCCCTCCCCCTCCCCTCCCCCTCAACGTCATCATAAAAAAAGAAACCGTTACCGTACCCACAGTGTCAGGTTTCGTGGCTTGTAAATGAAAATAACCAAGCTCTCTGTACATTTTCTCAATGACTGCCTCAACTGGATAGATTCTGTCGGCGACTTCTGGCCTCACCACTAGATGTGGATAGATTGCGCCTATAAGCCATATGATCGTCGCCATCGGCGAGGAGTTTGTGGGCATACTGGTGTGGTAGCCGAGAACCTCCTGGAAATATACTCATATATAAATGTGAAAATGTGATGAACAGACAGATACGTTTATTTCTTCAGTAACACATTAAATTATAAGTCATATGACACAGATGTACGTATATTGAGGCAAAAAATCAAAAACGTAACAAACCGCAAAATTAAAACTCACCACCAGAGCCAGAAAAACAAAAGATATTTGAAAAAATTGTATCTGATCACTCAAAAACAGTTAGTTCCAACGCTGTACTAAATTTTCCATTAAGTAGTCTGAGATTCATACCATTTGACGCTGTATTTTTTCTGATCGGAATATGTGAGTGGATATATCATAATGGATGTTCATTATGATTTTACGTAGACTATAAGTAATAAACATTTTACTATAAGATTTCACACGCGTCAATAAAAAGATATGTCATATATATAATAACGAAAGAAAATATTAATAATATTATAAATAAAATCAAAAGAAATAAAAGCTATATATGTTGTTTTTCTTTACAGATAAAAATATTATATCGAGACATTAAAATGATATAAAATATATATGTAATTTAGATTTAATATCATAAAATTATATCTCTTAACAGAGCAACGCATCAAAACTTTTTATTTCAGTAAGATATAGAACAAAGAAATTAATCAGATAATGGTGTGTTCGTTTTTTGGTGTTCGTTGCCTGCGTATTCACATATCATTTATTTTTGCACTTGCGTGATGTTTTCTTATATATTAACATCAACGCCAACAAAGAGGCATAATGATGTGGTTGTTATTAAGATAGTTGAGCCGTCCGTCCCGGGATCGGCCTCTCCCGGGTACTATAGTGCCTTTACTCAGCATGCGATGCTCTACTGGAGCTGACCTCCATCCTCCCTTGCGGCTCGTGGGATTCACTATGACGAATTTTAATATACCTAATTTGTTAAAAATAATGGCGACGTGGTTCGCCACCAGTCGCGTCCTGATTCCCTCGAGGGCGAGAAGCGATCAACGGAGTGCCGTGTCGGTACGATGAATGTGAGACGAACGATGGATGAGTGTGCCGGGATCGTAGCGGATGGAGATCTGTGGTCTCTGCCTACTCCTACGGGAGACAGGCGTGACGATATGTATGTATGTATGTATGTGATGGTATTTGTTTTTAAAGCGAAGGGAATAATAGAACTGCATAACTGGCAAGAAGTCGAACAATTACACAAAACATTCGTCAAAATGAATTAAAACAAAGAAAAGAATTGAACAAACTCACGTTAGGGAAGAAGGTCGCCATGTTTTTACAAACAACAGAACCCCAGTCGGCGCCGTGAATGTAATATTGTCTGAAGCCCAACCTTTGCATCAGATTTCTCAGCACGACCGCCATTTTGTCTACACCGAAGCCCGGACGCACCGCTCCCTGTAACATTACACGTAAAAGAAGAATCAAAAGAAAGAAAAGAAGGAAGAATCTTTACATACACTTTTACAATACAATGTCAATTATATTCACGAAAAGATATATAATGTAACAAATATATCTAAGATACATTTTAATTCATGCTTAATTATTCATATAAGAAATGGTAGAGCCACGCTGCAGACGAATACTTTGTCAAGAATGGCATATTATATGTATGTAGCTTGAATGTTGCTTTTCATTAGGTAATACCCCTGATATTCTAGTTCTACAGACGGGGACTACAGACTAGTTCGGCAAACGGGGAAACAAAAATTGTAAACTTATCAATGAACAATAAATATATATTATTATTATTATTATATATATATATATATATATATATATATATATATATATATATATATATATATATATATATATATATATATATATATATATATATATATATACATATATATATATATATATATATATATATATATATATATATATATATATATATATATATATATATATATATATATATATATATAATAGTATAAGAACCTGAAAACAAGTACAGTACAATGATTTGGTTGCCAAAACCACAGCGCTGATTTCAAGCTACTCTTGGCAGGTATAATGAAAATAGAATAATCCATCTGTCTGTCTCTCCATTTCTCCGTCTTTCCGACTACGCGTTTATCCTTCAGCCTATCCATTTCTTCTTCTACAGCTTCTTCTAAAAATCAGGTGTGATTTAAGTTTTTCAGAACATTTATTTTCTGAAGTAAAAAATTAGCCTAGGTTTTTACTCCAGAAAAATTGCTTGCTTTTTGGC
This sequence comes from Baronia brevicornis, assembly GCA_031353405.1. Lineage (NCBI taxonomy): Eukaryota > Metazoa > Arthropoda > Insecta > Lepidoptera > Papilionidae > Baronia > Baronia brevicornis. The sequence goes on from JASFAT010002976.1 coordinate 934,249, forward strand.
GGAACCAATCACCAGGCACAGTCCGCTAAAAACAATATTGCACTTGTCTATGGGCGGCGTTGATTGCTCTCCATTAGGTGCCACGCTTGCTCGTTTGCCCCCCTAAACCATAAAAAAAAGATATCGTCATCATTCTTCATCTCTGATTCAGATCGGTGATGATTATTCAGCTGAATAAGCGATGATAATACGACATTTGAACCATCAAAAACATGCTTACACATTTCTTAAAGACCTGCAGCTCTTCTGCGTTGTCTTATACAGCGGATGCTTTAGGGCGGCGTTGATTGGTTTCCATCAATTCCACGCCTGCTCGTTTGCCTTCCAATCCAATAAAAAAATCGCCCTAAAACTCAATCGACTTCTTTACTTACGTCAGAGTAAACAAACCCCGGTAAGCTTGCAGCTATTACTTCTATAGCGAAATCCCTGTTTCCGTTGTAAGCTGTTAGGGTGGGTATTATTTCGTAAAAGTCCAGAAAACTTGTCGGCCAACCGTGGAGGAGAAGTAAGGGAACGACCGTAACACCTGGAGGAACCTGCAGAAAGAGAAATCATCAAAAAGAGAAATCATCTAATAAGATATACCCATGTGATATTTGTAAAAAGTAATTATCCAGAGGTTCATAAAATATTTCATTCATAAACAATGCAATATTATTCATATAATCTTAATAAATAAATACACCAATACCGATTGGCTCAGTAGTAGAGTCAGTGGTCGCAGGTTCGATCCCCGCATCGGAATAAATATATGTATGGCCTACAGATATTTATTCCGAGTCTGTAACCCCGCCAATCCGTACTGGACAAACGTACTCCGTTCCTCCAGAAATGGAGAGCCCCGTGCTCAGCAGTGGGACATATATGGACTGTGAAGAAAAAAAAAATACATAAGTCATAAATTAATTTTTATTAGTGCATATGAACTTTTTTTCACATACCCATACATGTCCCACGGCTGGGAACAGGACTCCCAATTTTTACAGTAACAGACTGATTTACAGTAACAGACAGATGATTGTCCAATGTGGATTGGTTGGATAACCAGACTCGGAATAAATATATAATATATAGACCATAGATATCAATCGATTCGACAACCGCTGGAGCAGACGAAGGCTAGAGTGGAGACTGCGTCTTGGCAAAATTAGTATAGAATCCCCCCCCCCCCCGACCCCGGCGTGTTAGTGCGACGATCTGCGCAGAACGGCTGGCAGAGACGGGATGTGCGAAGCCGAAGATCTGATTAGGTGGCGCTTCTTAGGGAAGGCCTATGTCCAGCTGTCGACTGCCCCAGGTTGCTGATGATAATGATACATATCAAGCTACATACGGGGGTCGAACCTAAACCTTCCAGCTGCACACATCTATGTGCCCTCTGTTTGCAGAAATGGAAATGAAAAAGCTTACCTTGGGACGGACTCTGACAAAATGTACCTCCAAACCTTGTATATTCGTCCTATATTGAGGGTACTTATTAATCTCCTTTTCACGCTCCTGAAAGGGATACTCATCAGCCCAATATTTCAACCAGCTGTCCATCTGATTGGTGTTGAAGCCATATTCTGACGCGGAGCCCTTGAGAGGAGGAGTGAGCGGTCGGGTATTCCTTATTCTGTTTCGGAGGTCAGTTATCATCTGCAAATAACAAAAAATACCTTCGCTAAATTCCGATGAGAATAAATATTCTTCTAAGAGTGCCTCTCCGACTTGCGAAGGTTGGCAACCAATTCAGCACAACTTTCCTCCTCCTTCGCGAGGTGCAGCAGTTCTGGAGCACTCGCTATCCCCGTTCAGTCCCTGACATTACGTAGCCAAGACTTTCTTTAGCGACCAACTTGTCTTTTACCAGCGATATTTTCCCATCATGATCAGTTGCAGCAATTTGTTATGTAAGTATGAACCAGGTAAGCAACTTTTCTACCTATAACGGTATGCAAAAGTTTACGTTTTGGCTTGACTTGTCGGAGAACCTCGTCATTAGCCACGAATAAATATAACCGAACCTTTTTAGGATAATCACAATCGTACTAGAAATCTTGAACTAGTATTATATACATACATACATACATATCGTCACGCCTGTCTCCCTGTAGGGGTAGGCAGAGACCACAGATCTCCATCCGCTGCGATCCCGACACACCTTCCCCGCTTTCTCCATACTCATCCATCTTTTCATCCATCCTTCCTCTCACATTTATCGGAGCGAAACGGCTCTCCGTTAGCCGCTTCTCGCTCTCGTGGGAATCAGGACGTGACGGGTGGCGAACCACGTCGCCGTCATTTTTTAACAAATTAGGTATTTTAAAATTCGTCATAGTGAATCCCATGAGCCGCAAGGGAGGATGGAGGTCAGCCCCATCAGAGCCCCGCATGCTGAGGTAAGGCACTACAGTACCCGGGGGAGCCCGATCCCGGGACGATAGGTCTTGCACTATTGTCTATAATATTATACATTACATATGTACGTTTATATGTATAATCACCCCTGTTTCCCTTAGGGTTAGGCAGAAACTAAAGATCTCTATCGGCTACACACTATATCTTGGCACACTTTCTTTAATTCATCCACACTCAACACTCTCTACATACAAGCTTCAAGATCAAGGGTACGTTTAACCTGGCCTTTCTTGAGAACTTCAGTGATTTGTTCAAGGTATGTTCGCCTTGGTCTTCCCCTACCGACCCTTCCATCCACATCCGTAACATTAATTTCTTTTATCAGTCATCCTTCGTCTATCCTTTCTATGTATCCAGCATCATTTTCTTAACTTTTGTCATGACTATTAATGGAGTCAGGCGTTACTTTGCGGAAATCCATCACTATATGGACAGTCAAAAGTTTTACTTAGCTAAGATCCGCGACAAGCAAAACAATAACAGAAAATTAATAATGTGTGTTTTTCTGTTGGATTAAGTGGATTTATTTGGAACCTAAACCAAAACCTTACCGAAAATCGGCCATCAATTCTCCACCCACCAACCACTATAACGTGTAAACACCGAAAATTTTTCGGTTGTCTTTCGTAGAGTCTACTATACCTGAAGGTGCCTCGTGTTGGGGCGAAACACGTGTCGTTTACAAGGTGGAAAAGTGGTAGTGTGTGTTTGGTGTTGTGTATAGTGGTTGGTGGGTGGAGAATTGATGGCCGATTTTCGGTAAGGTTTTGGTTTAAGTTCCAAATAAATCCACTTAATCCAGCATAAAAGCACACATTATTAATTTTCTGTTATTGTTTTGCCTGTCGCGGATCTTAGCTAAGTAAAACTTTTGACTGTCCATATATTTTGTCATAACACTGTCTTTTATTCCACATAGTTCTCTTACAACTTCATTCATTATTCTTTATATAAATTCAAATGGTTTAATTAATGATTTTTTCCATAAGTTATGTTTCAATATTATTAACATTATATCATACCACTAAAGCCACATTTAAAAAAAAAAACGTTTTAAAAATTCTCTTAGACAATAATTATTATTAAATATATACGCTTTCCTCAACATATCACATTACACACATACAACACACACATACATACACATATATATAAACAACATATTACATGAAGATATATAAAATGCTTTGATTAGTAGTGTATACATAAATTAATATAATTAAAATGTAAATGTAAAACTGTGATGAATATCCGAACGTATCATAATACAAATTAAACTGGCAACACAAAGAGTGACTAAAAATCTTAAGTTTTTTTTTAGTGGGATAGGAAGGCAAACGAGCAGGCGTGTCACCTGATGGAAAGCAATCTACGCCGCCTTTAGACATCCGCAGCGCCATAGGCAGTGCGGAAGCGTTGCCGACCTTTAAGGAAAGTGTCATTTTGTGAGTGGGAGTGGGAAGGGGAGGGGCTAGAGGATGGGGGAGGGTGTTGGGCCTCCGGAACTCGGCCGCTCACCGTACGAAGCGCGGTAGCTAAGCTACCACTCAGACGCCAGTTTTCTGCGAGAGTGTAGTACTTACTTCCCCGGACGAGCCGGCTCATTTACGCTACAGACAAATAGTATGCCATTCTTGACAAAGTATTCGTCTGCAGCGTGGCTATACCACTATCAAAGTCTGATAGATTAGCAAAAACAAAGGGCAATTTTGTGAAATTTTGTAAGAACTCACAGAATCATTAAATTCGATCCTAAACGGCTTTACGCTGGTATCCTGGTACTGCTGTAAATGTTCTGGCCCCCACCATTCATCGAGGTCTACATTTGGTAACGGAGGTGTTTCCAGATATGAGGATAGAAAAGAAATGATGATGTTTAGAACTGCTGCTACTGATACTGGAGCTGTCATCTGAAATCCATTTTAACATGAGTTATTTGTGTTGTGCCCGTAGAGCTTTCGTAATATAAACAGAAAACAAACTTTAGAGGTCTCAAAAAAAAATTAACGTACGGAACACAAGGTTGAACTTTGTGAACTATTCGGCTAACGTTGCACACTCAATTATGACTTAACTGCACCTCGAGTTAACTCGAAATGCAACGCTAACTAGGTCGCTAACAAGTTAAATATTCAGAGTGCTATTCAGTCGATGGACATAGGCCAAAGTGCTGCTGTGGACTTTAGTATCGTGGCATAACTCTTCAATATTTCTTTGAAAAACCCTTAATTATTTTTACTATATTTGCTGTCTCGGTAATTGTATTTATTTCAATAATAAATCTGACAATGTACTTAATTAAATAAATTCATTAAATAAATTAATTAAATAACATATAAATTCTCATTTATCTAATCGAATAACTATATTCTAAACTAGATAATGATAACGGGGAGTGTTCCGAGGAATTGTTCGGAATAATTCTGAACAATTCCTCTCTCAAACTCACCACGGGACAAAGTTTCATCCCCATTATCTGGAATAGTGGCGATCCAGTAGATCCGTTTTTCTAGAAACTTCTTTCCACGCCCCATTACCCTTTATGTGGAATCAGCTAACTCCAGCGGTGTTTCGGAACCGAAACGATATTGGAACCTTCAAAAAAACAAACCTACACTTTTCTTAATGGCAGGCAACGCATTTACAGTGCTTATGGCACTGCGGATGTCTGTGGTTGGATGAGCCGGGGTATCACCTGATGGAAAGCAATCAACGATTCCCATAGAAATCCGTAGCGCCGTGGGCATTGCAAAAGCGTTGCCGACCTTTGAGAAATGCTTGTTTTTTGAAGGTTTAAATATCGTATCGATTCGGAATCACCGCTAGAGGTAGCTAGAGGTTTAAAAGTGCTTTACTTAACCCTTATCGGTCGCTAGCTTTTTATGCGTGTTTCTCGCTAGGTTGTAGCTACAGATACAGTTTTCATTGACTTTATTCATTTTTGGGCTCAATATATTAAAAAATAATTAGAAAAGGCAATGATATATAACTGGAGATGTCAATTGCTTTGTTATGGATATTTAACTAATAAGGCGATAGTGCCTGCATTTCACATAGAGCGAGTTTCAGCGCGTCTCGTCTTGTCACCTTCCACGTGACTTACGACCGCAGCGACAAAGTACTGTTGTCACGTGAGAGGTGACTTACGACTGATTAGGGTTAAATTTGACGTAACTTTTTATACGAGACCTTTCCCGCCAACTTATTACATCAGTGACGTTGTGTTTTTATTTCATTTTCATAATCTTATGTTATTATCAGTTATATTGTTAATTTGTGGTGGCGTATTATGCAATATAGTTCGATTAAGGCGTATAAGTGAAGTGATATGAAATAAATGCGTGTATCGTAACTTTTTAAGTTGACTGAAAAAGTCCATAGAAGGTTTTTAGTAAAATTGCCACCATTTTATCAAAACGTAACGTGATGAGCTGCTTTGTTACATTTCAAGAGTTTGGATATTATTGTATATTACTTGACACTGGCATAATAGTTGTAACTAATTGCCATCAAAGAATAGAAAAAAAAACTTTTTATACTCAATTCCTTGGGTTGAGATTGGCTAAAATGTTTTAATCTCTATTAGTGAATATTTATTAGTCTGTATTCAATTAATTCAACGTATTTATAACTGAAAACGCGTGGCCGGGTCTGCTAGTGTGTGTGAGTATATGCGTATATACACATATGCGCATATACTCACGCACACCTTAACAGACGCTATGTATGTGTGTGTTGAGTCTTTCTCTGTGTACGTGTGTGTTATTTTCTAAGATTTTAAGAGCTGCCTATCTCGTGTTTTAAATGTTGTTTATTAATAGCTTATTAGCGCTTCTTTTGTTTGTGTGATAATGTCAAGGTCTGAGAATTTCTATTTAATAGTTTGGTTATACGAGAAAGTATTGAATTTTGAACATAATTCGTGTTCGAAGGTACATGGATTAATTGTGTGTGTGTGTCTAGTGCGGCATTTTGAAAAGTTGAGAAACATGTTCACCGGAAGTTCAGGGTTGTCTATAAGGCCTGTTCATATTGCATGCAATATGACGATGAATTCTTTGTTCTAGAGCAGCTATACTCAACCTGCAGCTCGCCAGGCTTTTGTGGTCGGCTCATCTGGTGTTGCTTTATTTAAAGCTATTTTGAACATCGCGCTCATTAGAAAAATTGAGAGCGCGCTGAGTAAATGCTGAGTTTCTACATAACATTACCGCGCCGCGGTGTGCAGTGATACGATGATTTGCCGTAATACACGGTAATTTTGTATCACAACGTCATTCATTCAAAAGTTCATTCATTCATTCATTCAATTTGCAGTCAGGTATCCGTACACTAAGTGGTCCTGTGGGTTGTGTAACTTGATAACGGTTGCATCGCGCCACCGACAGCTTGCAGCGTTGCCAACCTTCCGATAATTATCGTACACGTAATATTCTTTTATCTGATTTGTTTTGCTTAAGTAAATAAAAGTAATTACAGACAGAGAATAAATTTTTGGTGTCTACAAAAAAACCTTAAATATTTGACGAAGGCTTTACTTCCGCAGAAGATGTAAAAGTTCTTTTCTTTGAGGGCAAGTAGTTGAAACTATTATGCCAGGTGTCAGGTAAAATGGAATCATATCAAATCAAAATCTTGAAATGTCTCGTCAGCTTGTCACGTTACTTCTTGATAAAATGGTGGCTATTGTACCAAAACCTTCTATGGACTTTTTCAGTCAACTTAAAAAGGAACGATACATGCATTTATTTCATATAATTTCACTTATAAATCTTAATCGAACTATATTGTATAATTCACCACCACAATTCAACAATATAACTGATAATAACATAAGATTATGAAAATGAAATAAAAGCACAACGTCACTGATGTAAATTGGCGGGAAACAACCAACACATTAATTATAGCTAATTAAAATAAAAAAAAATGAGCACAGAGCCGAAGCGAGGCATATTATTTACTTTATACAATACATACCTATACACATAATAAAAATGAATAACATTTTGTATCTCATTTATTTAGCTTAAATAAATAAAACTAATCATCATTTGTAAAATATATTTTCGGTGTATACAAAAAAAAACAAACCTTAAATATTTGATGAAAGCTTTACCTCTGCAGAAGACGTAAAAAATATTGAGAAATTCACATATATATTTTTTTTAATTCTTTTTTTTCTGACTCATGCACTATTTTAACGTTCTTACGAATCAATGTTCATTACTAAACTGTTAAGGATTATTTAATTAAGGCCGAATTCAGCGTTATTTCGGAAATGGCTCTAGGCTCGACGAGCATATTTTCCATGAACCAGTTATTTAATATTTATCGTTAAGTTTAGTCTAGCAGTTTGATAAAGAGGTCTCAGACGTGCGTATTTTAAAAAACCTGTTTTTTTTAATAAATATTTATATATGTATATATTTATGTTTATATTATATATATGTCTTATTTATATAGTATTTTTTTTTATATATATTCACGCCTATCCCCCGGAGGGGTTGGCAGAGACCACAGAGCTCCATCCGCTGCCATTTCATCGCAGCGAAACGGCTCGTCATTGGTCGCTTTTCGCCCTCGTGAGAATCAGGACGTGACGGGTGGCGAACCACGTCGCCGTCATTTTCGACAAATTAGGTAAATTTAATTCGTCTTAGTGAATCCCACGAGCCGCAAGGGAGGATGGAGGTCAGCCCCAGCAGAGCCCTGCATGCTGAGGTAAGGCACCATAGTCCCCGGGGGAGCCCGACCCCGGGACGATCGGCACGATTACGACTAGGCTCGCCCCTAGCCACGCATCCTATAGTATTATATTATATATTATTAGTATTTATATATTTATATATGTATAGTTTTATATAGTATGTATTGTTATGTATATTATTATTATATTTTGTTGTTGTACACTTATTTCTATCCTCATAGGTTATCTTATCTCCCTTTCACTCCTGGGTTTGCTGGAAGAAAACTCAATTTTGAGTTAAGCTCGCCCTTGTACATCTTCTTTCCTTTTAATTCTTGCATGTCGTGTTTTGTGTACAATAAAGTATTAAAACAAAAAAGTATTTATGTATACCTCGCTAAAAAAAAGTAAATACATTTTTATATTTGACTTGAGTTATAGATAATAAATAAGTGGATTAAAAGTAAGGTATCAGTTGTATTGTAAGACCACATCTTCTGTACTTAGCATCAGAACCTAGGAAAAAATGATATATTTGTGATAAACATTTTTTTCAGAGCCCATATATGTCCCACTGCTGACGGAAGGAACGGACGTTTTCCCACCACGCTTGTTCAAGGCCATTCGTATAAATATCTGTAGTGATCGAACCCGCGACCATTGGCTCCGTGGGCGGGGTGACGCGCCACTGAGCTAGTCGGTCGTCTAAGTAGTGGCCTCCCTCATTTTGATAATTTGTCTTTCTTAAAGAAACTTCCGATCTAGTTTGAAGTAAAAAACCATGACCTAGATGTATGTTACTGCTATGTGCTGTATGTATGAAAAATTGTAGAATATTGAGTAATAGGAGTGACTAATGCACACCGAATTTGTTGGCTAGGCCACGTGGATGGGGGAGGATCGCGCACTCAAGAGAGCGTATGTGGGTCGCCCAACTGGACGACGTCCTGTGGGGCGCCCCAGGTACCGCTGGAGAGACATGATTGAAGATGACTTGCGCAACCTTCAAGTCTGTAACTGGCAGGAGGTAGCGCAGGACAGGGCAAAATAGCGTAAGATCTGTTCGGAGGCCAAGATCCATTTTGGGTCGTTGCAGAAACAAAGTTAGTTAGTTAGTTATTGCGTAGTGAAATCCGAGGTTAACTGAAGACCACAGGAAATGTCCATCGATAATTGTTTTACTAAATATGCATATACTGTGTTATAGCGTGTATAGTTTATCCAAAACTCAATCCGTATGTACGTTTATAATAAAATTCAAATCTGTATATTGATATTTGACAAAATATATCTTTGTAAGTACATTGCGCGCACAAAATAATGTGAGATTTGACATATTTAAAGTTTATTCAGTGTGTCGCACCCGTACTCTCCTACGGCGCCTAAACGTGGACGCTGACAGTCCGTCTGCTTCATAAGCTCAGAGTCGCTCAGAGAGCTATGGAGAGAGCTATGCTCGGAGTTTCTCTGGTAGATATGTTTCAGAATGAACAAATCCGCCAGAGAACTAAAGTCACCGACATAGCCTTTCGAATTAGCAAACTTAAGTGGCAATGGGCTGGTCACGTTTGTCGGAGATCCGACGATCGTTGGAGCAGACGAGTGCTGGAGTGGAGACCGCGTCTCGGTAAACGTAGTGTGGGACGCCCCCCGGCTAGATGGTGCGACGATCTGCGCAGGGCGGCTGGCAGAAACTGGATGCGTATAGCCGAAGATCGGGCTAGGTGGCGCTCCATGGGGGAGGCCTATGTCCAGCAGTGGACTGCCGCAGGCTGCTGATAATGATGATGATGATGAAAGTTTATTTCAAACTATGCTGCTACTACTACAGCATGTTGCTGACGCGACTCACAAAACTTTATCCATCCATGAAGCGTCCAATGCTGTGTGTGGACCATACAATCGGGTATATGCAATGTGTTGGCGTGATGCGTATACGTAGGCAGCTGCGCACGCATTTACTATGTTTAAAGTTAAAAATTATCATGCTGCTGACGCGGACCCATAGATTTTTTCTATGGGTATTGGGCTGTGAAAAAAAAAACTACTTACCAATAATGTCTTATGTGGACAGTCGAAAGGTTTACTTAGCTAAGATCCACGACAAGCAAACAATAACAGAAAATTAGTAATGTGTGTTTTCATGCTGGATGAAGTGGATTTACTTGGAAATTAAACCAAAACTTACCGAAAAACGGCCTTCAGCAATTCTCCACCCACAAACCAATATACACAAAACCAAACACACACTACCACTTTTCCATCTTGTAAACGACACGTGTTTCGCCCCAACACGAGTCATCTTCAGGTATAGTAGACTCTACGGAAGTCTGTACCTATTGAAGATAGCGTATTTCTATAAATATGAAGAGCAATAAAAACTCTACGGAAGACAACCGAAAAGTACCACTTTTCAGTTTACTTTGTATTGATTTGTGTTTTGTATTAGGAAGCCTATAGTTTCCTCAAAGGCCGGCAACGCTTCTACACTGACTATGGTACTCGGGATGTCTATAGGCTTGTTAATTCCTTTCCATCAGGTGAGACGCCTTCTCGTTTGCCTTCCTATCCCATATATATATATATATATATATATATATATATATATATATATATATATATATATATATATATATATATATATATATATATATATATATATATATATATATACATACATATATATATATATATATTCACGCCTATCCCCCGCAGGGGTTGGCAAAGGCCACAGAGCTCGGCTCTTCATTGGTCGCTTTTCGCCCTCGTGAGAATCAGGACGTGACGGGTGGCGAACCACGTCGCCGTCATTTTCGACAAATTAGGTATATTAAATTCGTCTTAGTGAATCCCACGAGCCGCAAGGGAGGATGGTCAGCCCCAGCAGAGCCCTGCATGCTGAGGTAAGGCACCATAGTACCCGGGGCAGCCCGATCCCGGGACGATCGGCACGCTTGTGACTAGACTCGCCCCTAGCCATGCATCCATTGGCACAGCATTCCGTGGATTGGCGAAGAGGAAGGGAAAGGATAGAGAAGAAAGGAAGGGGCAGGAAAGGAAATGCGGATTGCGGGGGTTACCAGACTCGGAATAACCATTTATAAATACATATAAATATTTATTCCGATGCGGGAATCGAACCCGCGACCATTGATCCGCGAGCGGAGGGCCCCGCCACTGAGGCAATCGGTCGTCATTTTTTCAAAAAATTGATGATGATTGTATAATCAGATACGTAATTTTTGTTGGTAAAATTCATAATAGGTACTTTGCTTAATTATTATATCAGGCGTTATTAGTACGTATTGTAGCTGCTTACTACAGAATATACATTTCAAGAACAAATTCGCGGAACAAGCTTTGTTACTACGCACTTGCGGAATGCGCTTTGTTACGCCGCATTCGTGGAATGCGCTTTGATTCTCCGCATTCGTGGAACGCGCTTTGTTGCTGCACACGTGAAGGCACAACCGCGTCTCCCGCACCCCGCGCTTGTCTCTCGCTATTTATCAGTTGTATATATAATAGGTCCACTTGGTATATTAAAAAAAGGAGTATCAAACATGACTCCTGTTGCATCACTTCACAGTTAAGATACTATCTCTTACAGTATTATAAACATGCGGGTGAACTCGTTTGCCTTCCTATCCCATAAAAAAAGTCCAAGCCATCTATCTGCACCCCGTAGTAACTTCCAGATGCTTTCAGCTTGAGAGAGATTTGCGTTCCGCTGTGTACTTTAAGCTCTTGTTAATATACTGTTCCTCGATTAGAACTAATACTTAAAACGTGATGTATGCTTTACAAAACGTATAAATTCTGTCGGTAATTGACAAATGAATTTTAAACATTGTTTTTTATCCATATATCCATATATGCAACTGTGTGAAAGAGAAAGCTGTGCTTAATAAATATATTTGCATAGTTCTTACTTCTTCTAAGCAATAGGTCTTGCTTATGCCACTCTCTGCTTCTTTCTTGTCTTGCCTATCATCCAATCTATTTCTCAAATGTAAGTAATAAATCTACAATATCCTTAACATTGCTGGTATTCTGGCAGATGCTGGTTTTACTATTGACCCCTTGCGCTTCGATTTAATTAGGAAAAATGTTGCAATAATGTACCATTTAAATTGAGTCAATCATTGCATAAAAATGATATAAAGAAGCAAATTCGATGCCTTAAAAAGAGAGAAATATCTAGCTTTACCGTTATCGCAGAGTACGTATTAACAAATATTGTGTGTTTTTAAACATGTTAAAGCACGTCACACATATTTAAATATTCTATGTATATTTTTATTTTGATGACGAGTACGGCTCGTCACTGGGCAGATAGATATTAAAAATTCATGACGAGTCTAACTCGTCATTGTAACGTAAGGGGTTTAAGAGGATACCTGCGGAGTTTCTTTCGCTGTTTCTTCTCCGTTCAGAGGTTTAACAAATTTAATGCAATTTTCTACATCGAAATTTAACAATTTGAATTAGAATTAAGTGGTGCTTGATTATTTTATTAGTTGATTAATAGAGTCCACCGTTATTATGTGAAAATCGATTGTTATTTTATTTATTACTTTATTGTACACAAAACACGACACACAAGAATTAAAAGGAAAGAAGATGTACAAGGGCGAGCTTAACTCAAAATTGAGTTTTCTTCCAGCAAACCCAGGAGTGAAAGAGAGATAAGATAAGCTGTGAGGATAGAAATAAGTGTACAACAACAAAATATAATAATAATATACATAGCAATACATACTATATAAAACCATACATATATAAACATATAAATACTATATATATATATAATATAATACTATATAAATAAGAGGATACATATATATATATATATATATATATATATATAATATACATATAAATATATACATATATAAATATTTTATATTGAAAGGAAATGTTCTTTAATTCTTCTCTTAAATACGTCCAGTGAGAGGCTATCACGCGCACTGCGTGTACAGTGAATGAGCCACTATAACTGGACCACACGGCTGGAAGAATGCGGAGGAATACGAAGGAGAAGGGAGGAGGACGTGCGACAGGGCTGATCTCTGGGGACAGGAAACTGGAAACGCTCTTGAAGATATGCTGGAGATCTGGGATTATGTAGTACTTTTGATTGGTTTGTGAACAATCAGAGTTTTTACTTTGCTAATATCTGCTTTATTATAATTTTAAATTATAATATTTGCTAGACTATGCGTCTTGGCTAAGATCTTATCGCGTATTTTAGCTAAGTAAAAAACTCTGACTGTCCACATATTTTATTTGCATCTATCTCCTATACAAAAACAAACTGGGGTGTATGCCCCGTATAGAAGACCATTAAGTATGAAGTCACTCACTAGCACGTATGATCATTAGATCTTAATTTACAATGTAAATCAAATACATTTAAACTTTTTTAAGTTAAAACGCTAATGGTCGGTCATAAATATATAATACGTTCTTAAAGTAAAAAAAAACTGGACTCAAAAAATGACGAGATCCTTCGAAGTGTGAAGCTAAAACATAAAGTTTTATAGAGCGTCAAAAGAAGAAAAGTTTCTTAACTCGGCCATATTATGTACAACATGATTTGATTAATACATTCAGGCGTTACTATACGAAAATATATGGACAGATACTTAACGGTAATCATCCGTAGAGACTACTATACCTGATGATATCTCGTGTTGAGGCGAAACACGTGTCGTGTACATCGTGGAAAAGTGGTGTAGTCTGTTTGACGTGTTTCGTATTGGTGACAGTGATTGGGAAGCGGAGAGTTGCTTACGGCCGTTTTTCGATAAAACTTAAATTGAGTTCTCTGTAAATCCACTTCCTTTAGTAAAAAACACACATTATCATTTTTCCGCTTTTGTTTGCTTATCGCTAATCTAACCCATGTAAAAATTCCATCCATCCATCCATCCCAAGTGTGCCGAACGTCCCGAGATCGGACTCCGCCGGGTACTATGTGCCGGGTGCCTTACTTCAGCAAACGGTTTCTGCTGGGGCTGACCTCCATCCTCCCTTGCGGCTCGTGGGGTTCACTATGACGAATTTTATTAAACCTAATTTAATAAAATATGACATCGACGTGGTTCGCCACCCGTCACGTCCTGATTCCCACGAGGGCGAGAAGCGATTAACGGGGAGCTGTTTCGCTACTATGAATGTGAGAGGAATGGTGGATGAAAAGATGGATGAATGTGGAGGAAGCAAGGTAGGTGTGCCGGGATCGTAGCGAATGGAGATCTGTGGAGGTGTGGATTATTGGACCGCCATCGTACAAGGTGAAGTTCATATTTATCTTTACATAATAAACGTTTTAAGATAAATGGGAAATAAAAATAGTTTTAGAAATGTGACTGGTATTCGGTTCATCTACCCTAGTTTAAGCAACCAGTAAAATTACAACTCCTACGTAAATAATCAACACAATGATATTTATCGTATTAGGAATCTAATTGACAAATCAAAAAATAACACATACAATATATCACTGATAATATAGCAACGCCTATACATACAGATATAAAAGATAATAAATTAATGAATAAGACATCATGGGTGCGAGAAGTATTATTCCGTTGTTACTATACAAAACATCATATTCATTCAGTCAGCCCAGTATTCCCGGTGGTGTTGGACGTGTATTGTGTTGCTTGATGATAGATTTAACGTAATTGCTGTCTCAAAAAGTCAAGGTTAGTAGATTTTTTTGCAAAATTACGCCAGTTTACAATCTTATTATATCTATATGGTCGGTTTTTTTATATATCTATAATTGGTTTTAGATATTAAATCTATGATTATAAAAACATTTGTTGTGAGTACAAAGTTCTGTTTATGTGTGTGTGTGTTACTATTTGACGTATAAATTATTGTACTTTATCCTTTAGATTATACGATAAGATTACCCTCATATAAAATCTTCATTATCGTATGTAAGGTTGGTTGAACATTAATTTTTTACGTTGATTATGAGCCATGTTTTCAATCTAAATATAAAGTACTAGCTTTTGCGCGCGGCTTCGCTCGCGTGCAATTTGGTCTGCCATATTAAGTTTCGTGACAATTCACTTTTCTTAGATTAAATAAATAAATATATATATTTTTTTTACTTAATTTATGGTTCACAATTTTGGTCATAGTGGCTTCCACATAAAAGGTAGATATATGCTGTCGCGGACTTTTATTTAGAACTATTCAAGACAAACAATCCTACGGTACATCATCTTTGTGTAACTCCAATGGTTTAGGCAGCGTACGCCAAGATAGCTCTCAGAAGCCAGATTTTTTGTCGACTTAATTGACATGTATCGTTATATTACGACCAAAATTACATAAAATTCTTACAAATTGTCACCTATATGTTATTCCGGTGTATTACCTTTATTACTGTAAAATTTCATCCAAAGTTTTTTCGTGTAAAAGTAACAAACATACATACATACTCACAAACTTTCGCATTTATAATATTAGTAGGACATATCGAATTTATCTCGTCGATTGTTGAAAAATAAAAATATATACGTCGAAACGTGGACGCTGACAGTCCGTCTGCTTCACAAGCTCAAAGTCACTCAGAGAGCTATGGAAAGAGCTATGCTCGGAGTACCTCTGGTAGATATGATTCGGAATGAACAAAATCCGCCAGAGAACTAAAGTCACCGACATAACCTTCCGAATTAGCAAACTAAAGTGGCAATGGGCTGGTCACGTTTGTCGGAGATCCGACAATCGTTGGAGCACACGAGAGCTGGAGTGGAGACCGCGTCTCGGTAAATGTAGTGTGGGTCGCCCCCCCGGCTAGACGGTGCGATCTGCGCAGAGCGGCTGGCTGAAACTGGATGCGTGAGGCCGAAGATCGGGCTAGGGGGCGCTTCATGGGGAAGACCTATGTCCAGCAGTGGACTGCCGCAGGTTGATTAATAGTAATAAGTTCTTATTCGTACAAACTCCGCAACTCCACCTCGGATAAGCGTGATTGGTTAAAATCACTGTGGAACCAGCCACCTCCAGATAGGTTTCTGAACAGATACGACATTGGAACCTTCAATCAAGCCTACACATTTCTCAAACGCCGGCAACTCTTCTGCAATACATCAAGCACTACTGATGTCTATGATTGGGGTTGGTAGATGGTGTGACGGGCTGATTTCCGCAACTCAACGTCAACATGCGCCTATTTTGCATGTCTTCAGAATGGATAGCTCCTATTCTATCCACCCCAGCTCCTCAAAGAACTGCAGCAGCCTCTTCGGTCTACCTACAGCATCTTCAAGGGACCCAGGTGCACCCAGGTGTCTGGCCCGGTAGTTGGCTACTCCTGTGCACTGAAGCACGACGTGAGCAGCTGTCTCCTCCTCCTCCATGCAGGCCCTGCATAGTGGACTATCTGTTACACCTAACACAAATAGATTTTTGTTAAATGGACCATGTCCAGTTATTACGCTGATTACCACACATAGTTGCGCCTTCCCAAGTTGAAGGAGTTTTCTTGCGAGGCCATGATTGATTGTAGGCATGGCCTCTTTGGACTGACGACTATGATCTGGGTTTATTGTTTGTGTGACACGCCTGCCTGCTCGTTTGCCTTCCCATCCCATAAAAAACAGTTGTTCCATGAGGTTGAAAGACAATAATTGTGAATAAGAAATATAAATTACTATGACGAGTCTTAATATACCTAATTCGTTATAAAAATCACGACGACGTGATTCGCCACCCGTCACGTCCTGATTGCCACGAGGGCGAGAAGCGACGAACGGAGAGCCGTTTCGCTACGATGAATGAGAGAGGAAGGATGGATGAGTGTGGAGGAAGCAAGGAAGGTGTGTCGGGATCGTAGCGGATGGAGATCTGTGGTCTCCGCCTAACCCTTCAGAGAGACAGGCGTGACTATATGAATGAATGAATGAAATATAAATTAATTGAATCAAAGCATGTATCTATTTATCACGCAAGGTTTAACCTATCTGACGAAGAGTTTAACATAAACTTCGATCTTTTCCAGGTGAACACACATACAACGTTTTCTCTCTCTCTCTCTCTCTCTCCCTCACACACACATCACTTACGCACACATGCATCTTTTTTATATAAACATGTATACATTATCTTGCACATCAAAAATAATATAAATATACGGAAGACAACATAAGAGAAGCATCATAGGGCGCTTGGTAGATGTGAAACATTAACAACGTCGGTCTCTACCGTATGCTCATAGCAACGTGTAAGTGACCCTGTATAGAGTCCAGTGGAGAGGAGCGTAGCCTGAATCGAGACGACGGCTCGTTCAACGATTTCACTCCCATAAACAGCGATAAGATGTTTCACATCATTAAATGGTTTACAAAATCTTTTCATCTTCTTCGGAGATGTGTTTCAGCTAACCCAGCTTAAGCAGAACATAATGCGAAAGAATGAAAGTGACTATTTGACGTATAAATTATTGTACTTTTATATTTTAGATCAGGGCTTCTTAAACTATGGGTCGCGACTCCAAATGGGGCCGCGTAGCAAAATGTCAAATATTTATATATACCATTTTATAACATCACTAGAGTTGGCGGAATACAGTGGACTTGCAGCGTCTAGACACGCGCATTCTAAAACTATATATTTTCATATGTATATGTATATTGTTACCTAATAAATAAATCATCAAAAAATATTAATTTATTTTTCTTTTATATTTGTATGGGGTCGTCAAGAAACTCGCAATCATAAGTTTGAAACACCATTAAAGTGAAGTCAGGTGTCAATTAACGGTTGTCTTCCGTAGAGTCTGCTACACCTGATGATGCCTCGTGTTGAGGCGAAACACATGTCGTGTGCAATGTAGAAAAGTAGTTGGTGTGTGTGTAGTGTTGTTGATAGTAGTTGGGAGGTGGAGAGTTGCTGACGGCCGTTTTTTCGTTAAGATTTAGTTTGAGTTCCCCGTAAATCCACTCCTTCCAATAGAAAACACGCATTATTATTTTTCTGTTTTCTTATCGCGGATCTTAGCTAAGTAAAAGTTCTGACTTTCCACATAGTAATGGATTTCCGCAAAGTAATGCCTGACTCCATTTAACATGATTATAAGTTTAATATAGAATACAATACGCTTTATTTCGTTTTGACAGATCAACGCAAATAAAGTCCGTATAGTGATGGATTTTTTTTATGGGATAGGAGGGCAAACGAGTAAGCGTGGCGCCTGATGGAAAGCAATCAATGCCGCCCATGGACAGCCGCGACACCGCAGGAGTCGCGGAAGCGTTGCCGGCCTTTTAGGTATGTATGGGCTTGTTTTTTTATTTCCGCAAAGCAACGCCTGATTTCATTAATCAGTTATAATCTTTATTTCAGACAATTTTTTTGATCCATACATTTTCATATTTACATTTTTGTGTTAGTAATTATATACTTATTGAAGCCGATTTAGCTGTATCATAAGGCGCGAGTTGAATCTAGCAACAACAGTTTTCATTATAGAATTGGAGCTATCCCTTATTCTGTGAAGCAACGAGGCTGTTCGTTTTCGCAAAATGGCCCAAAAGCCATCGGTGTGGGCTTTAACGAACATACCCGATGGACTGCAGAGACGGGGCAGCCCCAACACAATATTCTGAAACCGTTGTTATATTGGGCGTTGATGGTTCGCTGCGTAAACATACCACAAGCTGCACGTGTGGACGTGAAGACTTGACAGTACGCTTGAAACAAAGTTAATTTAGTTATCTCTCTCTCTCTGAGTCCTAAGTCCCCCTGGTGGAGGCTCTGCCCTATGCAGACACGACGTTCCTCCATATCGACCTGTCGAAGACCATACGCTATACTTCGCTCCAGGATAGGCCCATCGTCTGCACTTCGGCCGTCACAGTATGACGCCAAGTTTGTTTTGTGCGCCCACGTTTTCTTTTCCTCTGCGGATTCCATTCGTGGGCTTGTTTGGGGATGTGACTGGCGTGGCGCTGGAGAGTATGCTCTATCCATCTCCATTTTTGTCGACGTATCTGGACATCTATTTAGTCCTCTTTGGTGATTCTCCACAGCTCTTCGGCAGAGGACCATGTTATCCGGCCAATATACTTTTAAAATTCGGCGTAGGCAGCGATTGACGCTAAGCTAATTTATTTATAGTCCGGCCAATAAGTTTATATTATATATAATATTTCTCTTTAAGACTGTAACTTGTTTAACTTAAGACTGTAACTTTAATATTTTTAATTACATCTCTTTCAATTAATCAAATAGTAATGTATTTAAATAAATAGATAAACTAATAATCAGTACGACATTAGATGAATAAATTACAAAATCAGACACCAATAACTTCACAGTTGTTTCCAAGCTGTCAATGTAATATGGTACCCTACTTCACAATTGATACGGCCTAAGAGTTCATTGCTCCTTAGGGTCCCTTCACACACACAATCTGTAATTGACAAGAAACATTAATACACTGACAAAAATAAAAAATACATTACTTAGAATTTTTCCCGCCATTTTTTTTAAACTAATTTATGGGACAGGAAGGCAAACGAGCAGGCGTGTCGCCTGACGAAAAGCAATCAACGCCGCAGATAAACATCCGCAGTACAGAAGGATTTAATTTTATTTATTGTAAAAAAAGATGTCATAAATAAAGTTATTCTATTCTTTTCTAATACGCGAATAGTTATAAAAACTTTCGTCGCATACTGTACACACTGGCGATTGGATGAGCGGCTGGGAATGTATTATGCTAGAAGTTTGATATACTTAATATCAAATCTCTTGAAATGTAACTAGTCAGCTTGTTACGATATATCTTGATAAAATGGTGGCTATTCTACCAAAACCTTCTATGGACCTTTTCAGTCAACTTAAATAGTTACGAGACACGCCTTTATTTTAAATCACTACACTTTTTTGTATAATACGCCACCACAATTAAACAATATAACTGATAATAATATAAGATTATGAAAATGAAATAAAAACACAACGTCACTGATGTAAGTTGGCGGGAAAAGTCTAAACTAAACCATCTTTTAATTGTCTTGTTCTTAAATTTTGTCTCCTTTGTGTTTTATTTGTCTCCTGCGGTGTCGCGGTTGTCCATGGGCGGCGTTGATTGCTTTCCATCAGGCGATACGCTTGCTCGTTTGCCCTCCTGTTCCATAAAAAAAAATCAGTTTTTATTTATTTTGTTCATTTCATTATGGTTTATTAAAAAAGCTTTCATAATTTGGTTACATTTAATAGTTTCATTTTATTAACTAAGTACATTTTACGTGTTCTTAGATCAAACATTTTTTTTATAAATATATTTAACTATATAAATGAATTTACTGGTCCGTGTGGTCGAAATGTTTGACGACTGCTGGTGTGGGTGTGGTTATGGGAAAGTAGTAGTGTGTTTTATGTTGATTTTAGTGACAGCCTTGAAGAGGTGAAGGTCTTTCTCCATTCACTTCATTTTTCAGCCAGCATTGGATAATTTCCACTTCTTTTAACCCTGTCGCTACGGCGGTGTGGTCCGTCCAACCGAGAAACCGGGTTACTTTAGTGATAAACTGATGATCGGTGTATAACTAATGTATTTAAAACATGAAATGTAATATTAGAAAATTATAAAAATATGTAATTAATATAAAGTGAACAGTAATATTACATTTTATATTTAATCTTAATGAATTCTACTTTTCACTTTACATTTTATATTCAATCTCAATTTCTTATGCCAGACAGGTGACAAGTCTATCGAAAGATATCAGGCGAACTAATCCTATTGTTTTTCTAAAACAATTTATACATACATATATACATATCGTCACGCCTGTCTCCCGTAGGGGTAGGCAGAGACGTAACGTAACGTAAGAGAGGGGTGTAAGAGCGAGCCTCGGGGATGAACCCCACTACTCGGACATACGCTCGGGGAGGCGACAGCCTCCCGGTCTTAGCGCCCTACAGGGGCGAACAGGGTTGGACCGAAAACATCACGCAGCGCCGTAATATGATCGACGCCGAAATTAAACGCAACGATGACCTTTAAGAAACAGACAATGAGCTGCGCAATAGTCATCGTCTCCTTGGGTGCCTCGCTGCGTGGGTGGAGAGCAGAGACCACAGATCTCCATCTGCTACGGTCTCGGCATACTTCCCTTGCTTCCTCCACACTCATTATTCTCCTCATGCAAGCCCGCCGGTTGAGGGTACTGAATTATAATTATATATTAGTAAAAAAACAATTTATTTCTTTTTTATTTTAATTTTTTAAATTACTAATGTAAAATGAAGTAATATAATAAATATAAAAGGTTTTATTATATTCAAATAAATAGATTAAATACATTAGTGATACATTTATCAATGTATCACTACAGTACCTACATCGGGCGACAATTTAAAGAGGGTACTAAATTTACATGGTTCAATTATTTTTCTTGAAGCACCCCCATTTTTTTTGGTAGAATGACCACTATTTTATCAAGACGTAACTTGACAAGCTGCGCTTGGTCTTAACTAAGTAAACTTCTCACTGTCCAACATATAAAAAGTCGTCTATTTACTAACTTTCTATTTAGTGATCGTCTTGTTTGTTTTCCAGTCTCAACTGTACATACAAATAATGCTATTCGCACCACAAAGAGTGAATATAAACGAATTCAGACTTTGTATACTACGAATTAAAGTCTAATATAATAACGTTTGTAGTCTAACCGTTAAGAAATTCTGCATTAGAATGGTGATCGACCGAGCGAAAAGATCCCGTTACAATAATTATTTTAAAATGCCGCGCAGTCAGATTTTTCTGTATATATAAAAACCAATAATTGTGCAATGCATTAATAATAATTCTTTATTTGTATAATATTAGGTATAACAAGATGAAAAAGATATTTAAAAGCTCTATCACATTGCCAATATTTTTCTCATTCCACATATGTCACACTGCTGAGCACGGGCCTCTCCATTTCTGGAGGAACGGACGTTAACCCACCACGCTTGTTCAATGCGGATTGGTGGGGTTACCAGATCGAACCTGTCAATGGTTGGGCCATTGACTCCGCTAGCGGAGGGCCCTGCCACTGAGCCAATTGGTCGTCATTGTCACTTATTGCGTACAAATTTCATTAATTATTACATACGTAGAGGTCTACATAATTCGCTTATGGTCACAAATCATTAGATTATTAATAAACTGTTACATTGTCATTAAAATTATAATTGATTCATCTATTGCGTACATCCGATCTAACTTTTAAACCAAAAAAGTCTTTAGTATTATAAATATTACCATCTATTAGCCATTCATATAGTCTTTTTTTTTAAATAATGTTGTGTTCAATTGTTTTAATTCATAAGGTATATTGTTGTAGATGCGTATACGCATGAATAGGCAGCTTTTGATATAACAGGTCGGGGCAAAAGTATTTTCGTATTGTTCATACAAAGGAAAATATTTTTTTAGGTATAATTTTTTATTTATTTATAATATGTATGTGCCGTTTTGATCGATGACTTGTTGCCATCTTGTGGGTAGTGCCATGATGCCATTCCTGTAGAAATTTTGAGATTTTTGATTAAAAAAATCTGACAGGTAGTGTTCACAGTGTTCTTTTGAGGTTAGCTTTATGCTTCCTAATGAGTTCTGCAATGACCGAAACAGGTGGAAATTTGATGGAGCAAGGTCAGGGCTATATCAACTGTTTAAGAAATAGTTCGGAATTGTTACGTTTCAACAAAGAATCGCAAATGGAAACACGTTGCATTAGGTTTCTCTCAGTGAGATCATGTGGTACCCAAATGTCAAGTTTTTTCTTGTACTCAGACTTTGATAAATGACGTAAAACTGTTTTACGATCAACATCCAGTTCTAAAGCAATGTCGTAGCTACTAATATGTCGATCTTGCTCCACTTTCTCAAAGATGGCACTGATTTTATCTGTGACACGGCCAGAGCGAACCTCGTCTTTCACACTAAAATTTCCAGACTTGAAACGCTTGAACCACATTTGTGCTACTCTTATTGATACGGCATTAAATCCGTAAACCGCACAAATTTTATTTGCCGCGTTCGTCGCATTTTTACCTTTTTTGTAATAAAACTTTAAAATGTACCGAATTTCTTCGTCACATACGTTCATTTTGCTTGCTTGAAAAACGATTGAAAAATGGCGGGAACTAGTTTATTTAAATTTATTGCATCTTCATAATGTCACATTTAATGGTATTAAAACCACCCAATTACATTCAGCACAGCCAAAGAGGTTTGATTACTAATAATACATTCAAAATACGAAAATACTTTTGCCTCGACCAAATATTTACCTGAGTAAAATTTCCTCCGCAGACTGATCTGCGGTGATCATTTGGAAAATACGTTTAGTATCATCCCTAGAGTTTTATTTTTGTTCTTATCGAAAAAACCGTAAATTAAAATAGTCGCATTGTACTCCATTTTTTAATATATTCAGGTTTATGGAGACCTGCACTCCTTTATGAAGAGTCAGAATACGTCTAAAAAAACCAACTGGCGGTTCATCGGGACACGCTTGTTCCGATTCTGATGTACGGTAGTGAAAGTTAAAGCAGACTGGATACCCCATCCAGGAAATGAGAGAGTTAAGAAATATGTGTGGGGTAACTTCGAATGAAAGAATAAGATCCGACTGAAAAATTAACTGAACCAGGCTAAGGCCCACCCGAGGCTGCAATGCCTTGAAGAGATGAGAATATCGTATTAGTTCGGAAATACTTAGTTAGCTAATAGGTAGCCACAGAGTACGTGGTGAAAGAAGCGAAAAGCACGGCTTTGTGACTTTATTTATCTACTTGCTTGTTTTTGTCCTTATTTTATTTAATTTTTTTATTTTATACTTTATTGTACACATAAAACACGACATACAAGAATTAAGATGTACAAAGGCGAGCTTAACTCAAAATTGAGTTTTCTTCCAGCAAACCCAGGAGTGAAAGAGCGATAAGATAAGCTGTAGAAATAAGTCTACAACAACAAAATATAATAATAATATACATAGCAATACATACTATATGAAACCATACATATATTAACATATAAATACTAATAATATACATATAATATAATACTATATAATTAAAAGGATACATATATATAATATACACATAAATATATAAATATTTTATATTGAAAGGAAATATTCTTTAATTCTTCTCTTAAATACATCCAGTGAGAGGCTATCACGTATAGTGTGTGGGAGAGAGATCCACAAGCTCACTGCGTGTATAGTGAATGATTGTTTTTATCCTTTGTTTTAAAAAGACTGTAACTCACAACAGATGGCGCGTTTTCTGCTTGTGGTATTGCTGGTCATATTGGGAGCACCGATCTATTATTTGTTTCTGAAGAGTCCACCGCCGTTACCCGATGTAGATCTGCACGAGTGGTGGGGACCAGAGCGACTGAAGGCCAAACAGGATGGGAGTATAAAACCGTTCAAAGTGAAGTTCAGCGAATCGGTGAGTTAACCCCAGGTCTTGACACAAACTTATATTAATAGTTGTTCAAGTAGTAACTTGTGTCTAGCATGCGGTGTATTTTCCAGTCTCTTTTCCAAATCCTTCTTCTTCATATGCCGTCTCAACCACGAAAGTCGCTAGTTCTTTGTCCGTATTTAGCCCTCAGTCTTTTTTTTTTTGGGTTAGGAAGGCAAACGAGCAGACGTAGCACCTGATGAAAAGCAAACAACGCCCCGCTCATACACATCTGCAGTGCCATAGGCAGTGTGGAAGCGTTGCCGACCTTTAAGGAAAGCGTCATTTTGGGAGGGAGAGGGGGTGAGGGTGGGGGGTGTTGAGCCTCCGGAACTCAACCGCTCACCAGACGAAGCGCGATAGCTAAGCTACCACTCAGACGCCGGTTTTCTGCGGGAGTGTGGTACTTGCCCGGGCGAGCCGGTCCATTCATGCTACAGACTACTACAAATAATATGCCATTCTTGACAAAGTGTTAATCTGCAGCGTGTAAAAAAAATACTCTGGTATCTGATTTTTTATTTTATTAGTCATAATTCTAGACCTCGCTAATTTCTGTGGCTTTTCGTTTATACATATAGCAGCCAGTCTTAGTATATATATTTTTTAAATTTTATTATATATGTGCATATATTCTTTGGTTGTCTGTACTGCTTTGTGGATTTTCAAATAAAGTTCATAATCGTAAATGTATATCCCTTTTTAGATGATAAAAGATCTAAAAGATCGATTGAAAGGCCATCGGCAATTCACTCCGCCGCTGGAAGGCGTTGGCTTCGAATACGGATTCAACAGCAAGCAGATGAATAACTGGGTCCGATACTGGATAGAGGAGTATCCATTCAGCGAACGAGAGAGTCTGTTCAACCAGCATCCACAGTTCAAGACGAACATCCAAGGTCTTGATATACACTTCATCCGTGTCAAACCTGAGGTGAATTGTATTTATACATATATTTAAACCGACAATCGTTGGAGTAGACGAGTGCTGGAGTGGAGACCGCGACTCGACAAACGTAGTGTCGGACGCCCTCCTGCTAGATGGAGCAACGATCTGCGCAAGGCGGCTGGCAGAGACTGGATGCGTGTAGCCGAAGATCGGGCTAGGTGACGCGCCTTGGGTGAGGCCTATGTCCCTCAGTGGACTGCCACTATATTGATATATTTAAAGTCAGTGGTGAAGCGTGTAGATCGCTGGAAAAAAGTAGTATTTGACTTGAATTTTTTTTTTAAATTGTTTATTATATCTTTCGTTATATTCAGATGGCGGAGGGTAAAGAGATTGTTCCTTTACTGCTTCTTCACGGTTGGCCGGGCTCAGTCAGGGAGTTCGACGGAGTGATTCCACTACTGACAGCCGTCAGCAAGGATAGGGAGTTCGCCCTCGAACTTATCATTCCAAGTTTACCTGGCTACGGATTCTCGGATGTAAGTAATGATATTATTGTATTTGGTATCGATTGCATTGATGTTACAAGTAAATAAACAAATGAATCAATGGCGAAAGAAACACTTTTGGAGTCGGCGGTCGCACGTTTGTTTCCCGCATCGAGATATATAATATATTCCAATTTATTTTTATGGGATAGGAAGGCAAACGAGCAGACGTGTCACCTGATGGAAAGCAATCAATGTCGCCCATGAATTCCGCAGTGCCATAGACAGTGCAGAAGCGTTGCCGGCCTTTAAAGAAACTGGGGGAGGGGGGCGTTGGGCCTCAACCGCTCACCGGACGAAGCGCGGTAGCTAAGCTACCACTCAGACGGCTTTTTTCCGCGAGAGTACTTCCCCGGGCGAGCCGACTCATTTTATGCCGCAGACAAATAATATGCCATTCTTGACAAAGTATTTGAATGAATTTTTGAAATAACGCGTTTCTAATACACTATAAGTAAATACATTGTATAATTATACATTGATCTATTTATGTAAACACACGTGTATTTATTCTTATTGTTGAATTATGCAATAATGCAATAATGTTGAATTTTACACGATTTTGGAATAATATATGCATTATTTCAAAATCGTGTAAAAAAAGGACCGTTTAAAAAAGAGTTGGGTGCACCTTTAGCGGTGCTTCCAAACCGATAGGAAATAAGAAACTTCAAAAAACATACCTAAACATATATCATCGGCAACGCTTGTGCAATGCCTATTGCGTTGTAGATAGGGATCGCAATCCCGCATCTTTGAAATTGTCATAAAATCAAATTGAAACTACACATTTTTGTGTAAAATACAACTTTTACTAAACATTTCTTACTTTAAGCAACAGAAATTATTTCTTTTCTATTAATTAAGTATAAGTAATTAGTAATCTGTGTGTATAGATTCATCTTTAAATGTTTGACATAGTTTAATAAACTTGTTTAATTTTACACTTACTCCTAACAACAGTTTTATATTTTAAATTCAGTCAAATTCATATAATAACTAATAATCAAATCATAACTTTGTCTTAGATAGAGCTACTCACGATTTACGCGAAAGTTTTAGCGCCAAATTTTCAATTTGCGAGATCCGTGGATTCGGGCTTTGGAGGTGCGGGATCCAGCAGATTAATAAAAGCAGCGGGATCCCGGTGGGAATGCGTGATCCCGTTTCGCGGGATTGCAATCCCTAGTTGTAGATGTCTATAGACGATTTTGATCACTTTCTATCAGACGATAAGTTTGCTCGTTAGCCTTCGTAGACCATTAACGGAAGACCAAAAGGAACAACGATTAATGGGATATTTGTTTGCTTTAGGCCGCAGTACGACCTGGTCTAGGAGCTGATAAGATGGCAGTCGTGTTTAGGAATCTGATGAACAGACTTGGATACAAGAAGTATTATGTTCAAGGTGGAGATTGGGGTGCAATCATTGCCTCACACATGACAACCATTTTTCCGGAGGTAAGCATACTCTTGGCTCGACCAATTGGCTCAGTGGCGGGGCTCCCCGCCCACGGAATCAATGGTCGCGAATTCTATCGGCCCTACAGATATTTATTCCGAGTGTTGTAACCCCGCCAATCCGCAGTGGACAAGTGTGGTGGGTTATTTTCCGTTCCTCCAGAAATGGAGAGGCCCGTGCTCAGCAGTGGGACATATATAGAATGCAGAAAAAAATAGCATACTCTTCCTCTCTCATATGCTTCATATCTGTACGAGAACGAGAATACATTAATATTTATCAATCAATATCAGCCCGCGGCAGTCCGCTGGTAGACATAGACCTCACTCAAGGCGCGCCATCTAACCCGATATTCGGCTACACGTACCCAGTCTCTACCAGCCGCCTTGCGCAGATCGTCGCTCCATCTACCAGGGGGGTGGGGTCCCACACTACGTTTGCCGAGTTGGCGTCTCCACTCCAGCGATCGTCAACTCCAATGATTGTCGGTTCTCCGACAAACGTGTCCAGCCCATTGCCACTTCGGTCTGCTAACTTGAAGAGCTATGTCGGTGACTCTGGTTCTCCAGCGAATTTCTTCATTTCGAACTCTATCCACCAGAGAAACTCCTAAGCCCTCTAAGCAACTGAGCTTGTCAAGGAGACGGACCGTCAGTGTCCACGTTTCGGCACCATATCAACCTTTACATTTATATGTATGTACATTCGTTACGAATCCATTTCGGAAAAAATTACTTTAAATTTTATGACTTTAATTCTCCAGATGGACCATCATGGACAATTTTGTTTTCCAGGAAACTCTCGGTTACCACAGCAATTTCGCAATCTCTCAAACTTACGCGACTACCTTCTTCAACATTCTCGGAGCGATATACCCACCGCTGGTGGTGAATGCAGAGTTACAAGATAGAATGTACCCACTGTCCCGCACATTCGCAAACTTTATGGAGGAGTTAGCGTACATGCATATCCAAGCTACCAAACCTGATACTGTGGGTAAGAACATAGATTTTGTCTGCCACCTTAGACTTTTTAATGTTCCGTTTGCAAGAAATAGGCTATGTGGACAGTCAAAATTTTTACTTAGCTAAGATCCGCGACAAGCAAACAATAACAGAAAATTGATAAAATGTGTTCTCCTGCTGGATGAAGTGGATTTATTTGGAACATAATTCAAAAACTTACCGAAAATCGGCCATCAATTCTCCACCCACCAACCACTATACACAACACCAAACACACACTACCACTTTTCCACCTTGTAAACGACACGTGTTTCGCCCCAACACGAGGCATCTTTAATTAGTAGATTCTACGGAAGACAACCGAAAAGTGATGTCACTTTTCGGTTGATGGATTTCCGTAAAGTAACGCCTGACTCCATTAATAATAAGAAATAAGCCTATGATCTAAGATTCTATCCATTCAACTATTGATGTAAACCATTGACTATACTCCGGCCAAATTCCGAAAAGAACAAGTAATAACAAAGCGTTGCCTAGCAACCAAAAAATTCATACATTTGTATTCTTCAATAGCATTTAGTTATAACTATTATACCAGTGTAAAGTAAAATATAATAATATCGTATACCTTGAAATGTACTACTTAGTTTGTCACGTGACGTCTTGATAAAATGGTGGCTATTCTACCAAAACCTTCTAAGGACTTTCCGAAAACAACAAGTAATAACAAAGCGTTGCCTAGCAACCAAAACAATTCATACATTTGTATTCTTCGATGGCAATTAGTTATAACTATTATATCAGTGTAAAGTAAAATATAATAATATCGTATACATTGAAATGTACTAGTTAGTTTGTCACGTGACGTCTTGATAAAATGGTGGCTATTCTACCAAAACCTTCTAAGGACTTTCCGAAAAGAACAAGTAATAACAAAGCGTTGCCTAGCAAACAAAACAATTCATACATTTGTATTCTTCGATGGCAATTACTTATAACTATTATACCAGTGTAAAGTAAAATATAATAATATCGCATACATTGAAATGTACTAGTTAGTTTGTCACGTGACGTCTTGATAAAATGGTGGCTATTCTACCAAAACCTTCCATGGACTTTTCCAGTCAACTTAAAAAGTCACGATACACGCATTTATTACATATCTCTTCACTTATACGCCTTAATCGAACTATATTGTATAATACGCCACCACAATCATACGTTATAACTGACAACAACATAAGATAATGAAAATTAAATACATATTGATGTACATAAGTTGGCGGGAAAAGTCCGAAGGTTAAGGTAATTGGTAGTAAAAGGAAAAATAAAGAATATTTCATTTTTCAAGGTTTTATTATATTTTCCTTATATTTTTTTATTCGTACGCCTTATCTGTATTATAACGAAGAAACTAATAAATAATATAAATCTGTCGAGCCGTTTTTGACTTATAGCGAGACTAAAAATATTATATATCTTCGTAAAGCATCTACAATTTATAAAGTGAACTGTATAAATTCCAGGTGTTGCGCTATCAGACTCTCCATCGGGTCTCCTGGCGTATATTCTGGAGAAATTCTCTTCTTGGACTAACATGGAGAACAGGAAGAAAGAGGACGGCGGTTTAGACTTGCGGTTCACCAAGGAACAGCTCATTGACAACTTGATGATGTACTGGGTCACGAACTCTATCACCACTTCCATGAGGCTTTACGCAGAGACCTTCAACAAGCGACACTACAATTCACCACTTAAGGAGTAAGTATTTGATTTCAATTCATGACAGTCGTCTTACTGTTGATTATTCTATTATCCTTTTTTTATGGGATAGGAAGGCAAACGAGCAAGCGGAAGCGTTGCCGACCTTTAAGGAAAATGACATGGGAGTGGGAGGGAGTTGGGGCTCCAGAACTCAGGCCGCTCACCGTACGAAGCGCGGTAGCGAAGCTACCACTCAGACGCCGGTTTTTTTGTGATAGTGTGGTACCTTCCCGCCCCTTCATGCTACAAACAAATAATATGCCATTCTTGACAAAGTATTCGTCTGAAGCGTGGCTCTACTACTAATAAAATCCTTTATCTTTGTCCTTATATTATATACTATTATGACCAATTGACTCAATGTTTAGAATACTTGACATCTGAATCTACGATTTTACGATGATCACTGTATATGTACTGTAAATTATTATGTAATAAATAAAAATATTTTCGCGTGTGTTACTACAGAAGGAAATAAATTTATTTATCTATCTATCCATCACGATAATTGGACTTTTCCCACCGACTTACGAAAGTGATGTTGTGTTTTTATTTCATTTTGATAATCTTATATTAATATCGGTTAAATTATTTAATTGTGGTGGCGTATTATACAATATAGTTGTAAAAGGCGTATAAGTGTTATGAAATAAATGCGTGTATCGTGACTTTTTAAGTTGACTGAAAAAATCCATAGAAGGTTTTGGTAGAATAGCAACCATTTTATCAAGACGTAACGTGACAAGCTCACTAACACATTTCAAGATACTTAATATTATCGCATTTTACTTGGCACTGTCATAATAGTTCTAAGTAAATGCCGTCAAAGAAAAAAAGCACAAGAATTAGTTTTTGAGTTTCTGCGTATAGATATTTATTAAGTGCATCCACAATCTCTAACCATGGATGCGCTTTAAAAACATATATACGTACATATAAAAAGGAATGTAAAATTTTTGCGCAATAAAAATTTTAGATTCCTATAACGAACATATCTCAGAAAAACAGATTAAATTTTTTTTTTTGAGTATCGACATTGAATGTTATTTCATAAATAATCTTCCTATCTTGTTTTTATTGTTATTTATCTAAGATTGCCATACACCTAACCTCACACCCCTAACCCTTCTAATAAGGGAATAGTAGGGGTGTCAGCCCTTAAAGAATATTTTTTTTTCACACTACCTATGATTAATGGAGTCAGGCGTTACTTTACGGAAATCCATTACTATATGGACAGTCAAAAGTTTTACTTAGCTAAGATCCGCGACAAGCAGACAACAATAGAAAATTAATTATGTGTGTTTTCCTGCTGGCTGAAATGGATTTATCTGGAACTTAAATTCAAACTTACGAAAAAACGGCCGTCAGCAACTCTCCACCCACCAAGCACTATACACAACACACACTACCACTTATCCACCTTGCAAACGACACGTGTTTCCCTTCAACACGAGGCATCTTCAGGTATTGTAGACTCTACGGAAGATAACCGTTAAGTCAGTATCTATTGAAGATAGCGTATTTCTATAAATCTGAAGAGCAATAAAAACAAGGTTTCATATGCTTAACCCTATAGCAAATGCAATATTCAATAGTGAATATAATAATAAAAATATTTTGTTATTTTTATCCAGAATACCAACACACGTACCGACCTGGATACTCTCAGCCAGGCATGAGCTTGCCTACCTCCCTCCATGGATGCTGAGGTTCAAGTACAAAAATATAATAAACGAGACGGTATTGAACGATGGAGGTCATTTCTTAGCAATGGAGCTGCCTCAGGTCTTCTCGGAGGATGTCCTCAAAGCCATCACCGCATTCCGACAGTGGCACAAAGACAATAAGAAGAAGACTGAACTGTAATTCTTTTTAATTTGCTATAGAAAATAAACTTTAAAATTTGATTGTCTGTGCTGTGACACATTATAAATAAAATGAAGTATCCAATTTTTAAAAAGCTCTCTATCAAATAATAATTTTTTTTCACAACCCATATATATCCCACTGCCGGGGGCATGGACCGTATCGGCCATTTATCCAGATAGTGGGGATGAAACTTTTCTTTGTGGCGAGTTTTGAAAGATTTTCTTTGTTTTTTTTTAACTTGAATTTTATCTAATGTTTAAGGAAATGTTTATTTTGAACGTTAAAGTAATTAAAATTAAGAAGTAATATTAAAAAAATAAATTCCTACTATTAATTAAGGAATTAATATTTGAAAAAACTATATTTACATCAAGTGTCTGTCACCGTTCCTTTTTAATTACCCGAGAAAACTAAAATTCGCGTTTGTAAAAATATGTATGTCAGTAAGTAACATTCAAATATAATAGCGTTCATACAAAAATATTGTTTTATCAGACTTCAAAGAAATCCTGTAAATGCATCAAATACTTGTACGCCATCTTCGTAGTATTTGTTTACTACTATGCATGAGACGCATGTATTCATAAGTATGGCAACAGCGCGTGCGAAAGAGACAAAACGTCTTTTGTCGGCAGGTTGCGCAAATTGTTTTCATTCATAGTTATCCCTTCCGTACGTAAATATTACGCGACCAAATTAGGTTGGTTTAGGTGCAGTTCATATCGGAATGATAATGATGTCTATTTGAATTAGCAAGATTTTTTGTTGTATAATTTTTGGTGTATATTAAGGACATTTTTAATAAATATTTCATAAAAATAAAAATTCTTTTTCTTCGCCACATTTAATGTATATCAATAACTGAATATATTACTTAATTTTCTCGGGTAATTAAAAAGTCACGGTGTATATGTCTCACACACACATAACACGGTGCGGTTTATTGTCAAATGTCACGTGACACACATTTTCCACACGTTTTTAATTGTATGTTACTTATTACTTCTATCTATCGAAATAAATATATGTTAAGCCAATTATTTGTAGAAATAAAAGACTTTGTTTTTGGAATAAACACCGATTAGGTGACATTTATACACTGATACGGGAAAACTACAAAAAATAATAGACAATAGAATTTTAAATAAAAAAAGTCTCTAGTCTCTGCCCCACCCCATGTTTAAAGAGTCGAATGAGGTGCCGTCACGACGCGTGTGTGGTCCCGTGCCCCGGATTATCCTTATCTGCAGTGACTGATTAATGCTGATGTTTAAATGGAATATATTTTTAATTTATTTGATCTCTCTCTTTTTATCCGGTCCCTTATTACTAAAGATGGTGGTTACTAGAACCACGAAACGAACAATCGTCGCTGACATTTAAGGTAAGTAACATTATGGGAGTGGGGTGGGTATTGGGCCTCCGGAACTCAGGTCGCTCACCATACGAAGCGCGGTAGCTAAGCTACCACTCAGACGCCGGTTTTCTGCGGGAGTGTGGTACTTCCCCGGGCGAGCCGGCCCATTCACGCTACAGACAAATAACATGCCATTCTTGACAAAGTATTCGTCTGCAGCGTGGCTCTACCACTAATGACTTCATCGACGCCGGTACAAAGTAGCCCTTACCACCTGCTGAAACCCGGAAGAGGATATGGAGTCCTTCACTCGGTCGGATCATCTTGTTGGCGACTGTCTCCGCGTTAACTCTCCTTCTGTATTACCAACAATGACCATTTCCATGTTATCATCTGTTCGCGTACTATTTTTCATTTAACTAACAATTTTTTTATCAGCCCACGTATAACTTTGGTATATAATAAAAATATATCTATCTATCTAAAGAACTGTAGTAGAACCATGGAACGAAGGCAAAACCAAGATAAATATAGTTGTGAAACATTATATGTGAATGAAAGAAACCAAATAGTTTTTCCTTTTCATTATATCTTCTCCTTCCTCCCATTACTCCTTTTTTCCTTTCCTATTATCCGTACATATCGCTATGTCTATGAGCGGCGCTGGTTGGAACAGCTTATGACATGAATAGCTTGGAAAAAGATACAACATTGCTATAGTACACATTTGTGTATATTTCGAAGTATTACTATTAACATATACAATTAAGATATACAAAATAAATACCTACTAAATAGTACATTTCGACTTATATTTCATATCGACTGCAGTGGTTCGGATGAGAATGACTCCCTCCCCCCATCTGAATTTCGGCTTTTATACAAAATCAAAAAGGGGAACAAAGAATAACTAAAAATAGATTTGCTTCAACATAGCAACAATATCTTATTTAACAAACAAATGAAATTTTTGCAAAACAATTTTTAAAATATATAATTCTTAATAAACAAAATGAATATTTAAATTACATATTTATATAAACATTAGATAATTCTAAATAATTTACTTTACAGAAATTACAATTATAATTATTTCATATAAACCAACATAATCTGCTCTTAATCTTTACATAATCTGCCAACAGATGGCGCTAAAATACATATAACATTAGTTTTGTCTTTTGCAAAAAATAATTAAATAATGATACTAATTGTAATTTGCCGACATACACTTACGTTAAATAGTCTATATGGACCCCAAAAAGTGGTAAGGGGTCGTTTATACATTACAGAAGAAAGAATATAACATGTTTGCACACCATTTTTATCATGACTAAATTGGAGAACGCTCTTATGTTTATTAAAATTCTTGTAAATTACAATTTTGATTATTATTGAAAGAAATTATTATCAGGTCGGGCAAAAAGTATTATCGCATATAGTATGTATAAACTAACCAATACAATTTCTTTGGGTGTACCACTTTACTGTAACCAATGTATGTGAGATTGGAAGATCGTTATTCATTATGAGCTTTTACCGCCGGGCAGAACCATCGATTTGGATCTCTACTGCCAACAACTGACTAGATCAAAGCAAGAAATTGAGAAAAGGAAGCCGATACTGATCAATAGAAAGAGTGTGGTCTTTCATCACGGTAACGTAAGACTACAAACATCTTTAACCACTCAGAAAAAATTGAGAGAGTTTGACTGGGAGATGTTAATGCAGCCCTGACCTTGCACCTTAAGATTTCCACCCGTATCGGTCTCTGCAGAATTCTGAAGGCAGTGTCAGATTAACATCAAGAAAAGACTGCCGAAACTACTTGTCGCGTTTTTTTGATCAGAAGTCCCAAAATTTCTACAGGAGCGGTATTATATCCCTACCTATAAAATGGCACATATATATTATATATGTAAATAAATATTGAAAAAAAAAATGTCTTGAGTTTTCAAATAAAATGCGATGAAACTTTTTCCCCAACCTATTATTACGTTACATGGATGTCATGGTTATGGCAACCCTAACTTTCTTTTGATCTATTATAAGATTTGATATATCTAAGATGTCAAATCTTCCATAATCATAATTTTTTTATTAAATAAGACTATTAAGGTTTTTTAACTATTCCAACTACTCATATATGTATGTCAAATTCTTGGAAATACTTCACATTAATAGTGCAATGGAAGATATTTTTAATGGTTAATTATTTCATCATTCCCATTAAAAGGGAAACAGTGATTTATTTTAATTACCTTTCTACTTAATATCTATACAACATTAAAAAGAGTACTTAAAAGAGATCATATATGATTCTTTATGAACAACTAATTATAAATAGAACATTCTAGGAGAAAAAAGTTAATTAATCATACAGGTTTGACAACATCGGGTGAAAATCGGTTGGTCAAAGGAGAATACGTCCTGAATGACTTTGTGACGAAGTTCAAAGGAACGTACATGAGTTATAGCCAGAAAATTGAATAAATGAAAGACTAGTAAAAGAAATTTAGGTTGCGGATGTGTATGGTAGGGTCGGTTGGAGTAGACCAAGGAAAACATACCTTGACCAAATTGCCGAAGTTTTTGAGAAAGGCCAGGTCAAGAGTACACTTAACCGGCGAACTTGCATGAGGAGAATGATTTGTGTGAAAGAAGCAAGTAAAGTATGCTGGGATCGTAGCAGATGGAGATCTGTGGCCTCTGCCTACCTCTACGAGAAACAGGCGTGACGATATGCATATATATGTTTGCTATCTAAAACACATAGACACAGATTTTAGTTTTTAAAATCAAACTCACTTGCTGCCCTTGCTATCGTTTTTCTCTTTGCATCCAGCATTCTTATCATCATCTTCTTTGTCCTGCGCAGGAGCAATCATTAAGAGGTTGTTACCATTTCTGTCGCCATTCAAATTCCTGAAAGGTATATTCTGCCTCCATCTAGATGGAAAATAGTATTGTGTCCTTAAAATTTTCAAATGGTCTTTGCCGAAGAACACGTCTTTATTGCAGCTCATATTCCTCGGGATGTTCCTGCGTAGATTTTCTTCATTCTCATCGTTACCACATTTCTGATAATCAGTATCAATAATCTTTGGTCTTTTAGCTTCGTCGTCGAAAAAGGGTCTTTTGAGGCGGTTGTATCTGGAGTGTGGACTTAGGGGATGTTCACATTTGACAGCGAGATCAGAGTTCTCTTTGTTTGTGAGTAGACCGTGGTTCTTCTGCCATTCCAACACCTCATGTAGTAGACCAATGTACCTAAGGCGAATAGAAATAGAATAGAATAGAAAAAACTTTATTTATGACACATTTCTTTTTCTAATAGCTAAAATTAAAATAATTTTGATCTAACAAGTGACATAAAATGCTTCTTGCTATGCCAGGCGCTATTGGAACACATGGCGCTGGTTTTCAGCAAGACCCAACGTGGTCAGATCGCGGACCACAGTGACGACATTCATACTGACAAATACAAATACATTCATATATATACTACTACTTATATACGCATACATACATATAAATACACATACAATACAATTAAATTAAAAACAACTAAATGATGTAAACTCACACGAGATAATCAATATTTTAAATGAG
Source organism: Baronia brevicornis (assembly GCA_031353405.1). Taxonomy (NCBI): domain Eukaryota; kingdom Metazoa; phylum Arthropoda; class Insecta; order Lepidoptera; family Papilionidae; genus Baronia; species Baronia brevicornis. The sequence goes on from JASFAT010002976.1 coordinate 971,313, forward strand.
AATTAGTAAAAAAAGAATCGTGGAAAAAATCTTCTATATGGACAGTCAAAAGTTTTACTTAGCTAAGATCCGCGACAAGCAAAACAATAACAGAAAATTAATAATGTGTGTTTTTTTCCGTTGGGTTTAGTGGATTTGTTTGGAACTTAAACCAAAAACTTACTAACTTACGAAAAGTCACTTTTCGGTTGTCTACCGTAGAGTCTACTATACCTGAAGATGCCTCGTGTTGGGGCGAAACACGTGTCCTTTACAAGATGGAAAAGTGATAATGTGTGTTTGGTGTTGTGTATAGTGGTTGGTGGGTGGAGAGTTGATGGCCGATTTTCGGTAAGTTTTTGGTTTAAGTTCCAAACAAATCCACTAAACCCAACGGAAAAAAAACACATTATTAATTTTCTGTTATTATTTTGCTTGTCGCGGATCTTAGCTAAGTAAAACTTTTGACTGTCCATATAGTGATGGATTTCCGCAAAGTAACGCCTGACTCCATTAATAATCGAAAAAATAATAAAATAATAATAAAAATAAATTGTATGAGATACTGGTACAGATAATTGATGGCGGAAATAAATTTTCATACATTAATAATTAAAAAACTACAAAGGATATAAATAACATTCAATAATTTTTTGAAGAATGTAGGTACGGGTTATATTTTATTAAAATTAATTCATACGGGTTATATTTTCATCCAAATGTAGACCGCCTCATCACACTGTTGCAATCTAACCACATTAGTTTTGTCTATTGCAAATTTGCCACTCGCTGAAGTAGCGACGTCGGGATAGCTCAAGCTAGCTATCCCGACGGACACCCTATATCTAGTATATTATTGTAAATATAACAATATTTAACCCCTGGCTTTACAATTAGTTAATCAACATTTTCACATATTTTATTTTTTGATATCGATATAACATTTTTAGTGGTAGAGCAACGCTGCAGACGAATACTTTGTCAAGAATGGCAATAAAATATTATTTGTCTGTAGCATGAATGGGCCGGCTCGCCCGGGGAAGTACCATACTCCCGCAGAAAACCGGCGTCTGAGTGGTAGCTTGTTTATCGCGCTTCGTACGGTGAGCGGTCTGAGTTCCGGAGGCCTAACACCCTCCCCTTCTCACTCCTACTCCGATTCCCACTCCCCCTCCAACTCCAATAATTTCACTTTCCTTTAAGTTGTCAACGCTTCCGCACTGCCTATGGCATTGCGGATGTATATGGGCGGCGTTGGTTGCTTTCCATCAGGTGACACGCCTGCTCGTTTGCCTTCCTATGCCATTAAAAAAAACATTACATTGTTAAAAGTAATTGAAAGTAAATTGAGATGATAAGTTAAAACTCAAAAGCTGGTGAAAAGTGGATGCGTGAAGCCGAAGATCGGGGTAGGTGACGCTTCATGGGGGAGGCCTATGTCCAGCAGTGAACTGCCACAGTTTTTTTTTTGATTGATTGATGAGAAGTAAGCACAAATCTCCAAAGCAATATTTACGTCTGTGTCAAGTTTACACTATTTCAACTGACGCAATGTTTATGTCTCAGATTTTAGTTTACATTTGAGCTCTGCCTTCAAACCAAAATTGTGATCGTAGCTATGTTGCTTATGGTCGGGTGGATGGTGCTTTCGGAAATCATTTTGACTGGATACTGAATGAAGGACATAAATAATCACTAGTAACATCGACAGATTACTTTTGTCGCTAAAAGCAAATAAAGTGACTCCTCTTTATGGGATGGGAAGGCAAACGAGCAGGCGTATCACCTGATGGAAAGCAATCAGCGCAGCCCATAAACATCCGCAGTGCTGTAGGCAGCGCAGAAGCGTTGCCTGCCTTTAAGGAAAGTGTCATAACGAGAGGGGGGGGAAGGTGGTTAGGCCTCCGGAGCTCAACCGCTCACCATATGAAGCGCGGTAGCTAAGCTTCCACTCAAACGCCAGTTTTCCGTGGGAATATGGTACTTCGTGCTACAGACAAATAATATGCCATTCTTGACAAAACATTCGTCTGCGGCATGGCTCTACCGCTCTTAACACTAGATATACCAGTCAAAAACGCAAATTACTTTTACTAACAACATATATACAGTAATATAAACATTATAAAATTAATTATTTAGTTATAACTAGAAAAGTCATGATATCATTACGAAATAAAAGATATTACACGTAGTAGGAATTTTAAATTGAAATACCGAAAACATTTTGACTGGTCTGGTATATCTAGTGTTAAATATGAGAAAATATACAATTATTTTAAATTAATGACAAAACAATATTTATAAAACTGCGCTACATCCCCGTGGGGATCGAAAGATGGCAGAAAATCAGTTTTTCTGTTCACTGAGAACAGTGTTTGGCACATAAGCGCTGCCGATGGTCTTAGCGACCTTGGTTGGCAACCAAATTCCGCCAAAAAAACCAAATGCAAAATGTGTCTAGTGACCCTTTGCTAAAGAACAAATCCTACACAACCGACGCATCTGGAAATATATAATAACTACGTCGTTTTTTATAACACAAAATTTTTAATTATAATACAACATTTTTTATAATCTTACTTGATAGCCATTTTGAGGATCTCGTTCTTGGACAGCTTCTTATCTGGCGGATGCGTTGGCACCAGTCTTCTCAGCTCGGCAAACGCCCCGCTGACATTCTGCTGTCTCCAACGCTCGCGGCAGTTGGTGAATAACTTACGAGGAGGTCTCAGGAGACACGAGTTCATAGCAGGTATGTCTTCCGATAGATTCTATATCAAAAGAAATCTATATATTACAATATTTATTTATTTATTTATTAGATAATCCAACAGTTTCATTACACAACTTCTTACATAAAAATAATATAACAAGCAATAAAAAGCAAAATAGGATTACACAGTTTGGGCTTAAATATATTACTTTTACAAACTAGAAGACATATCAAATATTATAAAAAAAAATTAAGTTGAGAATCCAAATTTGTGAGTAGACGTGTGTGTATGTGTGTATGTATGTATGTATGTGTGTGTGTGTATGTGTGTGTGTTGGTGAGTGTGTGCGATTTAATTTACTGCATCTTTACTTTTGAATCATTATCAAAGCGCCTTATTCATTCTAATCTTTAATTACACCAGTTTTGGCAGTTAACGTGGACAGATTACGTTTCTACAGACAGATATTTCTATAGACTGAACGATTATGTTGAGTTCTTCACGGTACCTGATATCTGGCTTGCTGCCTCTCATCATCGCTGTCAGGTAGACAGAGGTCGTCGCTCAGCATCTCGCTATCGGGCTCCTCGTCCGTGGACTCTTGATCCGACGCCATCCCCGATGGATACACTGCGGACGGAACAGACTCATGAACAAGAGAAGCATTAGCATATGTGACATCTTTAAATGCAGACCGGAAATTAATAATTATTATAGTTACTTCTATAATTATAATTTACGTTGTGGATGGTAAGGTCGCTAGGGAGGTCGGAAGACCAAGGTCTCTACCACAGATGTCCACCCGCTACGATCTCGGCACACTTGTTTTGTTTCCTCCACACTCATCAAGGGGACCTGACTTTTCCGTAAGCAATTTGTCCAAGGTATGTTTTGCTTGATCTTCCCCTATCAACCCTTCCAACCACATCCGCAGCGTAAATTTCTTTACAAGTCGTCTTTTATTCATCCTCTCTATACTCCCAAACCATCTAAGCTATTTATAATCTAACTATTTTATTTATTTATATTTGAAAACCTGATTCTAACACCGAACACCCTGTATTAAGATTATTAATGGAGTCAGGCGTTACTTTGCGGAAATCCATCACTATGTGGACAGTCAAAAGTTTTACTTAGCTAAGATCCGCGACAAGCAAAACAATAACAGAAAATTAACAATCTGTGTTTTTCTGCTGGATGAAGTGGATTTATTTGGAACTTAAACCAAAAACTTACCAAAAATCGGCCATTAATTCTCCACCCACTAACCACTATACACAACACCAAACACACATTACCGCTTTTCCATCTTGTAAACGACACGTGTTTCGCGCCAACACGAGGCATCTTCAGATATAGTAGACTCTACGGAAGACAACCGAAAAGTCACTTTTCGGTTGTCTTCCGTAGAGTCTATATTTTTTGTTGAGTGAGTTTTGCTTGTCGCGGATCTTAGCTAAATAAAACTTTTGACTGTCCACACCCTGTATTAATAACTGAGAAAATAATATTCCATAAATAATTACTATAAATACATGTGAGATGTATGGTTTATAAACAGCACATCCGCTGATAGCCGCTTCCGGCGATATTTGAACCTCACTGCCGTGTTGTATATAAAACATTTGTAATGTCGCTTCATACATTACAAGGGTCCCATTGACCTCATATATAATATATATTATTTTCTTTTCTTTGATGTCAATTAGTTATAACTATTATGCCAGTGTCAAGTAAAATACTATAATATCAAATTGATATGTAACTAGTCAGCTTGTCACGTTACGTCTTAACAAAATGGTGACTATTCTACCAAAACCTTCTATGTACTTTTTCAGTCAACTTAAAAAGTCACGATACACGCATTTATTTCATATCACTTCACTTATACGCCTTAATCGAACTATAGTATATTGTATAATACGTCACCACAATTAAACAATATAACTGATAATAATATAAGATTATGAAAATGAAATAAAAACATTTTTAAATCTCTTGGTTCTCACCTTAAAGGTGAAACCAGTATTCAAATCAAACGGCAAGGCAAAATATTAGTTATATTGCGATTTAAAATGACGGCATCGAGAAAAAATATTTTTTATACGACTTTCCGTATATTTTTTAAAAAACCATCTTGCATCCAATTGCAAAAACCATCATAAATGCATGTATCGTGACTTTTTAGTCACGATACATGCATTTATTTCATATCACTTCACTTAAACGCCTTAATCGAACTATATTGTATAATCCAATATCCAATATCAACCCGCGGCAGTCCACTGCTGGACGTAGGCCTCACCCAAGACGCGCCACCTAGCCCGATCTTCGGCTACACGCATCCAGTCTCTGCCAGCCGCCTTATTTTATATATTGTATAATACGCCACCATAATTAAATTATAACATATATAATAAAATAACTGATAATAATATAAGATTGTAAAAATGAAATAAAAACACAACATCACTGATCTAAGTTGGCGGGAAAAGACTGATATATGTTAAAAGTCAATTCCTACTTTTTTCCAGCGATATACACGCTTCGAAACTGATTACTGACTGACTATTTATATATATTTTTTTATATATTCACGCCTATCCCCCGCAGGTTGGCAGAGACCACAGAGTTCCATCCGCTGCCATTCATCGCAGCGAAACAGCTCTTCGTTGGTCGCTTTTCGCCCTCAACTATTTATTCCTAAATTTTTATCCTGCTAAATCTATATAAATAAAAATGAATCGCCGAAATGTATGTAAGTCCTTAATATTAGAACGATTGCAGCGAATTAGATACTTCTTTATTAGTTATGTTCCTTATTATCAGAAAAAAGTTTGTATAAAAAATATATTTTTTAAAATAATATACGCAAAGTCGTAAAAAAATATATTTTTTCTCGATGCCGTCATTTTAAATCGCAATATAACTAATATTTTGCCTTACCGTTTGATTTGAATACTGGTCTCACCTTTAAGGTGAGAGCCAAGAGATTTAAAAATGTTTTTATTTCATTTTCATAATCTTATATTATTATCAGTTATATTGTTTAATTGTGGTGGCGTATTATGCAATATAGTTCGATTAAGGCGTATAAGTAAAGTGATATGAAATAAATGCGTGTATCGTGACTTTTTAAGTTGACTGGAAAAGTGCATAGAAAGTTTTGGTAGAATAGCCACCATTTTAACAAGACGTAACGTGACAAGCTGACTATTAGACAATTCAAGAGATTTGATATTTTTTTCATTTTACTTGACACTGGCATAATAGTTACAACTAATTGCCATCAAAAAAAGAATAGAGAGAGATATGGTAGAGCCACGCTACAGACGATTACTTTGTCAAGAATGGCATTATATTTGTCTGTAGCATGAATGAACCACACTCCCGCAGAAAACCGGCGTCTGAGTGGTAGCTTAGCTACCGCGCTTCGTACGGTGAGCTCCTATACTTCCACTCGAACTCCTATAATGACACTTTCCTTAAGGGTCGGCAACGCTTCCGCACTGTCTATGGCGCTACGGATGTCTATGGGCGGCGTTGATTGCTTTCCATCAGGTGACACGCCTGCTTGTTTGCCTTCCTATCCCATAAAAAAAGATGTGTGTAATTAGAGGAGATAATAATATATTTATTAATAAACCAACTCGGGTCCACTACGTTAGTCTTGTTATTCTATACAACATGTATACCATGGCCAAATTCCAAGAAGAATGTATACAACAACAACCAATGACCTGCATGTATTGATAACCTTCTTCAAAATATATAAGTAGGGGAGAGCGGGGCTAAAAGTTCCCGGGGTAAGTTGTTCCGAATGAAATAGTTCCATGAAAAAAAGACGTAACTACATATACTTGATACGTCTTGAATTGGAACAGCATAGCCCATCGATGGCAGCCATCTTAATCAGGCTAGTGACAACCGGTACATCGTAATGGACATTCATGTGTCTGATGTGTGTGACTAGAACAAACTGCAGACTATGCACAAACATATTATATGAACATACACTGATTATATAAAAAAGTCATCAAAAAAAGATAATCACGTTTATGTGCACAGTCAGAACTTTTAATTAACTAAGACCCGCGACAAGCAAACTTTACGGTTGTTTATTTAACGATTGTCTTCCGTAGAGTCTACTATACCTGATGATGCCTCGTGCTGAGGCGAAACACGTTTCGTGTGGTAGTGTTTGTTTGCTGTTGTTGATAGTGGTTGGGAGGTGGAGAGTTGCTGACGACCGTTTTTTCGGTAAGACTTAGTTTAAGTTCTCTGTTCCTGTTTGCTTGTCGCGGATCTTAGGTAAGTAAAAGTTTTTACTGTCCACATAGTAATGGATTTCCGCAAAGTAACACCAGACTCAATTTATCAATCACGTTTATTATGACAATCAATGTCAAGCGTATTTTTATATTTACGAAATTACTGCATTCATATAATATATAAAATCATAAATAATTAATTTTAAAAAAAACATCCTACCACTGCTTCCTGTGATATTGGTCAAAGTGGGCATAAAAATATCTTGAAACACAGACACAAACACCAACACAACACAAGCAAAATCACAGAGGCATTAAACTAGCAGATTATAGAACTGTTCTCTCGACGGAGGTTCGAACGAGACTGAGGAAAAAAGAGCAAAAATATTAGAAAGAAACAGGGGTCGCATGAGCTCAGTATTTATTGGTTCAAAGCTCCAGCTATCCGGCCAATGGACGCTTGGAGGCGGAGTTTGAGTGGAATGATTTGAACGGGGAGCTTTCACGAAAGCTTTTGATCCGGTAATTGTTTGTTCGGCTATAACCACATTTAGTGCTGATATTTTACCCCTTATATATTATTATAGCAATATGTGGATTTTATAATTGCTATTTTGTAATTACTAATTTGTAAATTATAATTATTTGTATTATTGTTTCTTCATTTTTGTCAACCATTTTATTCAGTGAGTAAAATACCTGACTTTTGAAATAAGACAACTGGGTTCTGATTCCGAATATAAACTTTATTTTTTTTTTGTAATACAAAAATTAATTATACGTATCTTTCAAATGTAATCTTAATAAAATCTTATTTCTACTTCCCTTAATAGGTACGTATGAACTATTCAAAATAATGGTAGGTCACACACAAGAGTAGGGAGTATCTTTGCCTATCCTCCTGTTCGCTAGTTACGGTATTGGTACACGAGTACGCGACCCCGGCCTCCCGAGCTACTACCGTATCACTCCTTGTCTTCCGTTGCGGTAGTATCATATCCCTATCAACCTGTCTAAATCCATCCCTTCTTTCCTTTCCTCTCTATCCCTTTCCCTTCCTCTCCGCCAATCCAAGGTCTGCCGTGCCAATGGATGCGTGGCTAAGGCCGAGCTTAGGCGCAAGCGTGCCGACCGTCCTGGGATCAGGCTCCCTCGGGTACTATAGTGCCTTACCTCAGCATGCGAAGCTCGGCTGGGGCGGACCTCCATCCTCCATTGGGGCTCGTGGAATTTGCTATGTGAATTTTAATAAACCTAATTTGTTAAAAAAATAACGGCGACGTGGTTCGCCATTCATCACGTCCTGATTCCCACGAGGGCGAGAAGCGACTGACGGAGAGCCGTTTCGCTACAATGAATGTGAGAGGAAGGATGGACGAAAAGATGGATGAGTGTGGAGGAAGCAAGGAAGGTGTGCCGGGATCGTGGCGGATGGAGTTCTGTGGTTTCTGCCTACCCATAAGGGAAACAGGCGTGACGATATCTATGTATGTATATATGTCATAGGACAAAATAACCTAAAGCTAAAATTTAAATATAAAGCGTATTTATATCTATAATTATTTCAACAAAACACTAAGACAAACCAATTAAATATATAATAAATAACTATAACTAAATATATACTATAGATATATGTAGAAATTATTATAAACAACAGTGTATTCTATTTGTTTATTACGCTAATGAATAGTCATTTGTACGTTTATCATTGAAAGAAAGTAACTCACTGGGAACACATTATAATCTATAACTTAGCTTAATTATTAACTTATTGAACTTTGAGTCGTTTCTGTTAATATTACAATTAATGCTAACACACTGATAAAGCTAATTATCGTAAGTAATTAGGGGCGTTATGAATATAAGACCCTCAGTGTTGATATAATGCAGCAATATGTATGTATGATGTGAATTTATTACATGATTGAGTGGTTTTTAATTTTATTGAATTGTATGTGTATATGAGTATGAGTAGTAGTATATATTTATGTATGTGTGTGTCCGTATCAAGGTCGTCACTGTGGTCCGCGATCTGACCACGTTGGTTCTTGCTGAAAACAGGCGCCGTGTGCTCCAATAGAACGCCTGACATACGCTGAGCGAGAACCATTTTATAACACTTGTTAGATGAAAATTATTTTCTTTTTGTTTTGTTTATTTATATATTATAATATTATTAAGGTTTTAATTTAACTTTTGTAAATAAATAACGCGTCATAAATAAAGTTTTTTCAATTTTTCAATGGTTTTCTTTTTTAGGATAGGAGGGCAAACCAGCACGCGTGTCGCCTGATGGAAAACATTCAACGCCGACCATAGACAACCGCGACACCGCAGGAGTCACGGAAGCGTTGCCGGCCTTTTAGGTATGTGTAGGCTTGTTGTTTCAAGTTGCCAATGTCGTATCGGTTCGGAAAAACCGCCGAAGGTGACTTGCTCTCCACAGAGTGGTGGTGTGAAAGAAGTTTCGAGAGAAGCGCACCGTACTGAATCGCCACTCATCCAGATGGTGGGGATGAATCTTTTCTTTACGGCGAGTTGTATGGTTGTGGAATTCGGTGGCAGGGATTATTCCAAACAATTCCACGAAGCACTCCCCATGGTAAAAGCGATAAAAAAATGCTTAGAGATGATATATCACTCCGCAGCGCTAGGGAATCAAGTCAATTTTATGGAATCATGGTTATCGACGATTTGTTATTTGCCAAAAACTGGCTAAACCCATGAGTTTGACCGCTAAACGTAAATTTCGCCTCAATTATATAGATAATTTTTCTTTTCTTTTCATTGATGGCGATTAATTTTAAAAAATTAACTTAAAAAGTCACGATACACGCATTTATTTCATATCACTTCACTTATACACCATAATCGAACTATATTGTATAATACGTCACCATAATTAAACATTATAACTGATAATAATATAAGATTATAATTATTAAAATAATAACACAACGTCACTGATGTAAGTTGGCGGGAAAAGTCCATAGACAAATTTAAACAATAGACTAATTGTCTACAAAATGCTTGATTCAAACCTCTTTTGTTATATTCGCCGCGAATAATTAAAAAAAAAATCCTACAGCTATTTATATTTACAAGATAAATATGTGCGTAACGATAACAAAGCAAGCCAGCCAGTGACTCCGCGGACGCGGAAGAGGTTGTACGCGTTGTTTGTTAAAAATTTACGCGACATTAAAAATATATTTGGATTATTACGAAAATACGTGTTGTGGCATTTAGTCAAAGAACTTGATTTTCATCAACTTTAATCGTTTCATCATTATTGTGTTTTATGTGAACTCTTTTTTTTAATGTGAATATTTATACAAATACTTTATTTGAGCTTCTGGTATTTTTTAACTGTGGCGAAATATATTGTTAGCTATTTATAACATAATATAGTGTAGAACACTGGCGAATTTGGTATGTATAGTTTATACTACGCAAAGTATATTATTTGTATTATTTTACCCATCGCAGTCTCAAAGGTAATCAATAGAATTAAATTACTATTTAAAAATCCACATTAATAAAAATTTACGTTTTTTCTTTGATGGTAATTAGTTAAAACTATTATGCCAGTGTCAAATAAAATAGAACAATATCAAATCTCTTGAAATGTCTAGACAGTCACGTTACGTCTTGATAAAATGGTGGCTATTCTACCAAAACCTTCTATGGACTTTTTCAGAGAACTTAAAAAGTCACGATACGCGCATTCATTTCATATCACTCCACTTATAAGCCTTAACCGAACTATATTGTAAACGCCACCACAATTAAATAATATAATTGATAATAATATAACATTTTGAAATGAAATAAAAACACAACGTCACAAATGTAAGTTGGCGGGAAAAGTCCAAAAATTTTTTTAACTGTCTCTTAATTTATTCTAAGTGGTTTTACGGCTCTAGGTTCAAGCCCTTTTGAGCCTGTCTTGTAAGTTTATAGGGTCAGTTTTTCACGTTACGTCTTAATTAAATTACTATTATAAAATCTTCTATGGATTTTTGAAGTCGGCCCAAACCCTTGTTGCGTAACAAGGATATATATATATATATATATATATATATATATATATGTATATATATATATATATATATATATATGTATATGTATATATATATATATATATATATATATATAGAATTACTTAAGGTTGAAAACGTAATTCGGCCACTGGACATTCTGTATTAGGAAGAAAAAAATAGAAAAGCAGACCCTAACAATCAGACCACCGTAAGCAATTGTATTTTCCTGATCCCGTGGCATACCCACTTATAGCATATTGAGTTTGGACAAACACAATTAATCATCATAATGTATGCATTACAGAACATTTAGTAAGTTTTAATTATTAATTAGCTAAATAATAATATTAATATAATAAATAATATTATTATATTATTAATAATATAAATTATATTATTAATAATAAAATAAAATATTAATTAAAAATTTAATTCATTTAATTGAATTATTACTAATTAAATTATATAATTAATTGTATACATTTACAAAACAGAAAATCGAGAAGCTGTTAGTTTTTTAAAATTGTAAAACCAAAACACAAATACGCATACAACATTCCACGCTAGCGTATAAATGCGAATTCCATATAAAGTTCATCAACCTTAGCATTACACATAGTGCTCTTTATATGTATTGTTTTTCTTAGAAGAAAACTAATCTGAGTTAAATCAGTATATCTAAATATCAATACGTTTTTTTTATGGGATAGTAAGGCAAACGAGCAGGCGTGTCACCTAATGGAAAGCAATCAACGCCGTTGTTGTCGACCTTTAAGAAGAGTGTCTTTATGGGAGTGGGAGGAGGAGTGGGAGGGGGCGAGTGTTGGGCCTCAGGAACTCAGCCGCTCACCGTACGAAGCGCGGTGGCCAAGGTACCGCTCAGACGCCGGTTTTCTGCGAGAGTGCGGTACTTCACCGGGCGAGCGAGTCCATTCGTGCTACAGACAAATATTATGCCATTCTTGACAAAGTATTCGTCTGCAACGTGGCTCTACCAGTATCAAAACGTTCAGTTTCTTTCACCTTCTTTTATTTAATTCTCCTCCCATTATCCTTTTATCTTCTTCCATTCATTCCCCTCCTATTTTATATCTCATCATACACCATAATAACTTCTACTTCTTTTCTAGTTATATGTAGATGCTTTCAAGTCTTCTTGGTGATGATGTGTACCGCTGGTTACTTCGATATTTCGACCAGACGTCGATACTTTCAGCCAACTCGTCACTAAATGACTCTTTTGATTACAAATATTCATTGTTAAATGAAATACACAATTTTTTTTATATATATACATATTTACGCCTATCCCCCGCAGGGGTTGGTAGAGACCACAGAGCTCCATCCGCTACGATCCCGACACACCCTCCCCGCCTTCCTCCACAATCATCCATTCTTCCTCTCACATTGATCGCAGCGAAACAGCTCTGCATTAATCGCTTCTCGCCGTCGTGGGAATCAGGACGTGACGGGTGGCGAACCACGTCGCCGTTATTTTTCAACAAATTAGGTATGTTAAGTTCGTCGAATTGAACCGGAGACCGTTTACACTGAAAGTAAACTATGTGTGCTAACTTCGGTACTGATCTAATCAGGTCGTTTGCGTTGTAAAACATAACACTCGAGATAACAATGTAACGCATAATAAATTCTCATTTTCCTCATGTACGTACAAACAATGTAATGTATCATTAGACATATAAAATATAATTGTATTGGTTGAACCCTTGATAAAGTAGTTGTATCAGTATGACTACACGAGTGCTGGAGTGGAGACCGCGTCTCGGCAAAAGTAGTGTGGGACGCCCCCCGGCTAGATGGTGCGACGATCTGCGCAGGGCGGCTGGCAGAAACTGGATGCGTGAAGCCGCAGATCGGGCTAGATGGGGCTTCTTGGAGGAAGGTTATGTCCAACTGTAGACTGCCGCAGAATGTTGATGATGACATTTTGCGGAAACATAGTATGTAATCTTTTATCCACTTTGCGTTTGCGTTTGCGTTTGCGTTTGCGTGTGCGTGTGCGTGTGCGTGTGTGTGTTGATCGAAACTGGTATTTGAAGAATAATCACATCGCAAACATTTGAAGTGGACAGCCAAGCTATCGACCTCTTATCGCATATCTGATCGACTACATACACACATACATATCGTCACGCCTGTCTCCCGTAGGGGTGAGCAGAGACCACAGATCTCCATCCGCTACGATCCCGGCACACCTTCCTTGCTTCCTCCACACTCATCCACCATTTCATCCATCCTTCCTCTCACATTCATCGTAGCGAAACGTCTCTCCGTTAGTCGCTTCTCGCCCTCTTTGTAATCAGGATGTGATGGGTGGTGAACCACGTCGCTGTTATTTTTTAACAATTTAGGTTTATTGAAATTCTTCATAGTGAATCCCACCAGACCTCTGACCGACTAATTCACGATTTAGTTAGTTGTGGTCTCTGCCTACCCCTACGGGAAACAGGCGACAATATGTATGTCAAACATGAATAGAAAGTGCAATTAACAGAGTGGTAGAGCTACGCTACAAACGAATAATTTAGCCCGATCTTCGGCTTCATGCATCCAGTTTCTGCCAGCCGCCATGCACAGATCGACGCACCATCTAGCCGGGGGGCATCCTACACTATGTTTGCCGAGACGCTGTCTCCATTCCAACACTCTTCTGCTCAAAAGATTGTCAGATCTCTAACAAACGCAACTAGCCTATTGTCACTATAGTTTGCTAATTCGAAAGACTATGTCGGTGACTTTAGTTCTACGGCGGATTTCTTCATTCCGAATCGTATCTACCAGAGAAACTCGGAGCATACCTCTCTCTATAGGTCTCTGAGCGACTCTGAGCATGTGAAGCAGACGGACTGTCAGTATCCACGTTTCTCGCCGTAAGAGAGCTTACGGCGAGAAACGTGGATACTGACAGACAGCGCTTACGGCGAAAACCGGGATCTTCGGAGGGTTTTATAACAGGAACATTTATATTTTATTCTTATATATATATATATATATATATATATATATATATATATATATATATATATATATATAATCTCAATTTCATATGCCGGAAAGGTACATAATTATTATTTATCAAATTACATTAGTGATTCATTTATCAATGTAAATACATAACAGTACCACAGTACATATATCGTTAGAACAAATTAGTTCGTATAACAAATATTTTCTTATCCCCTTCAGATTTGTTGTATGAAGATTTCACTGTATTAAGATAAATAAATGTCAATGAAAGCCAAGGGGATTGATTGCCATGTGATAACGTGCAGAACAGTGGAAAAGCGTGCCAAGTGATTGGAGGATCGAGTAAAGTGTGATCTGATGCTATGATGCAAATGGACCCGCAGGAATTGGTGCCTTTGGAGGGTAAATATGTTATTTTTTGTTTTACACGCTATATGTCCCACTGCTGAGCACGGATCTCCCCATTTCTGGAGGATATTAACCCACCTCGCTTGTCCAATGCGGATCGGCAGGGTTATCAGACGCAGCATATATATCTGTAGGCCATACATATATTTCTCAGTTTCAGTCCGTCTGCTTCACAAGCTCAGAGAGCTATTCTCGGAATTTCTCTGGTAGATATGATTCAGAATGAACAAATCCGCCAGAGAACTAAAGATACCGACATAGCCTTTCGATTTAGCAAACTAAAGTCGCAATGGGCTGGTCACGTTTGTCGGAAATCCGACAATCGTTGGAGCAGACGAGTGCTGGAGTGGAGACCGCGTCGCGGTAAACGTAGTGTGGGACACTTTCCAGCTACATGGTGCCACGATCTGCGCATGGTGACTGGCAGAAACTGGATGCGTATAGCCGAAGATCGGGCTACGTGACGCTTTATGGGGGAGACCTATGTCCAGCAGTGGACTGCCGCAGGCTGTTGGTGATGATACATATATTTATGCCGATGCGGGGATCGAATCCGAGATCATTGACTCCGTACACGACAGCTCCGTCACTGAGCCAGTTGGTCGTCGCTTTAATAACGTTATATTGATTGAATTTAACAATTACAAACATTTTATACCAGAATATATGCAAGAGGTCACATGCACACAGAAAATAGATAACGAAATTAGGTGGATACGTTTTAATATGTTTGTTTGTTTGACCTATTATATATTATATTATAGGTCTAGTATAGTATATAATTGTATAAATGTAGTATAGTATATTATAGGTCTAATCATCCTCATGTTTCAAAGGACTTTTTTTAAAGAATAATTCACTCATTCACTCTCTCACACACTCACACGCACTCCGGAACTCAACCGCTCACCGAACGAAGCGCGGTAGCCTAGCTAACACTCAGATGCCGGTTTTTATGGGATAGTAAGGCAAATGAGCAGGCGTGTCACCTGATCAAACCGATCCGAACCGAATGTAAGCAATCAACGCCGCCCATAGACCTTCGCAGCGCCATAGGCAGTGCGAAAGCATTGCCGACCTGTAAGGAAATTGACATTATGGGAAGGAGACGGGGAGGGGCATAGGGAAGGGAAGGGGGAGTGGGTGGGTGAGGATGTTGGGCCTGCAGAACTGAGGCCGCTCACCGTACAAAGCGCGATAGCTAAACTACCGCTCAGACGCCGGTGTTTTGCGAGAGTGTCATTCTTGACAAAGTATTCGTCAGCAGCGTGGCTCTACCACTTCTCGTCTATGCGCCTTTGTCTCTCCAATTATGTCAGCATCGGTCACAAGCTCTTTGATTTCGGTATTCTGTAAGAGTCTCCTTCCATCCGGTCTCCGTTTTGCGCCGAGGATCTTCAGCAGGGTTTTCCTTTCGCTAATAATTAACTCCACAATCGACTGTTACGTAATCGTGAAACTATCCCTTGTTCCAGCTGGACTGTCCAATCGTCCTCGACCAGCGCGCCAGTTCAGCCATTTGGCATCCCGCGCCTGTTACCAGGGGCCCATCAGACTGTGCAGACTGCTGGCCCTCATGATTGTGCTGCCCTGCATGTTCATCTTCATACCACTTTATATGAGGTAAGCTGTAGAGCGAATCTTTTTTTTTTCATAGCCAAGCAGGCAAAAACAATAATCTGGGGTTTCGACCGCTGTCAACTATTTACCTTAAGGTGCCGACGAGATCCTTCTTCTCGATCGATCTTTAGTTTGGCCAACTTCAACAATAATGTCACACAAAATAGCCCGATAAGCAGAATGTGTAGACGCTATAATTGTATATGTGCTCACATAGATATTTTTTTTATTAGTTTAAATTCTTTTAAAACTTATCTTTATGGTCTTTCATATTTATCTTAATTTTTGTTTTTGTCTTAATTTTATTTTCTTTTTTTTTGTGTTTGTATACCTTATTTTATATATAAATGAAATCATAAGTCCCTCATATGGTTATTGTTAAATATTCATTGTAATCGTTGTGTATAGTTGTAACTGGACTTCAGGTTTACATTAAATTCGTTTGCATGTTCGATATCTTATATTTTATTTAATCTGTAGTCTGTAACTGAAACTTTTGTAATAAAAATGAAATAAAAGAAACGAGCATGCGGGTCACCTGGTGGTGAGTGACCAACGCCGCCCATATACATCCGCATCCGCATCCGCATCCGAATCCGCATCCGAATCCGCATCCACCGAAAGCGTCTCAGTTTGGTTGCTGGCCTTTTGTGAACACGTACCCTCTTCAAGTGACTGCCAGCCATGGTTACAATTTACAAGATTTAGTTACTTTTTTATAGCAAATTGCACTGAACGATAGGGGATAACGAACTATAGATAGAAACTTGAGACAAACTACTATTTCGAGTTCACAAAACGTAAGGTATAAATAAATAAGTTTACGAACCAGTTGGTTAAATATAAGCGGAATCCACTAAACGTTGCTTGCCCTAAAAATAAAAAAAAAACGAGGAATGTCATAGGACGCTTGGTAGATGTGAAACATTGATGACAGCTCGGTCTCCACCGTATGCTCACGGCCACGTGTAACTCGCTGAAGTAGACGTCGGTGAAGGGGAAACGGAGGGGGAGGGTGTGACCCTGTATAGAAGCGTGTAGAGGGGAGCGTAGCATGAATCGAGACGACGTCTCGGTCAACGACATCACTCCCATTCCCCGCGATAAGATGATTCACATCATAAACCTAGAACTGTAATCGGGCAGGTCCAATTGTCTATCTAAACTTCATTCCATTCACCACCACGCTGTGAAAACAGCTAGCTACCTTCAGCAGTATTTCCGGACCAATACGACTTTGGATCCTTCAAAAAACAAGCCTACTTTTATTTATTTGTAATATCTAGTGTGTTATAATAGATGTCTATCTTTGCGTGATAGTTGGTTGCTTTCCATCAGACGACACGCTTGCTCGTTTGCCTCCCTATCATCTCATAAAAAACCACCATGAAACCTAATTGAACACACAAAAAGTTTCATCAAAATCGATCCAGCCGTTGAGTAGTTCGGTGACGAACACGTATAAAAAATATAATTGTAAAGAAAAAATATTTTATTACACTTAAAACACTATATATATATATATATATATATATATATATATATATATATATATATATATATATATATATATATTATTTATTATCTTATACCCTGGGTTCAATTCTATCATTTTATTCCAAGTTGGAATGTATTATTAGGAACATTGCCAGCACTATTATTTTTAATAAAGGGACTGCAGGTTTTTTTATGGAAGATCTTTTAGTATGGTGTTTGTTTCAGATACCGCGTGTTCTCCGGGCAAATGTACCCCATGAGCATGACCGACATGAGACTCATTGACAGCAAGATTTCACCGACTTGGTGCCAGGTATGTCTAAGCGGAATCCATACGCTTGGCCAAAGATGGAACTTTATATAACTATGTTAAGATCCGCGAACACAAATAAGAAAAATTATATTGTGTGTTTGCAAAAAAGTGTATAGAGAATTATTTGCTGAGAAACGACCAACATATCGCCATGTAGATTTATAGTAATAAAGTAACGCTGCAAACAAATATTATACCATTATCAAGAATGGCATAATATTTGTCTGTAGCATGAATGGGCCGGCTCGCCCGGGAAAGTACCACACTCCCGCAGAAAACTGGCGTCTGAGTGGTAGTTTAGCTATCGCACTTCGTACGGTGAGCGAGAGTTCCGGAGGCCCAACACCCTCCCCCTCCCTTTACGTCTTGATAAAATGGTGGCTATTCTACCAAAATCTTCTATCGACTTTTTCAGTCAACTTAAAAAGTTACGATATACGCATTTATTTTATATCACTTCAATTATATGCCTCAATTCCCGAACTATATTGTATGTATTATACAATATAGTTCGATTCATATATAAATTGAGTATCATTATATAGTTCAAGCCACCATAAATAAAAATATAACTAATAATAATATATGATTATGAAAATGAAATGAAAACACAGCGTCGCTGTTGTAAGTTGGCGGGAAAAGTCCACTTATTTTCTTTGTAAAAGTTTTTGAATTATATCTCTATTGTTTTATTTTTTATAATTTAAGTTTGAAACTTTAATTCTGTCACCGCACATTCTGTGTTTATCTCGATGAGAGAATCGTACATGGGTCGATCATTGATCATTGATCATTGACTTCAAAAGCTATCAAGCTTCACCACTAAGTTATTCGTACAAGGATACAACAAACAGCTAAATATAAACAGTTTTATAATACATTAGATACTGTCGACCGATAACGTATCTAGAGTTTTTTTATCGTTGACAGATAGATTTAACCAGTGAGGCTTATAAACTTTTTAGATAAAATGCTAAAAGTGAAATGTTAGACAAACGGAAAAATAGGCGAACCGTCGGGCGAACGTGGAAAAACACATAGTCATGTGTCAATAAGATTGAAATTTATATGACAGCAATGATAGAGCTGGCCGTGATAATACAATACACATTCCAAATATGTGGACAGTCAAAAGTCTTACTTAGCTAAGATTCGCGACGAGCAAAACAATAGCAGAAAATTAATAATGTGTGTTTTCCTGCTGGATGAAGTGGATTTATTTGGTACTTAAAGCAAAAAACTTACCGAAAATCGGCCATCAACTCTCCACCCACCAACCACCATACACAACACCAAACATACACTACCACTTTTCCACCTTGTAAACGACACGTGTTTCGCCCCAACACGAGGCATCTTCAGGTATAGTAGACTCTACGGTAGTAGACGGTACGGTGAACGGTGGTATCTCTCTTTGGTGTTGTGTATAGTGGTTGGTGGGTAGAGAGTTGATGGCCGACTTTCGATAAATTTTTGGTTTAACTTCCAAATAAATCCACTTCATCCAGCACAAAAAAACACACATTATTAATTTTCTGTTATTGTTTTGCTTGTCGCAGATCTTAGCTAAGTAAGACTTTTGACTGTCCACATAGTGACGGATTTCCGCAAAGTAACGGACTCTGACTCCATTAATAATTAATAATACTAGTTTTATATAAATAAGAACTTTATGATTCAAATCCAAATATTCCACAGCGTCAAGTGGTGAAATCGAACGCTACTTTCAACGCATTCTTGGTTCCCGGACCCCCTACCCTCACCGACGACCTTGTTCCGGTCTCGATGACCAGGGAGCTAGAACTAGAAGACGACATGAAAGAATACTGGGGTTTCTACCTGCTGAAAGGGTCTACCGTAACCGTTTCCACTTGTGTCAGGTAATTTTTATACATTTAAATAAAAAAAAAAAAATTTACATTAAGCATATTAAATAAATTTAATATGCTTAATGTAATAACTTTTAATTTATAATATTATGCATTCATACCTCATAGATTTTTTTATGGGATTGAAGGGCAAACGAGCGAGCTTGCCGCCTGATGGAAAGCAATCAACGCCTTATAAAACACACTTAATAAAACTTTCATGATTTGGTTACAATTAATGGTTTATTTTTATTCACTAGGTTCTTTTTATCTGTGGTTAGATTACAACGAGTTGGGATTCGGAGATCGGAAAAATGAAATCGGCCACTAGTTTCACTTTTCTTCCACTTCTTCTCTTCTAATACAATTTTCTTCGGATCTACTTCCGTATTCAACTTTAAAATCCCTTTTCGACGCACCGCCGCCTCTTTATATAGGTTAAATGATCGAATGTATCAAAATTCGAGAAAGTTCCAGCAATGTATAGTCCTTTCTAAACATCGTCCTATCTCTTTCCCGCGCGCATCTATTATCTATTAATTATTCTTGTCACGCATTGACAGACGTCTTGTCAATTTATTTTTTAAAAGTTGTAATGGCTTGCTTGACCAGGATTTTGAGATTTCAAAATGAGGTTATAATCGTTTCATAAAAAAATGATTTTTAATATTTGTCACGCAACAATATATTTAAAACTTAAAAAATCCTACTAGTGGTGCGTTAGATTTCAATTATGAATTTACTGGTCTGTGAGAAGAAAAATATGGCGACCGCTGCTCTAATGTATTGATAACGAAAAAATTTTACATATCTAATGCGTCATATCTATGTTATAACTAATGCCATGGGGATTATGTAAAGTAGATAGTGGATATATTTTGTTGCTATTGACACCATCTTTTACATAATTTTGATAAGGGAAATCGTCGATAAGCTGTACAAATTTTATTTTGTACTATCACCTACAAATTATCTAGGAATCTTTTTTGTATTGCATGTGCATGATCACTTTTTTTGTAATTATCACTTATTGTAGATATTATCATTATAATTACAATCTAGCTATAGGCTAATGAGAAATTTATTTTTAACTTAATTTGCTAAGTAGAGTATAACTAAGAATGTGTCTATTATACCCTGTACAAGTTAGCTTGATCTTTTTGACAGATGTAAATTTTTCTGATCGACATAACTTTGCAATGACGAACATATTATTTTCTTAATTTAATGATTTTAAAAATTGTATAAATATTAAAAAAATACATATAACACAAAAATCCCTAAAGATTCAAGCGTTATCCGAAAGTATAATTTAAATAGGAACACTGAAAATAATAGTCGCTTGTACAATGTTACATCGGTCGGACGGATGGGACACGAATAACAGGCAGTATACAGTATAGACCGATGTAACATTGTAGAAGCGTCTATTATTATACTACTTTGAAGCAATAAAAAGTCTTAAAATTTCCGGGTAACGCTTTAATTAACCGATAACGGAAGAAGCCAGGAAATTATGCCGGGACCGTAGTGGATGGACATCTGTAGTATCTGCCTACCCCTATCATTCAGTCATTGTGGGCTTGTACAAACAACGTTGGGCTATTCGTTTTGTCGATGACAAAGATCCACCGAACGGCCATATGTTTTGGAACTTCGGAGAAATATCTCTCAGCATCTTTTATCGTTTTTATCACGGGGACTTCTCCGAGGAATTGTTCGGGATAATTCCCGCTGCTGAATTCCACTACCGCACTACTCGCCACAAGGGCAAGTATCATCCCCACCACCTGGATGAGTGGCGATCTAGTACAGTGCGTTTGTTCAGAATCTTCTCTTCACGCACACTGTGGAACCAACTACCTCCAGTGTTGTCCGAACCGATACGACATTGGAACCTTCAAAATACATGCCTACACTTTTCTTAAACACCGCCAACGCTGCACTGCCTATGGCGGCGGCGTTGATTGCTTTCCATAAGGTGACACGCCTGCTCGTTTACCTTCATATCCAATAAAAAAATTGTTAAAACTATTATATTATTTACCAATATGTGTCAGATGGCCGGGCGCGTCGCTTATCATGATCAAAGGATACAAACACCTCCAGGAGTGTGCTTACATCGGGGACAATTCCTCTGAGGAACTGGATGAGTTGTACGAGGCGTACGAGTTGGGGCTTCTCTCCAATACGACGCTCGTGGAGAAGGTGCAGGAGCTGAAGAAGGTCGACGGGAAAGCGAATGACCCGGGCAAGTATTTTTTATCCTCTATCAACATCGAGCGTATAATAAATTGCCGAAATCATCACAAAAATAGACACATAAGCAAAACAAGAAGATAAACATACAGCAACAGCTCTTTATTCGCGGGGTATATGTTCCACAAATATGCCGCGAATACAGAAACCGTGAATACGGAATGGTAATTTATATGGATTTTAGAGGAGACGTTCCTAGATGACAAAATAAAATAATAAATAAAAAAATTTAATTGAAGTTTTTGAAGATTTTGATTAATTATCATGTATGTACTTATTAGATCCGCGAATAAAGAAATTTTTAGCCGCGAATATAGGAATTGGGTCGCATTTTTTAATCCACGAATAGTGAAAACGCGAATGAAAGAAGCGCGAATAAGGAGCTTTTACTGTACATACACATAATAACGCCTGTATCCGGAGTAGGCAGAGACCACAGACCACCATCTGCTACGATCCCGGCACACTTTCTTTGCTTCATCAACACTCATCCCTTTTTTTATATAAGCTTGCCTGTTAACGGTACATTTGACCTGGCCTGGAAATAAAAGAGTAATTAAACTTTTTATTATATCACTAAGTAGGAGCCAAATCAACATAACATCTTAAATATATAGATAATTGTTCTAAAGAGACAAGTTGTCTGTGGTCATTCCGTTGTCCTGTCATGACAGTGTGAACATTAATAAAGCTATGTAATATATATATATATATATATATATATATATATATATATATATATATATATATATATATATATATATATATATATGTAGTGATCATAACAATATTACTGATATATTGTTTATTGTAAACAAACTTATATTGGCTGTAATATTGTTTATATACAAAGGGCGGTCTTATCGCTAACAGCATTTTCTTTCAGACAACCATTGGTATATCCAATGGTTGTCTGCGGAGGCGTTTCTTTGCGGAAATCCATCACTATATGGACAGTCAAAAGTTTTACTTAGCTAAGATCCGCGACAAGCAAACAAAAACAGGAAAATAATAATGTGTGTTTTCGTGCTGGATGAAGTGGATTTATTTGGAACTTAAACCAAAAACTTACGGAAAAACGGCCAACAACTCTCCACCCACCAACCACTATAAACAACACCAAACACACACTACCACTTTTCCACCTTGTAAACGACACGCGTTTCGCCCCAACACGAGGCATCTTCAGGTATAGTAGACTACGGAAGATCAGCAGGAAAACACACATTATTAATTTTCTGTTATTGTTTGCTTGTCGCGGATCTTAGCTAAGTAAAACTTTTGACTGTCCACATGGTATGATTGTACTTTTTAATAATACTTTTTAATATACAACTAATGAGAAAATGTAATGCTGATTTTTTTTGTTATATTCTCTATCGGTATTGGAAGATTGCTCCTATAATTTTATTCAGTCGCTTAAAATGACTAATGTATGTACTCTACTCCATATCAACTAATGTATTATACGTACTCTTTATTATCATCTGGTGCGCCAGCCAAAGACCTGGTTAGATAATTGATGAACAAACATCGCTGCGCGTTTCTTTATCGTTCTGTATGTATGTGTAAGATTTGATCTTACACAAATATTGTTTGCACATATATCTATCTGTACCAATTTATTTATTGAAGTGAAAACTTCTACACGACCGCGTTACACGACCCTGGATAGGGAAAAAATCCATGGGTTCGCTTCAGCAACATGTTAATGGTATGCTTAAGGTATATCTATAGATATGATTATAGTTATAGACATATTTTAATTACAGCAGCTACCTACGTACACGCATAACGCCAAGGATTTGTATATATATAGCACCATGAAGTGTTTTATATATATTCACGCCTATACCCCGCAGGGGTTGGCAAAGACCACAGAGCTCAATCCGCTGCCATTCGTCGCAGCGAAACGGCTAGTCATTGGTCGCTTTTCGCCCTCGTGAGAATCAGGACGTGACGGGTGGCGAACCACGTCGCCGTCATTTTCGACAAATTAGGTATATTAAATTCGTCTTAGTGAATCCCACGAGCCGCAAGGGAGGATGGAGGTCGGCCCCAGTAGAGCCCTGCATGCTGAGGTAAGGCACCATAGTACCCGGGGGAGACCGAGCTTGGGACGATCGGCACGATTACGACTAGGCTCGCCCCTAGCCACGCATCCATTGGCACTCCGCGGGCGAAGGGCCCCGCCACTGAGCCAATTGTCAAGTTTAAAACAACACACCATGGAGTGTTGTTTTAAAATTATGTGAAATAGATACAAATGCCGTACTGTGGGAACTTTACAAAAGTGTGGATAGTCAGAACTTTTACATAGCTAAGATCCGCGACAAGCAAACAAAAACAGATAAATAATAATATGTGTTTTCTACTACAAGAGGTGGATTTACGGGAAACTTAAACCAAATCTCACCAAAAAAATGGCCGTCAGCAACTCTCCACCTCCCAACCACTATCAACAACACCAAACGCACCCCACCACTTTTCCACAAGTATTCTATTATCTATTATTTATCTCAAAAATATCTTTTTTGTTTCATTAAAAATTTCTCAAACCGACATATAAAACAATATCAATTATTAATGGAGTCAGGCGTTACTTTGCGGAAATCCATCACTATATGGACAGTCAAAAGTATTACTTAGCTAAGATCCGCGACAAGCAAAACAATAACAGAAAATTAATAATGTGTGTTTTTCCGTTGGGTTAAGTGGATTTATTTGGAACTTAAACCAAAAACTTACCGAAAATCAGCCATCAATTCTCCACTCACCAACCACTATACACAACACCAAACACACATTATCACTTTTCCATCTTGTAAACGACACGTGTTTCGCCCCAACACGAGGCATCTTCAGGTATAGTAGACTCTACGGAAGACAACCGAAAAGTGACTTTTCGGTTGTCTTCCGTAGAAACTACTAGTATAGAAGAATATGAGTTTCTGAAACTGACATATAAAAGAATATCAGGTTCTGAAAGTGATATATAAAAGAATATCAGTTTCTCAAACTGATATATAAAAATTCTTAAACTGATATTTAAAAAAAGTTTACTGATATGATCTTACGAATTCTGATAATTAGGCCAACAATATATTTTCTATTCTTTTTCTGACAGAAAGGCAAACAGATATCACCTTTTGGAAGCATACAAAAGCGTCTAAATACATTTGTATATAAATATTACAATCAATAATTGTATAACTTTGTTTTTTGGTGTACAATAAAGAATATATCTATCTATCTGCAATGCCAGAGCTATCACAGATACGTGTGTCCGGCCTTTAAGATATGAGTAGGCTTGTTTTTTGTTCCAATGTAGTATCGGTCAGCAATATCGCCGAAGGTAGCTTGTTCCACATAGTGGTGGTGCGTGGAAGGAAATTTCGGGAAGAACGCACCGTACTGGTTTCGCGTACAACACTCATCCAGATTTCTGATGTCCAAACGTTTGCAGGTGCCATGAAGCGGCATAAAGCTGGTGTAAGGTTCCATGATCCCACGCAGGTGGCCAACACGACGTCATCGGATCCCGTTCCAAGTGTCGACGTGACGGATCACGACCCTAAGGTAAAAAAAAAAACATCTCGTTAATTTCAATTCGTTATAACCGAACTTAAGCATTCCAATGAAAAGCGCGTAAGATAAGATTTAAAACGAAATCAAAAATATCTTGATTTTATAAAAATAAAAAAGCGAAATATGACTGTGCTAAGTTCCTGGCAAAAAAATGTGTTATAAACAGTGGTGTAGTAATCCTAATATAAACACACATACACATACATATCATCACACCTGTTTCCCGTAGGGGTAAGCAGAGACCACAGACCTCCATCTGCTACGATCCCGGTCCACTTTACTTCATACACACTCATCACTACCTTCATACAAGTTCTATATATATATATATATATATATATATATATATATATATATATATATATATATATATATATATATATATATGATATATATATATATAATATATATCGTTAAATGTATTTAAATTAATAAACCCTTTATTACAAAAGTATTTATCTAGTTTATAAAGTTATTATTAATTAAATTACATACATATAATAGTAATCACTTCAGTATCTATGTTTTTTATGGGATAGGAAGAGCAAATGAGCAAGCGTGTTGCCTGAAGGAAAGCAATACACGCCGCCCATAGACATGTGACATTGCAAAACCTTTGTCGGCCTTTGACATATGTGTAGGCTTGTATTTTGAAGGTAGCAATATCGTATTGGTTGGGAAATTCCGCTGAAGGTAGCTGGTTCCACAGAGTGGTGGTGCGTGAAAAGTTTCGGGGAAAGCGCACCATATCATCTACCATCTATACACCACAAATGCGTTGCCTGCCTTTAATATATGAGTATACTCATTTTTGGAAGGTTCCAATGTGGTATCGGTTATTAAAATACGATTGAAAAGCAAAACAAAACAGAACCTTAATGGTAGAGCCATGCTGCAGACGAATACTTAATAAAGAATGGCATATTATTCGTCTGTAGCATGAATGGGCCGGCACGCCCGTGGAAGTACCACACTCTCGCAGAAAGCTTAGTTACCGCGCTTCGTCCAGTGAGCGGTTGAGTTCCGGAGGACCAAACACCTTCCCCCTCCCACTCCCCATGACACTTTCCTTAAAGACCGGCAACGCTTCTGCATTGCCTATGGCACCGCGGCTGTCTGTAGGTGGCGTTGATTGCTTTCCATCAGGGACACGGCTGCTCGTTTGCCTTCCTATCCCAAACAAAAAAAAAGAACCAAAACGTTTTCAGGAACTTAGACAAATCCTAGAGCGTCTGCACGCATTACGGCAAGCGGCAAAAGACGAGCAGTTGAAGTATTACCATCCACCGTCACACCTGATGGCGCTACCAGCGCTGCACCGCCACAGGGATGCGAACGTCGACAGGGATGAGAGAAGGTGGCTTTCGTTTAAAGGTAAGAGAAAGAGAAATGGCCAACTGAAATGGTTGAAATAGCTGCACGAGCCTGTTTTTTCAAAAAATGACGGTGACGTGGTTCGCCACCCGTCAAGTCCTGATTCCTTCGAGGGCGAGAAGCGACTAACGGAGAACCGTTTCGCTACGATGAATGTGAAAGGGAGAATGGATGAAAAGATGAATGGGTATGGAGGAAGCAGGGACGGTGTGCCGGGATCGTACCGGATGGAGATCTGTGATCTCTGCCAACCCTTACGGGAGATAGGCGTGACGGTATGTATGTATGTATGTATGTATGTATATATGAAACTTGAATGTTATTTAAACATGATCGTTCTCATGGTTACCTGCGAGACTAGTGGTAGAGCCACGCTGCAGACGAATACTTTGTCAAGAATGCCATATTACTTGTCTGTAGCATGAATGGGCCGACACGCCCGGGAAAGTACTCCCGCAGAAAACCGCCGTCTGAGTGGTAGCTTGTCTACCGCGCTTCGTATGGTGAACGGTCTGAGTTCCGGAGGCCCAACAGCCTCCCCTTTCCACTCCCACTCCGATTTCCACTCCCACTCCCATAATTTCACTTTCTTTTTGCCATAAAAAAAGACTATAAAGTTCGATCTGTACCCATTGATATGTTGTAAAAAAATTAAATAAAAATAAAAAATAGGATACCTGCTGAGTTTCTTTCGCTGTTTCTTCTCCGTTTAGAGGAACCTCAAGGAGGAGGAGGGGGAAAGGCCTCCGAAACAACCGACGAGCTATTCATAATACAGACGAATAATATGCCATTCTTGACAAAGTATTCTTCTGCAGTCTACCACTACAATACTACCAATTCTACGTTGATTGCAAGGTTCAAAATTAAAATAACAGTAAATAAAATAACAGAAATAAAAGAAAATTTTATTGCAATTTCAAAAGCACAAATAAATAATTCCTAACATCAATATATAATAGTAAATACAATTAAAGTTATTACAATATTCTACATTGATAACCTCAAATACGCGCGTACAGATAACATTGTGTCTGTTGTTACGAAAGATTATAAAGACAATATTGTAATTGATGAGTTTTTAATTACAACACTGGCTCCTTTATCTATGGATACATGTTCGATACACACTTGTATAGATATCTTACAATGACCTTAAGGTATGGCTTTCAGTCTTACACACCTAGCGGAGTAATCGCGGTTATGAATCGTCCAATAAGGTCTTGGAAATTTTCATAACTCTCATCGGGAACATGGTTAGCAGTGGTTTCCCGTTTCCTTCAGCTCCAATACCTTTAGAGAATTTTCCAGTATCAACTTCTTCCACTTAACAATAAGCATACAAAGTTGTGCGATCCGAATCGTCGATGACCAAGATCTCACCGATTGGCTTGATTCTCTAGCGCTGCGGGGGGATGTCTCATCTCTCACTCTTTTTTACCGCTTTTATCATAGGAAGTGCTCCGAGAAATTGTTTGGAATAATTCCCGCCGTCGTATTCCACAACCGCACAACTCGCCGTAAAGAAAAGTTTTATCCCCACCATCTGGATGAATGGCGATCTACTACGGTGCGCTTCGAAACTTCTTTTCACGCACCACCACTCTGTGGAAGCAGCTACTATCGGCGGTCTTTTCGAACCGATACGACATTGACACCTTCAAAAAACAAGCCTACACATAAACCTAAAAGGCCAGCAACACTTCCGCGACTCCTGCGGTGTCGCGGTTGTCTATGGCGTTGACTGCTTTCTATCAGGCGACACGCTTGCTCGTTTCCCCTTCTATCCCATAAAAAAATCTAAAGAGCAAGCAAACAAATATGTGGGTCACCTGGTGGTGAGTGATTTCTACGGCCCATAGACATCTGCAACCCCGGAGGCATCTCAGATACGTTACCCATGTTTTACGTATATATAGGTTTTTAAAAATTTCAGATATTGATGGTAACAACAGTGAACACGATGCAGCCATTAAAAAGGTGAAACCACAAAATAAGACGAATAAAATAAATGAACCGGTACAAGAAGTTAATAATTCCGGGATCAAAATAAATAACTCATCAGCAAACACAACGGAGGATACGAAGGAAGTTAATATAGAAACAGATAAAATAAATTTTGATAGTAAAGAAGATACAGTGGTGATTTCAAATGAAAGCCACGTCATTCCTACGGTCACAACATTGAAAATGGATTCAAATACTGATGTAAGTATCCCACACTTAACATTGAAACATAATAATACTGATATGGAACTGTGTAATCATACTATCGTGATTAATAGAGTTAGGCGTTACTTTGCAGAAATCCATTACTATGTGAACAGTCAGAATTTTTACTTGGCTAAGATCCGCGACAAGCAAACAAACGCAGAAAAATAATAATGTGTTTTTTACTGTCAATTGTACTGTGTCAACACGAGGTTGAGGCGAAACACGTGTTGTGTACATTGTGGAAGAGTGGTGGTGTGTGCTTGATGTTGTTGTTGTTGATAGTGGTTGGGAGGTGGAGAGTTGCTGATGGCTGTTTTTTCGGTAACATTTAATTTAGGTTCCCCGTAAATCTACTTCCTTTTGTAAAAACCACATTATTATTTTTCTGCCTTTGTTTGCTTATTGCGGATATAAGTAAAACTTTGACAAAAGAAGACAATGTATATTGTTAAATATTCTACTTCATACTAATATTATAAATGCGAAAGTTTGTGAGTATGGATGTATGTCTGTTACTCTTTCACGAAAAAACTATTGGACGGATTTGGATGAAACTTTACAGTAATATAGGTCGGAATAACATATAGGCTACAATTTGTAATGATTTTATGTCATTTTACCATTAAGTAAAAAATATATATATTTATTATAAAATGATCTGTCACGAAACTTAATGTCGCAGACCAAATTCCACGCGATCGAAGCCGCGGGCAAAAGCTAGTATATTATAAAATCCGAAATAAAGTCCGTACAGAATAAGCGGGCACTAACAAATGTTAAAACAAAATTACACGCTTATCAATGTATATATATACATAGTTACAGCAATTACTCTAATCAACAAAAGCGTGCCATAAATACCACGCAATGGAAACTTTATACGCACTTCATTGTTATCAAATGATATATCAAATAAATATATACACACACACACACACGTACGCACATACACACACCAAATACGCACGCGCACATACACAAAATGTCTATTGTCTATTGTTAGGTTTTAAGTGTCACGTACACATACATACATATCATCACGCCTGTCTCTCGTAGGGGTAGGCAGAGACCACAGATCTCCATCTGCTACGATCTCAGCATACTTTCCTTGCTTCCTCTACACTCATTACTCTCCTCATGCAAGCCCGCCGGTTAAGGGTACTCTTGACCTGGCCTTTCTTAAAAACTTCAGCGATTTGGTCAAGTTATGTTTTCCGTGGTCTTTCCCTACCGACCCTTCCATCCACATTCGCAACGTAAATTTCTTTTGCCAGTCGGAACTTTGGTTCAAATATTAAGAAAGATAACATTAGGCGTCAGCTAGTCTGTTACATTAGGCCCGCATTTGCGACAAATCGTACCATAGATTATGTCGAAAAAAAGATATATACGGTACGGACGCATTCGACGTCGCGCCGTCCCCGCTGACCGAGCAGTCGCGGCAAGCGTCCGTACTTGCGGAACAACTGCAAGCGCCCGTCAGACGCACAATACCACGCTATCTTACGCAGAGCGAGTGCAGTCGCTCGTAAAAAAACATACTTAAAAAATTATAACATAATGCAATAGAAAATATTTGCTCATTTCGTCAGTTTATTATTAGGCAGCGTAAAACAAGTGCAAAATACTTGCGATGGATTACCATGGAGATAACATATATATTCTGTTCATGAAGAGTCGCGAGTGACCTAAGTCACCGTTCGTACATAACGAGCGTCAAATGTTGGGTGACCATAGTCACCGCTCGTACAGAGCGAGCGTCAGGCGTTGGGTGACTATAGTCACCGCTCGGACAGAGCGAGCGTCGGGCGTTGGGTGACTATAGTCACCGCTCGGGCCGAAATAATTAATCATATAGGGTGTAAGATTATTGTATAATAAAGGTGGTAAATACATATATAATATCTATATACTAGATGATCAGATGAACTTCGTTTCACCTACAATTCATGTGATTATAACATTCGATCATTAACAATCTTCCAATTTCAATTCATCTAGATCAATCTTATCAAGACTTTTCTTAAAGTAAACCATTCTTCAACCAACGACCGTTTGGCTCAGTGGCGGGGCCCTCCGTCCGCGGAGTCAATGGTCGCGGGTTCGATTCCCGCATCGGAATAAATATTTAAATGGATTTATAAATGTTTAGCGTCTGGTAACCCTCCCAATCCACATTTCCTTTCCTGCCAATTCCTTTCTTCTCTATCCTTTCCCTTCCTCTCCGCCAATCCACGGTCTGCCGTGCCAATGAATGCGTGGCTAGGGGCGAGCCTAGTCGAAAGCGTATCGATCGTCCCGGGGTCGGGCTCCCCCGGGGACTATGGTGTCTTACCTCAGCATGCAGGGCTCTGCTGGGGCTGACCTCCATCCTCCCTTGCGGCTCGTGGGATTCACTAAGACGAATTTACTATACCTAATTTGTCGAAGAATGACGGCGACGTGGTTCGCCACCCGTCACGTCCTGATTCTCACGAGGGCGAAAAGCGACCAATGACGAGCCATTTCGCTGCTATGAATGGCAGCGGATGGAGCTCTGTGGTCTCTGCCAACCCCTGCGGGGGATAGGCGTGAATATATATACATTCTTTTTTTCCCCAACCCTATCCAAAATGCAATAAAAGTTTCAAAATCGCTCAAAAGAAACGACAGTTTTGCATAGACGTCAGTTAGACGAATGCCATCTATTGAAAGTAATTGGAAGTACAAAATTGGCAATTTTAAATATTTCGTTTTTCCAGCTGTCCTTTTAGGTTTTACTTATGTTTTTATAAGTTAAATATATTCAAATCGGCCGAGCCGTTTTTGAGTTTTAGCGAGACTAACAAACAGTTGTGTAATTGGATTCGAAGATGTTAATGCTAGTAGCCTATTGGCTTTAACAGCTTTATCGTATTCAGGGCGAATAAAATATAATTGGGAATCTGCGCAAATCGCAGACTCCATCGGCCTGACCCCGTGTCGGAGGTACACATATGTGTGTGTGCTGAATTTAAATTCGTCATGATTCTACGTTAAACATGTAGGGGAGGATTGAACTTTAGTAACTATAGTCCCTATTAGTCCCATAGACCCTAAGGTCTAGGGGGTGAGAACCGACCGAGTACGTGAGAGAATCTCGTGTAAGCGGCCGGTGTAGAAGTGTTCCCTACTCTACGTGCTCGGCTAGGGCCGGGGTGCGTGTGAGTGTTGGTGTCGTGAGTGGATCCGAATGACGCTGTTTCGTCGTCCGGATCGTGATAAAACAGTTGTGTGTTATTCTATTTTATTATATGGAGTCCTCAGGAGGTATTGCAGTTGTTCACATCCTTTAGGTAAGATTCCAACCCTAAGGTATGCAACACATCAAAGGTTTCCTCAGTATTGCAGTCGTTTATGGGTGGTGCTGAAATCTTACCATCATTTCACCCTTTTGCTAGTTTGCCTCTCTTAATAAAAAATAATATCACTCCAGTCCTAGAATGACAATTCAAATTATATAATAAATGTGTACTCACCTTTGAGAGAAAAATTTTGAGGCGTATCTTTGGTCCTGTGTTGGAAAATGAGCGATGGCGTACACTTTACAACCACGAGCTATATGAGCTGTACAATGAGCCGAACGTCATCAAAACCATTAAGATTGGACGCCTTCGTTGGGCTGGGCACGTGGTACGGATGGAAGAGGCTAGAGTACCCAAACGCCTACTTGACGGCAAACCAGATGGTCGTAGAAGCCGCGGAAGACCTAAGCTCAAATGGCTAGATGGAATCGAGGACGACTTAAAGACAATCGGTGTGAGGGGCTGGAGGGAAAAAGCTAAGCGAAAGTCCGACTGGAAAAATTTACTGGACCAGGCTAAGTCCTAAGGCCTAAGGGATGATGATGATAATGAATAAAAAGAATTATCACTGCAGTCCTAGAATGACAAATCAAATTACAATGCATTTACATACGCATAAGCATGATAAAACTGAATATTGTATATACATAGGTTATATGAATCTAATATGTATTTAGTTTTAACAGGTTTTGTTTCGCTGTTGACAAAAATATTCACTGTTTTAACTTTGATAAACGAATTGTATTTTATCCGACGACGGAAGAAGAGATTAGGCGATGTGACATATAAAAACTCTATTTACACAGAAATATTACTTATCATTGTGTTATGATTTACCCGTCGCGTGTATAAACTTATAATTATAATTATATTATATATAATTATATTATCATTATATTTTATATATATTTATAATTATACTATAATTTAGTTGCTTGTAGCGAATTTACCCTAATCTTATATATTTAGAGAATAGTGTAAATAAAATATCCAATAAATAAGGAAATTGCCTAGTAATAAAAATTTGATTTTAAGAAAGACCGGGTGACAAGGGTTTTATGCAGTTTTTTAATAATTTTTGAAAAACGTTACGCCTTACATAAATTAATAGTTAATACCGCACGACACTAGCTTGCTATTTAGGTTTGCAAGGCGCTACATTGCAACTGAACAGGAAAAGACTATTTTTACTTTTTTTAATTTTCGTCCGTTTTTCTTGGTTGTCTATGGAACTATTTTTGATTTTTATATTTATATGTTAATACTGTTTTTTACTGAAAGTAAAGGTATGTCAGTGGTAGAATTCACTGATATTTGCCATTAACCAAAATTTTAACTGAATTAAGGTGAAAAATTCATATGTGTGCATTTTTTCATTAATTCATTTGAATTAATGGCTTTCAATAGTGCGAAAATAGGATGATTTCGCCAATGTCACGTAGAAGGGACAAGACACGAAGAAGATTAATCAGTGCGGTTGAGATAAGGCAGGAATAGAATGCATAGGACACTTGTGAGATTGAACGGTGCGAAGTAATAGTGGAATAGAATGGAAAGGACACGCAGGAGATTAATCTGTTTTCTTTCACTTCCATTTCTCCGTGCAAAGAAACCTAATTATAAATAAACAAACATTTGTTTATTTGGGTGAAAGGCTCATTTGTACATAGCAAAATTTATATGTTATAAGTAAACGTAAGGTTGTTTTTTACAACTTGCTACAAACAAATGTCATAAACTTCGTAATATGAGAGGGGCGAAACCAAGGGACACCTAATCATAAGCAATTACTGTCAACCATAGACAACAGATACGCCGGAAGCATCACAGACGCTTTGCCCGCCTTTCGTTGACAAATGCATTTTTTTTAACAGCCCACATTTGTCCCACTGCTGAGCACGGGCCTCTCAATTTCTGGAGAAACGGACGTTAAACCCACCACGCTTTTCCAATGCGGATTGGAGGGGTTACCAGAGTCTGAATAAATATTTGTAATCCATACATGCGGGCGGAAGGCTTCGCCAGTGGGCCAATTGGTCGTTACACATGCATACACAGACACATGCATATATATATTGCAAACTAAAATTAACAGATAAACGGTTTAAGGTTTAAAAAATAAATAATATGAATTAAATACAAGCCATTTTTTTAACAATTCCATTAAAATTTTAATTAACACATTTTAAGTGAGTATCTCACGCAACTTTTACAGATGAAATCTACTGAAACAAGTTCAAAGGAGGTGTTTGCAGATGTTCTTCGGCAGCTGCAAGCTCTAGGGGAGAGGGGGAAAAGGGTGCTGTTCAGACTGCATGAAACGATGGGCTTGGAGTACCATGAGAAGGTGAATAGAACAATATTTTACACAACAATAAAACTTAATTAAATACATCATTCAGAAGGCTAGCACAGATGTAAGAGATTTGTGGAGTGTGATACTTGAAAAATTATCTGGTAAGAGAAATAGATTTCATAAAATCCCTAGTCTAAAGCAAACTTGATGAAAGCTGGAGACTATTAAGAAAATGCTGAGTGAGGCAAGCGAGCAAGTGATAAGCTGAGTGGTAGCTTAGCTACCTACCGCATTTCGTACGGTAAGCGGCGTGAGTTCCGGTGGCCCAACACCCTCCCACTCCCACTCACTCCCACTTCCATAACGTCACTTTCCTTAAAGGTCGGCAACGCTTTCGCACTACCTATGGCGCTGCGGAAGTCTATGGGTGGCGTTGATTGCTTTCCATCAGGTTATTTCCATTAGGTGACACGCTTGCTCGTTTGCCTTCCTATCCTATAAAAAAAATCGACAACACCAGAGGCATCACAGTCGCGTTGCGGTTCTTTAAAATATGACGGTTTGTTTTTTGAAGGTTTCAATGTCATATCAGTTCGGAAATATTTATAGTCCCATAAAGTGGTGGTGCATGGAATGAAGTTTCGGGAAGAATACACCTTTCTGGGTCGCTTTTCATCCAGATGGTGGGGGAAGTTAATAAAGAAGATGAGGTATTAAAATTATTATTTATTAATATTGTATACTTATTAATATTTTTATGTAAACAGTTAGAACTTTAGTTAGCTAAGATCCGCGACACGTCCTGATTCTCACGAGGGCGAGAGGCGACGAACGGAGAGCCCTTTCGCTGCGTAGAAAGGTAGCGGATGAAGCTCTGTGGTGTCTGCCAAATCTGCGGGGGATAGGTGTGAATATATAAAAAAATATATAAATACATTTAAGAAAACGAATAATATTCTCGTTCCAGGCACCACACAATAAATCAGAGATAATGGCCAAGGTGAAAGGAAGCGACGAGGAGTTAGACAGGCTGAGACGAGTTCTGGTGGAGGCCATCGATGAGGAGAAAAACAGGACGCAGAGACAACGTGAGTAGTATAACATTCCTAAGCCCTGTCACCATTTACTAACAGCCTGCGGCAGTCCACTGCTAGACATAAACCTCGCCGACAAGCAAACAAAAACAAAACAAGTGTACTATGTCTGATGACGAGGCATCATCAGGTATAGTGTTTCTTTGCGGAAATCCATTACTATGTGGGCAGTCAGAACTTTTACTTAGCTAAGATCCGCGACAAGCGAACAAAAACAGAAAAATTGCGTGTTTTCTATTCGAAGAAGTGGATTTACGAAGAACTTAAACTAAATCTTTTTTAAGTAACTTTTTTAACGGTTGTCTTCCGTATAGTCTTCTATACCTGATGATGCCTCGTGTTGAGGTGAAATACGTGTCGTGTGCAATGTGGAAAAGTGGTGGTGTGTGTTTGCTGTTGTTGATAGTGGTTGGGAGGTGGAGAGTTGCTGACGGCTGTTTTTT
Source organism: Baronia brevicornis (assembly GCA_031353405.1). Lineage (NCBI taxonomy): Eukaryota > Metazoa > Arthropoda > Insecta > Lepidoptera > Papilionidae > Baronia > Baronia brevicornis. The sequence continues at coordinate 1,007,611 of JASFAT010002976.1, forward strand.
TCGGTAAGATTTAGTTTAAATCCTCCGTAAATCCGTTTCTTTAAAATTATTTAATTATTTTTCTGTTTTTGTTTGCTTTTTGCGGATCTTAGCTAAGTACTGTTCACATAGTAATAGATTTCCGCAAAGTAACGCCTGACTTGATTAATCATCATAAACCTCCCCCAAAAAGCGCCATCTAGCCCGATCTTCGACTTCACCTATCCAGTCTCTGGCAGCCACTCTGCGCAGATCGACGCACCATCTAGCTGGGGGGGCGTTCCACACTATATTTGCCAAGTCGCGGTCCCCACGCCAGCATTCGTCTGCTCCAGCGGTTATCGAATCTCAAACATGTTCAGCTCTTTGCAACTTCAGTCTGCTAATCAACCTTGGGGCGGGGTGCGGGAGACGCGGTTGCGCCTGCACGTGCGCAGTATCAAAGCGCGTTCCGCGAATGTCCAGTATCAAAGCGCGTTCCGCGAATGTCCAGTATCAAAGCGGGTTCCGAGAATTAGTTCCCGAAGTATACTATTCTGTAGTGTGTAGCTACAAAATGAATGAAATATTTAAAACCCTACGGAATGTATACTTAATTTCAGAAAGACGTCGTGATGCAAGAGAAGACGCCCGAGCCAAGAGAGAGCTTATGCTGGGTCAAATAGAACTTCGGAAGGAGTTTAATGAGGACGACGAAGCGAGAAATGCGGCCGTTGAAGAGGTTTGTTCCTTTTCTGACTACCTAAATGACGCAAAAATATCCAGTTGTCCAAAACTTTATATTTTACTATTATATGCATCTTAATGCGGAATTTGAACCTGTGATTTTTAACTCCGAAAGCGGTAATTTCGCCAATTTTCTTTTCCTTGTATATAAAATAAAAATATATTTCATATACTAAAATACATTACTTTTTTTTTATGGGATAGGAAGGCAAACGAGCAGGCGTGTCACCTGATGGAAAGCAATCAACGCCGCCCATAGACTTCCACAGCGCCATAGGCAGTGCGGAAGCGTTGCAGACCTTTAAGAAAAGTGTCATTATGTGAGTGGGAATGGGAAGGGGAAGGGTAGAGGGAGGGAGAAGGTTCTGGGCCTCCGGAACTCGGCCGCTCACTGTATGAAAGCGCGGTAGCTAAGCTACCACTCAGACGCCGGTTTTCTGCGGCAGTGTGGTACTTCCCCGGGCGAGCCGGCCCATTCATGCTACAGACAAATATAATGCCATTCTTAACAAAGTATTCGTCTGCGGCGTGGGTCTATCACTACCAGATCTGTGGTCTCTGTTAACCCCTTCGGGAGAAAGGCGGAACTATGTTTTTTTTTAATTATTTATTATTCAAAAAAATGGCGAGGCACGGTTGATTTCACATAATTACTACTATAGAGATACTGTTGAAACAATATAAACTATGTTTTAAATAATTAATAGACCAATCATAGTTGATCAAGAAATAACTTCTTAAGTTTTGACTTGAGCATATTTTTTCGTAATTCCGGACTTCCTCTGAACATTTTAAATTTATTAATCATCTGTACCCGTACCTGTACATATGTATGTATGTATGTTTGTATGTATGTATATACTGTTCAGGGTCTTACTCCCGATGGTTACGCGGAGCATCACAGCCAAGTGAACGAGACCACGGCCTTCGATATGTCCAACTCGGAATTCTGGTCGTCTTTCTCCAGCAGTGAGGAGGCGTTGCTGGAGTGCGACGGGCTTATCCTGAACCTTCCCCTCACCCCGCACAGCTCCTGCGTCAAGGATGCCGAGGATGTGTCTGACACTGCCGCCAGGGCCAACGCTCTGACTTACAGGTATTGATTCTAACGAATGTATGTATACCGGATGATCTTTTTCTGTGTTCTGAACCGACAACTGCTGGAGTAGACGAGTGCTGGAGTCGAGATGGCGTTTTGGCATATATCTTGATGTAAGATGTCCTTGATGAGACTAGATTGAGTGACGATCTGCGTAGATTAACTAGAAGAAACTTTTAGCGTAGAAGATCAAGAAGTACCGAATCATAGAATACTCACCAAACGATCTAGTACAGTACTGAAACGGTACGGTACGGTACGGAAATGTAATATAGATAGTAGAGCCACCTGAAGTGGTAGAGCCCTGCTGCAGACGAGTACTTGGTCAAGAATGGCATAATATTTGTCTGTAGCATGAATGGGCCGGCTCGCCCGGGGAAGTCTTATTCTCCCGCAGAAAAACGACGTCTGAGTGGTAGCTTGGCTACCGCGCTTCGTACGGTGAGCGGTCTGAGTTCCGGAGGCCCAACACCCTCCTCCTCCCCTCCCCCCACTCCCCCTCCCACTCCCCTTCCCCCTCCCACTCCCATAATGTAATTTTCCTTAAAGTTCGGCAACGCTTCCGCATTGCCTGTGACGCTGCGGATGTCTATGGGCGGCGCTGATTGCTTTCCATCAAGTGGAATGGAGGGCAATCTGGTCGTTTGCCCTCAATCCTATAAAAAAAATATTTTTAATTGTAAACGTTCTACAGAGTACCAGCGAACGGTTATTATTTCTTCGTGTTCAACTCCGAGAACGAAGTGCAGAGGAACTTCATCAGAGCTCGCTTCGACCTCCAGAAGACCAGATACGATGTAGCCAAGACCACCCTCCGCGAGTGCAGGAACCGCACTGACAGATGCGATCTACCTTTGGATATTTTCTCCAGTCAAAAGGTACTTGCCTCTATTTTACTGTAAGTCATCACTCCTTAGGCGATATTTTTTAGTTTCACCCCTATCCCCTCCCCTACCATAATCGGCAACGCTTCCGCACTGTCTATGGCGCTGCGGATGTCTATGGGCGGCGTTGATTGCTTTCCATCAGGCGACACGTTTGTCTTTCTATCCCATAAAAAAAATTAAGCTTTGTGATATATATATAAATATTATATACCAACAGACAACTAAATAAATGGCTCGTGGGATTCACTATGACGAATTTTAATATACCTAATTTGTTGAAAAATGACGGCGACGTGGTTCGCCGCCCGTCACGTCCTGATTCCCAAGGCGAGAAGCGATTAACGGGGAGCCGTTTCGCTACGATGAATGTGAGAGGAAGAATGGATGAAAGGATGGATGAGTGTGGATAAGGCAGGGAGGGTATGCCGGGATCGTAGCGGATAGAGCTCTGTGCTCTCTGCCAACCCATGCGGGGGATAGGCGTGAATATATAAAAAAAACTAAATAAATAATAGTTAAATATTTTGATGGTGTTTTCAGGTGGTGTTAGAGGTGCCATTGCGTAACAACGACTCCTTGTGGAACGAACAGTTCGTGATAATCTCGGAATGCGAACCCCGGACCTCGATATACCTCACGTGTGTCATCGCCGTGCCCATACTGATCCTCATATTCGCCTTCCAGTAGCTACGGATCCTACTCAGGTCAAATAGTACTACTGTATTTGTTAATTCTTGGTTGTGAATTTCAATTATATACAGGAATGTATGGTATTTGTATGATAGACGGGCGCAAGCGATAGATCGCAATATAATGTGGACAGTCAACAGTTTTACTTAGCTAAGATCCGCGACAAGCAAAATAATAACAGAAAATTAATAATGTGTGTTTTTCTGCTGGATGAAGTGGATTTATTTGGAACTTAAACCAAAAACTTACCGAAAATCGGCCATCAACTCTCCACCCACCAACCACTATACACAACACTTTTTTTTTCGGTACGGATTTTTCGTAAGTTTTTGGTCTAAATTCCAAATAAATCCACTTAACAGAAAAACACACATTATTAATTTTCTGTTGTTGTTTTGCTTGTCGCGGATCTTAGCTAAGTAAAACTTTTGACTGTCCACATAGTGATGGATTTCCGCAAACGCCTGACTCCATTAATAATCGCAATATAATGTAGAATTCCGCCAAATTTCTTAACAACCTAAACTAAACTTTTTTCCTCACGTAAAAAAACCTAACCTTAATCTAATAAATCCCGAATTTTTATCATTTTAAATTTTACTTTTTTCTTCCACCTTAAATTTTATTTTGATAAAAGAGTATAATACTCTTTTATCAAAATAAAATTTAAGATGGAACGAAGAAAAGAGGAAAACAACACATTTTCCTTCCACGTTTTGAATGAATTCAGAGAATAGAGCACATGGCTCCAAACAAACAAGCAAAAAATCGCCAAATAATGTAGAGTTCCGACAAATTGTATTGTAAGCAGCAGTGTATGTCGGAACTCTACATTATTTGGCGATGTTTCGCTTGTTAGGTTAGATTAGGTTTTTTTACGCGGGAAAAAGTTAGGTTAGGTTAGTTTGTAAGAAGTATGGCGGAATTGTAACAGCGCCCGGCTAACAGAGAAAAAGTACGAAATATTTGTTTATTAATAAAATTGAGTTAGGGTAGAAAGAATTATTTATCCACCGAGTTTAAGAAATGTTGTATAATAGTTTCAAAGTAGAAGTTATGATATAGTCAAGCGTATATTAATCACAATATGATTACTGAAATACGATAAGTCAGATTTTGTAGTGATGGACCCAGAGAAGCTGAATGGGTCGTCTCGGATGCAATGGGTCGGCTCGTCTATAATGGGTCATACGGCGAAGTATGTCGTTTCGTACAGCGTGCGATCGGAGGCACAATTCCTTTACCATTCCTCCAACAAAACAAGGGATAGGATTTAATGGATTGAATGAATTTGGAGACCGCTTAAATTGCCATCCGGGGCAAGTGAACCGATTTGCTTAACGCGAATAGAACGAAAATTACTTGAGCATAACTCTACTGTGCTATTCTTATCTTGCGATTGAATCAATTATTCTTTCGTAATTTCAAATATCCCAAATATCTCATAAACATTCTTTTATACACAAAATTGAGAAATAATCTAAAAACTCGATTTGCATAACAAAAATATCTTTTTTTAACAAACAAATGAAATCACTGTAAAATAATTCTTAAAATACAGCTCAATAATCTAATTATATGATTTTTTTCCATAATTCTAAATAATTTATTATAAAGAAATTACAATTCTTATAATTATTTTATATAAAACAACATTGTTCTTATATAATCTGCCACAATACATATAAAACTAAGTTTCGACTGTGGCTTAAAATAATTAAATAATGATATTAATTCTAATACGGTCACATACACGACAATGTTTACAAAGTCAAAAACATTTAGTTGCATGGCTGGACGTCATTTTATTTCTGGGCAATCAGAGGTTTTACCGATTGCGATATCCCAGAGGTTAAATTTACATGAAGTGTCTCAATGACATAAGTATAATTTATTCTACGTAGCTCAAAAAGACAAATGACTTTCAATTGAGAATAAAAATGAAAACTGACGAAGAAGATTGACTGGCAGAGAATGCCTTGTGACAAAAAAGTTTACAATAAGAATAATGAATAATTATTATCCATATATTTTTATTGTAATTGATTGCCTTCCAAAACTATTCGAAGTTAAATTGTTATTGTACTAAGAATTGCGTGGCTAGCTGTTTTTAGAATTTAATATATTTTATGTTTCGTTGATTACTAATCGACTATATCGACCTTAATTGTTGCATCACTAGTTATTTTATATACCTAAAATCGAATTAATGTTAATCGATTTTATAGATTTTTATATTTGATCCCCAAAATACCAAAATATGGTACAAAAATAAATGTATTATGTTAAAATATTTTAGTTTAGAATGTAATTATGAATATTTTATAATCAAATAATAACTATTGCGAATTTATATCGAAATATTATCGAATGTAATTATATTATATTGATATGTTTTAATTGTACGAAAAGATATAAGAGGCTGTTTTTGTGATACTAGTCATAATGAGATATTAATAAATATTTTGTTGGAAATAAAACAAATTATAAATATTATATTGTTTTATTGCTTAGTTTCAATACACAGACGGTTGTTTGTAACTTCCGGCAAACAAAATAATTTCCGTTTTCTTATCAACGATTAGAAAAGCAAATGGTTTGTTCGCTATAAACTCGCTGACGTTTTTAGAGCTTATTATGAATTCCGCAACGAAATTGGCGGTGACACCTTCCTCTGTAACTTCAATGTCGGCTATTTGAGACATCAATGAGGCGTACATTTTATAATCACTTATACCCTTTAAGTCTGCCGAGTCCGGATAAAAAAGTCTTTTCACGCCCATATCGAAAACTAACTCCGGCAAACTGTCGACATCTGATATGATTTTGAACCTTGGCAATTTAACATTGACTAACTGCATCTCCTTTCTTCTGTACAAATTTAAAATTGTTCTTATTCTTATGGCGTTTAAAGAAAAAAATATATCATCTACACTACCCTTTGTAGGCATGAAGACAAGCATTGACACGCGCTCATCAGGACTGCAAGGCAGTTCTAATACTTTAGCATTTATCAAGGGTACTTCGACTAGATTAAAATATGCAATTTGGTTCATCATTTTCACATAACCCAATTCTTTGCCTTCTTCAGAGTAAAACTGTTCCAATTTTGTGTATACCCTATTGAAAGGATATTTCCAATCTCCCCTAAAGTAAGCTGCGTCGACGACTAGTAGAACAGTGAAATTGAAATCATTCGGGTATACCACTTCGGTTATCGCTCCATCCATTTTCGCTTCGATGAGGGCGTTCGCTTCCGCGGCCGCACTCACAGGATCGTTGAAGTTTAGCTCTAATACCTTTACATTATGATCTCTTTCTACTTCTTTCTTAAAAGTATCCTTAACATCAAATAATTCATCAACAATTATCACGCTGGTTCTATTCGTGATCAAACGCAACTCATCATCCATTACGTTCAATATATCTCTTAACTTCCGTCTGAAGCACGCCATTCGGTGATGTCTTGTCACTTTCCATATTTCCGTGTGAGTTGTGCCCTTTGCGCCTTCAGCTAAACTTATGAGTTGCAGCCACGGGGATATTGGGGAGAACACGAAATGACCGCCAGTCTCGTGTGACACTTTATCCAAAATCCGTGCGGAGAATTCATATGATGGTTGTTTGAGTAAATTTAAGGTCGCCTCGTCGCTGCAGTAATATTTGGACAGTACGAAGACACAGCAATTAATAAAGACGATTATTTTAAACATCCTGTCCAATTCTATAAATTAAAACTAAGTAGAGATTATAGTAAAATTAATTATTGAAAATGATTCTGTATTGTATACAACAGTACGTGATACTACACGCACAATGAAACGGCAGAGAAATATTTGCATCCAGTCGCCGTATCACTCAGATAAAACGGGGTCAGCCAGACTGTTTTGTAGTTTCAATGACATTATTGTAGACTTGTTTCTGGAATCACCCACGGATTTCCATTGTTGACAACATTATTTCTGTATTGATTACCACAACAAATTAATTTATTTGTTTTCCTACTATCTGTCTACTTATTTCATCAGGCTCTTGACGTGAATTAATTTTCAAATATTTAATATGATACAAACAAATATTATCAGACATACTTTGACCAAATTGCTAAAGATTTTAAGAAACGAAGATCAAGAGTATCCTTAACCGGTGGGCTTGGACGAGGAAAGTGTGCCGAGATCGTAGCACATGGAGATCTGTGGTCTCTGCCAACCCCTACGAGACAGGCGTAACGATAAGTATGTATGTATGTCGTAATCAAAAGTACATATCATCACGCCTGTTTCTTTTGTCATTGGAGTACGCAGAGACCACAAATCTCTATCTACTACGATCACGGCACATTTTCTTTGCTTCATTCACACTCATCCTTCTCTTCATAGAAGCTAGCCGGTTAAGGGTTGTGTGTTCTTTAATATTCTGTCTGTTGATTAATGGAGTCAGGCGTTACTTTGCGGAAATCCATTACTATGTGGACAGACAGAAATTTTTACTTAGCTAAGATCCGCGACAAGCAAACAAAAACAGAAAAATAATAATGTGTGCTTTTTACTGGAGGAAGTGGATTTGCAGAGAACTTAATATAAATCTTACCGAAAAACTTAACGGTAGTCTGCCGTAGAGTCTACTATACCTGATGTTGTTTCGTATTAAGACACGTGTCGTGTACATTGCGTAGGAGTTGTGGTGTGCGTTTGGTGTTGTTGATAGTGGTTGGGAGGTGGAGAGTTGCTGACGGCCATTTTTTCGTTAAGATTTAGTTTATGACGGCGACGTGGTTCGCCACCCGTCACGTCCTGATTCTCACGAGGGCGAGAAACGACCAATGGAGAGCCGTTTTGCTGCGATGCATGGTAGCGGATGGAGCTCTGCGGGGGATAGGCGTGAATATATAAAAAAAATAATTTAGTCTAAGTTTCCCGTAAATCCACTTCTTCCTGTAAAAAGCACACATTATTATTTATCTGTTTTTGTTTGCTTGTTGGTTTACTGAGTGGTGCTACAGGGGAATCCCTTCCCCTGTAGCACTGGTTTTCAGCCACTCCCTTTCCGCAAGGTGTTATGGGGGAGTTATAATTTAGGTAAAAAGGGAGGGGTGCGTGCGTCTCTCTGTGTGTGTAAGTTATTGTTTCAAAAGTCCTTTTATTGTATTTAAATGCTTTATAAAGGCCTTTTGTACATTTTCTGCAGCAAGTTTTCTATTAAGCAGAGCGGTTTTGTGTTAGATTTTTGCTTAATGCTACAACTTATAATAGCATTCTGTGAGGGGATCTAGATGAATGGGTATGCATTTTGGTAAGTTTTTCCAGAAACTTCTTTCTACGCATCACTACCCTGTGAAACCTGTGTGCGCTACCTCCAGCGATGTTTTCGAACCGATACGACATTGGAACCTTCGAAATAGGAGCTTACACTTTTTTATGAGATAGAAACGAAACGAGCAGGCGTGTCACCTCATGGAAAGCAATCAACGCCGCCCATAGACTACCGCAACGCCATAGGCAGTGCGGAAGCGTTGTCGACCTTTAAGGAAATTATCATTATGGGAGTGATAATGGGAGGGGTATGGGTAGATGGAGGGAGGAGGGTGTTGAGCCTCCGGAACTCGGTCGCTCACCGTACGAAGTGCGGTAAGTATGCTACCACTCAGACGCCGGTTTTCAGCGGGATTGTGGTACTTCCCCGGGCGAGCCGGCCCATTCATGCTACAGGCAAATATTATGCCATTTTTAACAAAATATTCGTCTGCAGCGTGGCTCTACCACTATTAAAAGCCGGCAACGCTTTTGAAATGCCTATGGCACTGCAGATGGTTATGGGCTTCTTTTCTAATCTAGTCGAATCGACCTATAAATTCATATACAGACGACCGAATAAATATATGTATGGATTATAAATATTCATTCTGAGTCTGGTAACTCCGCCAATCAGAATTTTCCTTTCCTGGTCTTTCCTTTCTTCTCTATCCTTCTCCCTTCCTCTCCGCTAATCCACGGTCTGCCGTGCCGGATGCGTTGCTTGGGGCGAGCCTAGTCGCAAGCGTGCCGACCGTCCCGGCATCGGACTCCTTCGCTACTATAGTGCCTTACCATAGCATACAGGGCTCTACTGGAGCTGACGTTCATCCTCTCTTGCGGCTCGTTGGATTCACTAAGACGAATTTTAATTTACCTAATTTTTTGAAATTTTTTGGTTCGTCACCCGTCACGTCCTGATTTCCACCAGGGCGAAAAGCGACAAACGGAAAGCCGTCTCGCTGCGATGAATGTGAAGGGAAAAATGGATGAAAAGATGGATGAGTGTGGAGGAAGCGGGGAAGGTGTGCTGGGATAGTAGCGGATGGAGCTCTGTGGTCTCAGCCAACCCCTGCGGGGCATAGGCGTGAATATATGTATGTATGTATTTATTTGACATCACAAAGTTGAACATATAGTATATATAGGCGTGAATATAAAAAAAAATATTAATTAAATTTTGTTAAAATGAATAAAAATAGAATAACCAAACACAATTAGCTATCAAACAATAACCTCTACTTTATCAATGCTAGGTCACAGTGATAGCGTGTGTGGCGAGTTACTTATGTTCTAGTCACCCCATATGTTTCGTTAAATTCGGACGTCATGACGAAGCTCGTGTTGGTAATATGTGCCTTGATTCCATCTATATTTGGACAATGCACCTTGGAGAAGGCGGAACCGTTTTTCTCGAGGTCGGTGTACGAGTTCTCAATTGAACTGGTGAAAAGGGTCGCTCAAGACAACGAATACCACTTCGTCGTTTCCACTCTATCTCCTTGGACATTGCTGTCGTGTATATCGCTTGGCGCTGAAGACGTCACCTTGCAAGAATTAAGTCGTACCTTGAGACTACATCCACACCAATGCTTTAACAAAATGTTTTATAAAATAGCAAAAAATATCGTCACCCCCGGTGAGAACACAACTTTGTACAGGACCTCAGCGGTTTTCGTCGACGATAGGTTGTCAATCAAGGAAATATTTCAAAAGAAAGTTCACGATACCGGCATCAGTGAAATAAAGCCAGTTGCATTTGACAATTTTGAATACGTGGCCGCTTATATAAATGACTACGTTAGTTCGGCTACCAATGGAGCGATAGATGAAGTCGTGCTGGCTAGCGACCTAGAAAATGTAAGCATGTTGATAGTAGATGCTTTGCGATTTAAAGGATTGTGGAAAACCCCATTTAATATCGAGGACACAGAAGAGAGCGCGTTCTACGATGAAATGGAGAATAAAATTGGTAACGTAGATCTCATGTTCATATCGGGTGAATTCAAAATCAAATCAATAGACTCGATCGGTGCCGATGTGGTGGAATTGCCCTACACAGATAATAAATTTTCCATGCTCCTTTTTGTACCTTATAGCGGTCACAAAGTGAGTGACACCATACACGCGCTAAAAGACATCAGTCTCAAATCGATACTTCAAATATTCAACAAGAGACAGCCGGAGTCTGTAAACGTACAGATGCCCAGGTTCAAGACGTCGTCAGATTTGAACAACATGAAAGAGCTCCTAATAGACATGGGTCTGCGTAGTATGTTCGACAGCCAGGCTCAGTTCTCAGACATATCTGATTATCCATTGTACGTTTCCAATTTGATACAAAAAGCTAACATAGAAGTTACAGAGGAAGGAACTGTTGGGAGTGCTGCAACATCAGCATTATTCACCTTTAGAGCGATGCCGAGGGATGTGAATGCAAACAAGCCCTTCTTCTACATGATCGTGGACAAGAAAACCGAAATACCACTCTTCGCCGGTGCATACTCCAAGCCCAGTTTATACTAATTTTTTTATATTTTTATGTCAACCATATGTTCCTGTGTGTATTTCACGAAAAAACCTGTTTTATCTTTCTGAACATTCATAAAGTTCTGCTATTCCATACAATCATTAAAACATATTGTCTAACTTCTTATTGCCTCTGCGTATTTAGCGTGTGCACCTCATTAAAAATTCTACTTTAGTTTAAAGATAAAAACAAATATTATATTATGTCACGGACACTACCATATTTGTTTAATGCAATAGGTGTTATTTTATTAATAAGAACTTTTTACAACAATGATAAATAAAATTAATTTAATTTAAAAACTTAACAAAAACCTGTGATTTTAGATTGGCCACTGTACTTTGCTAAAGAATAAAAAATAAATCAATTCAATAATTACTTATACAGATCCAAACACCTCCTTGTATTAACATAATAGTTATTCAAATAGCATATTCAGAATTCCATGAATTAGATTTATTAATTCGGCACAAAAACAGGTTAGTCTTGAAGAATACTATATAATATAAACTTAACAACGCCCGAACTATAACTTTTAATAGCATGGCTACATTTTAACAATGGGGTTACTTATATAATAATGAAATACAATAAAATTTAAATTTATATATACTATACTATACTATATTACTATATTACATATACTACTATACTATACTACTTACTTTACTATACTATATTATTAAATTGAAACTTGGATTGGATCAGTGGCGGGGCCCTCCGCCCACGGAGTCAATGGTCGCGGGTTCGATTCCCGCATTGGAATAAATATATGTATATATATATATATATATATTTATAATTATTTATTCCGAGTCTGGTATCCCCCCAACCCGCATTTCCGTTCCTGCCCTTTCCTTTCTTCTCTATCCTTTCTCTTCCTCTCCGCCAATCCACGGTCTGCCGTGTCAAAGGATGCATCGCTAAGGGCGAGCTTAGTCGCAAGCGTGCCGACCATCCCGGGATCGGGCTCCCCCGGTTACTATGGTGCCTTACCTCATCATGCAGGGCTCTGCTGGGGCTGACCTCCATCCTCCCTTGCGGCTCGTGGGATTCACTTCTCAAAGTAGGATGGAGATCAGCCCCAGCAGAGTCCCGCATGATAAGACACCATAGTACCCGGGGGAGCCCGATCGCGGGACGGTCAGCACGCTTGCGACTAAGCTCGCCCCAGGCCACGCATTAATTGGCACGGCAGACCGTATATTGGTGAAGAGGAAGGGAAAAGGATAGAGAGAAGAAAAGAAAGGGCAAGAAAGGTAATGCGGATTGGGGGAGGGGATTACCAGACTCGAAATAAATCGTATGGATTCGTATATATTTATTCCGATGCGGAGGTCGAACCCGCGACCATTGACTCTGCGGGCGGAGGGCCCCGCCACTGAACCAATTAATGGTTTCTTCGTGTATAACAACAGCCGTGTTGTTTCTGTAATAGTACATAACTATTTTAAGAGTTCATCGTTTAAAACACGAATAATATCGCAATCACCTATTACTGTTAAAGATTCTGTCTATTATTAATGGAGTCAGGCGTTACTTTGCGGAAATCCATCACTATATGGACAGTCAAAAGTTTTACTTAGCTAAGAACCGCGACAAGCAAAACAATAACAGAAAATTAATAATGTGTTTTCCTGCTGGATGAAGTGGATTTATTTGAAATTTAAACCAAAAACTTACCGAAAATCGGCCATCAACTCTCCACCCACCAACAACCATACACAACACCAAACACACACTACCACTTTTCCACCTTGTAAACGACACGTGACAACCGAAAAGGACTTTTCGGTTGTCTTCCGTAGAGTCTACTATGCCTGAAGATGCCTCGTGTTGGGGCACACGTGTGTGAAACACGTGTCGTTTACAAGATGGAAAAGTGGTAGTGTGTGTTTGGTGTTGTGTATAGTGGTTGGTGGGTGGAGAGTTGATGGCCGATTTTCGGTAAGTTTTTGGTTTAAGTTCCAAATAAATCCACTTCATCCAGCAGGAAAACAAACATTATTAATTTTCTGTTATTGTTTTGCTTGTCGCGGATCTAAGCTGAGTAACACTTTTGACTGTCCACATTCTGTCTATTATTTAAATAAGAAAAAATAATAGAGTTATATTCTTATGATCAACCATGACCATGAGAATATAACTCTATTATTTTTTCTTTGAATATAATAACTTTGAATAATAATGAATTTTGAATATAATAATGAAATAAACCGGTACTAATTATATCTATGGAAATACACATAGGAAGAATGTGAATAAAATTCACACGCCGTATTTGGACCTGTAGATACCGATAATGAAATAGATACCGAGATAACATTAAAGGAGTACATGATAACTAATTGCGGATGTCTTCTGTGGGAACGTCGATATTATGAGCCGCAAAAAATACCTGACAATCATCACCGTCATTGGTATTGTAGTGATACATTCATAAATGTAACACTAATGAATTAAAACCTTTTATATTATATTACTTTTTTCACATTGTTTGTGGATTCAACTACCCTCGGCGGTCATTCTGAACCGTTACGACATTGGAACCTCCAAAAAACAAGCGTATATATATCTAAAAGGCCGGCAACGCTTCCTCTTGCGGTATCGCGGTTGTCCATGGGCGGCGTTGATTGCCTTCCATTAAGCGACACGCTTGCTCGTTTGCCCCACTATCCCATAAAAAAAAAACATTCGTAATATTCAAATTTAAAATGAAAAAGAAATAAATTGTTATAAAACAAAATGCTTTAGTTCGACTGACGTCTTTTGAATAGACATGTCACCCATCCGGCACATATATATATATATATATATATATATATATATATATATATATATATATATATATATATATATATATATGCCTATCCCCTCGCAGGGGTTGGCAGAGAGCTCCATCCGCTACCATTCATCGTAGCGAAACGGCTCTCCATTAGTCGCTTTTCGCCCTCGTGAGAATCAGGACGTGACGGGTGGCGAACCACGTCACCGTCATTTTCAACAAATTAGGTATATTAAATTCGTCTTAGTGAAAAGTGTGATAAAGTATAATATGAATTAGTTATAAATGTACAATGAAACGCGAAAATAAATTAATATCATTTTGAGGAATTTTATTTGAAGAAGCCCCCGTAAAGATCCCGTCGCCGTAAGCAGTATGGCCGGCACGCTATAGTATCCACATCTATTGCAGACGATTCATGGAGACAACGCCGAGACGTTCTGAGAGTCAACTCCTCTTGTGGCCAAATCAACAGATGCGAAAGCACACAGCACGCCACATGCGTGACAAGAGAGTGTCGCAGAGATTGATAGCGACTCACCTTGGCGCCTTTCCCTTCTCTTAGCAGCAAGAGTCCCAATCCAGGCTTCGTCAGTATACTTGCTGTACTATATTTTTTCCAGCAAAAGTTTGCACCAACTCATCCGCTTTTCCTTAGTTCCTTGGATCATTTCGAAAGCAATAATTAATGAAATATTCACATTAAACATACATACATACGTATAGTCACGCCTGTCTCCCTTTAGGGCTAGTCAAAGACCACAGATCTCCATCCGCTACGATCCCGACACAACTTCCTTGCTTCCTTCACACTCATCATTGTCTTCTCCTCTCGCCGGTTTAGGGTACCTTTGATCTGGCCTATCTAGAGAACTTCAGTAATTTGGTCAAGGTGTGTTCATCTTGGTCGCCCCTACCGACCCTTGGTAGTTGTTCGCCACCCGTCACGTCCCGATTCCCACGAGGGCGAGAAACGACTAATGGAGAGCCGTTTTGCTGCGATGAATGTGAGAGGAAGAATGGATGAAAGGATGGATGAGTATGGAGGAGGCGGGGAGGGTGTGCCGGGATCGTAGCGGATGGAGCTCTGTGGTCTCTGCCAACCCCTGCGGGGGATAAGGGTAAATATACAAATAAAATAAAAAATAAATTAAAAGTTACTAGATATAGGTTAACTTTAATATTTTTTTCTATAAAGTAAATTATCATTGTCTGCTTTTTTAACAAATAAATTATTGTTATTCTTGTTGTAATAACAGCCTTTAGTCTTTGTAATTTTATTCCCCTAACGACCTTTGTGTAACAATTGAAGTGTTAAGTGTTATTTTATGATCAACTACTGCAAAATAAAGGACATTGTAATCACAAAGTGTGCCCCATAAAAAAAAATAGAGAAGCGTGGTACATGGGACGCTTGGTAGATGTGAAACATTGACAACGACTCGGTCTCTAGCGCATGCCCATAGCCACGCGTATGTGACCCCCGTGACTTAATAATTACCCGAAAAAATTAAGTATTATATTCAGTTATCGATATACATTAAATTTGGCGAAGAAAAAAAACTTTTATTTTTATGAAATATTTATTAAAAATGTCCTTAATATACACCAAAAATTATACAACAAAAGATCTAGCTAATTCAAATAGACATCATTATCATTCCAATATGAACTGCACTCAAACCAACCTAATTTGGTCGCGTAATATTTACGTACGGAAGGGATAACAATGAATGAAAACAATTTGTTAGTTTGTAACGTGAAAAATGAACTTGAACGAACAAGCATCATACACTTTCCGTAAGAACGAACGAGATAGACACAGTACCTTCTCGCATGACGTCCGACTTACTGATTGAACAAATAGCACTGTACTAGTGTACTAGAGTGAAAGGCTGCTATACAACTTTTAAAGAGTAAGCGAAGCAACAGTAGTCATTTTTGTACTTAGCTAGCACCTAATGCTTTACTACACTTTGACATTTATATACACCTTATTGCGTTGTAATAAGGGCCATTTTTCAACTTATGAATACATGCGTCTCATGCATAGGAGTAAACAAATACTACGAAGATGGCGTTCAAGTATTTGATGCATTTACAGGATTTCTTTGAAGTCCCATAAAACAATATTTTTGTATGAACGCTATAATATTTGAATGTTACTAACTGACATAAATATTTTTACAAACGCGAATTTTAGTTTACTCGGATAATTAAAAAGTCACGGTGTATCGAGAAGGGAACGTAGCCTGAATCGAGACGATTTCTCGGACTACGGCTTCACTCCTATACCCCGCGATAAGATGTTTAACATGAAAATTTCAACACTTATAATTGATGGAGTCAGTCGTGACTTTGCGGAATCCATTACAAAGATGGACAAACATACTTACTTTGCTAAGATCCGTGTATATAAATGATATTGTGTTTATATGCATTCATAAAAAATAACATTGTGTTTGGGGAGAAGTATTTATATTATTAGTTAAAAGTCCAATTTCTACCGAGAAACGACAGTCAGCAAATCCTCCAGCACCTCACCATATATCAATTGTATTAGTTTATCTACAGTCATCATCATCATCAAGGCATTACAGCCGCGGGTGGGCCTAAGCCTTGTTCAGAAAACCGGCGTCTGCGTGGTAGCTTTGCTACCGAGCTTTGTCCGGTGAGCGGCTGAGTTCCGGAGGCCCAACCCCCCTTCCCCTCCTCCTCTCCCTACCCTTCCTCCTTCCCATAATGACAGTTTCCTTAAGGCCGGAACGCTTCTGCACTGCCTATGGTACTGCGGATGTTTATTGCCTTCCTATCCCATAAAAAAAAATATTGCATCGGCAAAACTTGCTCCTCCTTCCGGCTAAGCATGATTTTCTGTTTATACTACGTTTTACATAAGACAAGATTCTTTCAGTTCGTCTTGATCCCACATCTTGAATCGTACCTCTTTCATTAGAGGAATGAACCGTTTGTTGAAGGTACAATACCTTTTGCCAGGATTTGCGCAGGCACCGTATAAAGACCTGGTCGAGAGGTATACAATAGACAGATAGTACTATAGAGTCAACAGTCAGCGCACACTATAACCATCTGTTCATTTTATTCTGTATTTTAACACTGTATTCTGAACGTTTGTTGTATAACACATATGAATTTATAATTTAATCCTACTAGTCCTATCCTACTAATATTATAAATGCGAAAGTTTGTGAGTATGGATGTATGTTTGTTACTCTTTTACGAAAAAACTACTGGACGGATTTGGATGAAACTTTACAGTTTTATAGGTTATACATAGGAATAACATATAAGCTACAATTTGTAACGATTTTATGCAATTTTGGTCGTAATATAACGATACATGTCAATTAAGTCGGAAAAAAATCTGGCCTCTGAGAGCTATCTTGGCGTACGCTGCCTAAACCATTGGAGTTACACAAAGATGATGTACCGTAGGATTGTTTGTTTTGAATAGTTTTAAATGAAAGTCCGCGACAGCATATATCTACCTTTTATATGGACGCCAATATGACCAAAATTGTGAACCATAAATTAAGTAAAAAAAAATATAATTATTTAAAATGATCTGTCACGAAACTTAATGTGGCAAACCAAATTCCACGCGAGCGAAGCCGCGGGCAAAAGCTAGTCATTTATTACTTTATATTTTTTATTTAGAACCTCATCCGTACAAAGGATTACTTTTTAAAAATCATTATCGTTAATAAAAAAGTTATGTTTGTCCTTCGTGATTAAATAAAGTTAATGTATTATATTGTAAAGGTTATACCTACAGTAGCAAGGGATTTTTTTGTGCTTCATCAGAATTATAATTAATCTGTGGACAATGTATAAGGAAAAATTCATTATCCATATTGTTTTTTTTTATTTAGCTTAAAGAGGAAAAAATAAATATAAGCGCTTTAACCTTTTTGATATTGCTGGCTGGAAAATGCTGGAAAGATTTGCCCACCCAACAATCCAGCTGTCAGCATAGGGACCATTGACAAATTCCTTAACTATGGAGTAACTTAGAGTAAGTTAACGCTTTCGCAACCAGGGTCTCAGGAGAAAAACTGCCACAGCCCAGACGTTTTATTGTATAAATATGATACCAATTATTATTTATATAGTACTGTGGGATGTATATATAACGTTCAAAATAAGCTAAATGAGCAATTTTATAACACGAATAAGTGACACCGGACTATAGATAAATAATTCCATTTGTAGCTAGCAAAGAAACTTGGGTGTTAGCTAGCAAAGAAAGTTAAGCGGTCGACTATTGATTTTAATGACTGATGACCAATTAAAGTAAGATACAATAGCAATTACGTATAATTATTATTCCACTGTCAAGTAAAATAGGATAACAACAAGTATATTGAAGTATACTAGTCAAATAGTAACCTCAAATATTCATAAAATGATATTCTACCAAAACCTATGTACATTTGCAGTAAACTTAATATGTTATGATACACACATTTATTTCATTACATTTCACTCATACGTCTTAATCAAACTATATTGTACAATATGACATTAGAATTAAAAAAAAAAAAAACTGATAATTACATAAAATTATGAAAACGAAATAAAAACACATCGTCACTGATATAAATTGGCGGGAAATTGTAATTTACTTTTTATGTTTTCATTAAATGAGTTGACAGTGACATCTGTTCAAACAATAGCAAGAAACTTGAGCGTTGACATTAATTGCGCTTAGGCCGCTGCAAAAAAGTTTAATGATATACTATATACTACTAATGATATACCATATATTACTTGTATTCAAAGACTAATGCTTATTATTTACTGAACAATTAATAAAAAAAATTAGTTCCTTTCCGCTGAACTTGCGCTGTAGAAGTAATTTAATTAAATTATTACACAATATAGCTCATACTTATATGAAATTATTGAAATAAAAGCACTATATCACTGTTCTAAATCTGCTCCAAAAATTAAGTCATGTAGACAATCATGATTTCTTTTTTCATAAGGTACTGACTAAATATTTAAATCCCTAAATTGTTATCAATAAGATTATCAATAAATGAATGCCTACAGTATAATAAAACATTCAATATATTCATTCCTTTCAACTAAATAATAATATTCAATTGCATTACATTTGTCTGATGATCTAATTTACATATACATTAAATTATCCCTCCCCCTCACACAGTTTTAAGTACGCTCAAGATTTGCGTTGAAACTTATAATTATTAAGTCACTGTCAGATAAGTACACTCGTTTGTCATAGTTTTAGTGTTAGTTTATAAACACTGCAACTGATTTATTGAGTGTAATATCAAATAAAGGAAAGGTGTTTAAAGTTTTTTCATAAATGGAGCTTTCCTTGAATGGAAAATATTTGAAAATAATGCCTAAAAAGTAAGTTTTAACAACATTGTATTTGTAACAAGGCTATCGAATAATTAATACGCACTTTTGTAAATTTTCATTAAACAAACATTAAAAAATGTAAGTGCATGAAATAAGCCACTACTATTGTATATAATTTTTTTCTAACTAATTGCCCAAATAAGTATATAATTTTTATACTACTTTATCTACATAATAATTTTCGTATGGTACTTTAATAAATTTTATACTTAATCAACACGTAAAATAATTCTACCAAATATCAAATTATATTTTTAACTAACAATAATTAGTATTGTAATTTTATCTTGTCACGTTCCAAATGGTTCTATTATTCCACTAACATTAGGGAATATTTTTGGTCAAATAACTACTGTCTGGCCTCTACATACTAGAATGAAATTAACCTTTATTGAAGTCTTGTATTTTCCAGATTTTATTTTAAAATATGCTTGAAAAAAACCACCAACTAAATGCATAAAACATTAACGTTCGAACATTTGAACTTTCAACATGCATGTTGTACATTCTACTGGTCCTCGGATGAGGTTCTGGGAACCCACTGACATTGGTTGTATCACCTTGAGATAATACTTTCTATAACTAGATATTTCATATGGCACATAATAAATTCCCTTTTTGCAACATAAAACATTTTTATTTAAGCTTAATATTAAAATATGTATTTCTATGTTTATCTTCTATGCATTTCTAAACCATTCATTTAATTGTAATTAAACTTTGATAAGCTTTTACTGCTTATGTAGATTGTTGGCCGCAAAAAAATATTTTCTTTGCATTTTTGTCCTCTTATTATAGTAAAACACTTTTCTTTATGTAGCATTGTAAAACAAGCATGGTATAGCTAGTTATATATAATTATTATTTTTAAGTGACTTTTTGAATCCATTTTATCAATGTATGTCATTTACTTGTACTTATTAATGTCATTTAAACTAACTAACTTTGTTGGTGCAGCGACCCAAAATGGATCTTGGCCTCTGAACAGATTTTACGCCACCATGCCCTATTCTGCCCCACCTTCTGCAAGTTGCAGACTTGAAGGTTGCGCAAGCCATCCTCGATCAAATTTTTTCTTTATAAATGTGTAAAATATCATTTAAATCTACTTTATTATTACTAAACTTTCTATCTTTAGTAATAATTAAGATACACCTAATATAGATAGATCACTGGAATTCAATATGACAAATTTTAATTAACCTAATTTGTTAAAAAATGACTGTGACATTGTTCATCACCTGTCACATCCTGATTCTCACGAGGGTGAGAAGTAACTAACAGAGAGGCGTTTCGCTACGATGAATGTGAGAGAAAGGATGGATGAAAAGATAGATGAGTGTAGAGGAAGCAAGAAAGATGTGCTGGAATCATAGCGGATGGAGATCTGTGGTCTTTGCCTACCCCTACGGGAAACAGGTATGACGATATGTATGGATGTATGTACGTACCATTCATCCTGAATACCGCTGTAAATTGAGAGGTGTTGCCAAAAACCCTATAGTTTCTTTTTTTCAAATATAGAAGACTAGTAATGTTTTTTAATATACTAGAATTCTTGTTAACCATTTCAACTAGGTTATAGCATGTAAATAAAAACAAAATGTCACTGATGTAAGTTGGCGGGTGAAATATTATTTTATTAACTTTTTTTTTTTTCAGAGTGTCGGCTGAGACTAGAAATATTTACAAACTGTCCAAAGAACAACTAAATTTCTACGAAGAAAATGGATTTCTGGTTATTAAGAATCTTATAGATTTTGATTCCTTGTACATTTTCAGGTAATGTTTTAATATAAATACCATATCAATAATTTACATTTGACGACCAATTGATTTAGTAATGGTCGCGGGTTCAATCCCCGTATCTGAATAAATATGTGTGACTTACAATTTATTCTGAGTCTGGTGACCCCGCCAGTCCGGACTCAACAAGCATGTCAGGTTTTAGTCCGTTCTATGTCTACCCCCAAAATCATTTTTCGTTTATGTCGACCCTTTGAAGTCAATATCGATTTCCGTCCGTGGGACCGACAGTATCAAAGTTAAAAAATAAACATAATCTCAGTAAAATGTGATCAAATGTTCTTTTAATGAAATTCATTAAAACATTCTAAACATAAATGCGGCTTATCTTTACACATATTACAATACGTAACAACTTTTTTGGTAATATTTGTAGCTTTCTTTCGTCCAAATAGTTTTGACCGACCGATTGGCTCAGTGGCGCGGCCCTCCGCCCACGGAGTCAATGGTCGCGGGTTCGATTCCCGCATCGGAATAAATATATATATGGATTTTATAAATATTTATTCCGAGTCTGGTAACCCCCCCAATCCGCATGTCCTTTCCTGCCCTTTCCTTTCTACTCTATTCTTTCCCTTCCCCTCGCCAATCCACGGTCTGCCGTGCCAATGGATGCATGGCTAGGGGCGAGCCTAGTCGAAAGCGTGCCGACCGTCCTGGGATCGGGTTCCCCCTGGTACTATGGTGCCTTACCTCAGCACGCAGGGATCTGCTGGGGCTGACCTCCATTCTCTCTTGTGGCTCGTGGGATTCACTAAGACGAATTTAATATACCTAATTTGTTGAAAAATGACGGCGACGTGGTTCGCCGCCCGTCACGTCCTGATTCTCACGAGGGCGAAAAGCGAGTAATGGTGAGCCGTTTCGCTGCGATGAATGGTAGCGGATGGAGCTCTGTGGTGTCTGCCATCCCCTGCGGGGGATAGGCGTGAATATATAGAAAAATAAAAATAGTTTTGAATTTTTATCACAACACTTCGAACAATGCCTTCGGACTTATGTCCGTCTCATTCCTATTTATATAAATTATGAATAATTTTTTCACGTTGGATTGGAGTTTCGTCATCTAGCCGCCGTGTGGGTGAGTTCATCCGTCAATTGTCTGCGAAATACCGTGACTGATATTTTTATCCTGTCACTTCTTGAAACATAAACAAGGCATTTTTAAACAGCGGTATTTAGAAATAGCTCAAATGCTTGCTTCTTATACCACTGACCGCCTCTTGGAGGTACGTACGTGGCTTTCCTTTACATCATACGAAAATATTTATATATACATGTATATCTCATATTTATATATACATCTGATACTCACATCCTTGCTTTTCTTTACTCTGTACTACATTATCCCAGATCTCCAGGATATCTTCAGGAGCGTTTCGTTTCTTGTCCCCAGGGATCAACCCTGTCGCACGTCCTCCTCCCTTCTCCTTCGTATTCCTCCGCATCCTTCCAGCCGTTACGGTGGCTCATTCACTGTACACGCAGTGCGCTTGTGGAACTCTCTTCCACATACTATACGTACGTATGTGGAAGCGTGTATAGCGCCTGTCACTGAATGTATTTAAGAGAAGAATTAAAAAAACCTTTCAATATTAAAATATATATATATATATATATATATATATATATATATATATATATATATATATATATATATATATATATATATATATATATATATATATATATATATATATTTATATATATATCAATAGTCGCTTTTCGCCCTCGTGAAAATCAGGACGTGACGGGTGGCGAACCACGTCGCCGTCTTTTTCGACAAATTAGGTATATTAAATACGTCTTAGTGAATCCCACGAGCCGCAAGGGAGGATGGAGGTCAGCTCCAGCAGAGCGCTGCATGCTGAGGTAACGCACCATAGTACCCGGGGAAGCCCGATCCCGGGACGATCGGCACGCTTGCGACTAGTCTCGCCCCTAGCCACGCGTCCATTGGCACGGCATACCGTGGCTTGGCGGAAAGGAAAGGAAGGACAAAGAAGAAAGGAAGGGGCAGGAAAGGAGATGCGGATTGGAGAGGTTACCAGACTCGGAATAAACATTTAAAAAATCATATACATATTTATTCCGATGCGGGAATCAAACCCGCCGACCATTGACTCCATGGGCCCCGCCACTGAGCCAATCGGTCGTCAAGAGGATATATATATATATATATATATATATATATATATATATATATATATATATATATATATATATATATATATATATATCCTCTTATTTATATAGTATTATATTTTGTTGTTGTACACTTATTTCTATCCTCACAGCTTATCTTATCTTTCTTTCACTCCTGGGTTTGCTAGAAGAAAACTCAATTTTGAGTTAAGCTCACCTTTGTACATCTTCTTTCCTTTTAATTCCTGTATGTCGTGTTTTATTTGTACAATGAAGTATTAAATAAAATAAAAATAAATAAAATACAATGAACAGAATCACACATACACCTAAAAGACGTTGAAAATAGCGCGCAAAGAAGAATTCCTCATCTCTGGGTGACACCCTACAACATTGTATCGCTCGCCGGCTGCCCGCTGAACAGAAATGACAGCGAATTCGGCACCGGGCTCAACGTGCTAAATTAAATTATTTTTCAATTAGGTATTCTGAGCTGAGACAAAAAAATGTCAGTGAATCGAGGACTTCAGTCAATCTTTTTTTTTAATTTAACCCGGAGTCAAATATCATTTGTGTATAATTTATATTGTTTTCCTCCAACGTATCTGAGTAACCTTTGCGATGGTAGATCAAGGCCATTGACTCGTATAGATATGAATTCATCGTATTTAACTTTAGCTTAATGTAAACAATTGAAATAAACTTATTACCTATAGGTCTATGTCGAAGAACAACCTGAAAAATTGTCGCTGATGACATTATTAATTTATAGTGTCTTTTTATGGGCAAACGAGCAAGCGTATCACCTCGTACTTGCGTTTTTCCGAACCGATACGACATTGGCACCTTGAAAAAACAAGCCTACACATACCTAAAAAGCCGGCAACGCTTCCGTGACTCCTGGGGTGTCGCGGTTGTCTATGGGTGGCGTTGATTGCTTTCCATCATGCGACACGCATGCTCGTTTGAATAAATATACCTTTCTCTTTCACTTTTAAATAATACACCTTTACTCAAGTAAACTTCTAAATGTGGACAGTCAAAAGTTTTACTTAGCTAAGATCCGCGACAAGCAAAACAATAACAGAAAATTAATAATGTGTGTTTTTTGTGCTGGTTGAAGTGGATTTATTTGGAACTTAAAACAAAAACTAAGCGAAAATCGGCCATCAATTCTCCACCCACCAACCACTATACACAACACCAAACACACACTACCACTTTTCCACCTTGTAAACGATACGTGTTTCGCGCCAACACGAGGCATCTTCAGGTATAGTAGACTCTACGGAAGACAACCGAAAAGTTTTAAGTGGTTTCCGTGGTCCACATAGTGATGGATTTCCGCAAAGTAACGCCTGACTCCATTAATAAACTTCTAAAAGCACATTGAAATCGTCATGTTTTTTGTCTTATATACCTCTATTAGCAGTTAGTCTTTTGAACTTCCAGAATTTGATACGAACATAATAGTAATCACGACCGATTGGCTCAGTGGCGGAGCCCTCCGCCCGCGGAGTCAATGGTCGCGGGTTCGATTCCCGCATCGGAATAAATATTTATATGGATTTATAAATGTTTATCCTGAGTCTGGTAACCCCCCAATTCGCATTTCCTTTCCTGCCCATCCTTTCTTCTCTATCCTTTCCCTTCCTCTCCGCCAATCCACGGTCTGCCGTGCCAATGGATGCGTGGCTAGGGGCGAGCCTAGTCGCAAGCGTGCCGATCGTCCCGGGGTCGGGCTCCCCCGGGGACTATGGTGCCTTACCTCAGCATGCAGGGCTCTGCTGGGGCTGAACTCCATCCTCCCTTGCGGCTCGTGGGATTCACTAAGACGAATTTAATATACCTAATTTGTCGAAACATGACGGCGACGTGGTTCGCCACCCGTCACGTCCTGATTCTCATGAGGGCGAAAAGCGACCAATGACGAGCCGTTTCGCTGCGATGAATGGCAGCGGATGGAGCTCTGTGGTCTCTGCCAACCCCTGCGGGGGATAGGCGTGAATATATAAAAAAAATAAAAAAAAAATAATAGTAATCAAATGTTTCCAAAGTAATATAAATTAAGGCAACATGCCTACAGATAAATCAAAGGCCGACAACGCTTCCGTATTCCCTATGATGTTACGGATGTCTATGAGCGGTGTTGATTGCTTTCCACCAAGTGATACGCTTGCTCGTTTGCCGTCCTATTTTATAAAAAGGCTGCACTGCATGCAAGAGACTTTTTTTATGGGATAGGAAGGCAAACGAGCAGACGTGTCACCTGATGGAAGGCAATCAACGCCGCCCATAGACATCCGCAACGCCATAGGCGGTGCGGAAGCGTTGCCGATCTTTATGGAAAGTGTCATTATGCGAGCGAGAATGGGAGGGGGAGGGGTAGAGGGAGGAGGGGAGGATGTTGGGCCTCCGGAACTCGGCCGCTCACCGTACGAAGCGCGATAGCTAAGCTACCACTCAGACGCCGGTTTTCTGCGGGAGTGTGGTACTTCCCCGGGCGAGCCGTCCCATTCGTGCTACAGACAAATATTATGGCCATTCTTGATAAAGTATTCGTCTGCAGCGTGGCTCTCCTGTTGAATGAGTGTTTTATTTCCCAATAAAAAAAGGTATTCTTCGTTTAATGACTTGTTTATCCTTGTCAACAGGAAGAGATTTCTTGACATAGCAAAAGGTCAGGTGGAGGTTGGTTTTATGGCGGTTATTGAGGAGAAAGCGTTAGTGGCGAAAGGAGCAAAAGGAGAAGACGCGCTTAATAAGGTGACTAGCTTACCTAAATGCATTATTTTTTTTTATAAATTAATGAAATGTATTTATTAATAAGGTGACATGGCTATATGGAGAAATTTATATGTTAACAATATAAATAATTTTTAAAATTTAAATTTATAATAATTTTTTGATGACTAATCATAAAGAACAACAAATCTAAAAAGATGTTGAAAAAAAAATTTTTTTTTTGGTACTTATATACCCCTTTTCACCTAGGGGTATAAAAAATAGTTTACGACCTATTGCCAGACCTACCGAATAATATACAAAAAAAATTATAAAAATTGGTCAAGCCGTTTCGGAGTTTGATAAAAACCACAGTGACACGACATTTTTATATTATATTAGATTAAAAATCTTGTAAATTACCCAATTCAATATTAATAATACATACATATAATTACGCCTGTCTCCCTGTAGAGTTAGGCAGAGACCACAGATCTCCATCCGCTACGATCCCGACACACCTTCCTTGCTTCCTTCACATTCATCCATCCTTCCTCTCACATTCATCCTAGCGAAACGGCTCTCCGTTCGTCGCTTCTCGCCCTCCTAGGAATCAGGACGTGACGGTTAGCGAACCACGTCGCCGTGATTTTTTTAACGAATTAGTTATATTGATATTCCTCATAATGAATCTCACGAGCCGCAAGGGAGGATGGAGGTCAGCCCCAGCAGAGCGGCGCATGCTGAAGTAAGCACGCTTGCGACTAAGCTCGCCCCTAGCCACGCATCCATTGTCACGGCAGACCGTGGATTGGCGCAGAGGAAGGCAAATTATTTGGATTATTGTATTTTACTTGACACTGGCATAATATTGTAGTTGTAACTAATTGCCATCAAATCAAAAGGAGATATATAAATAAATATGTTATATATTTTATGCGTGTGAACTAATAGTGGGAATTTGAAAGAGGTTGAGAACAGCTATATTAGTGGATGTTGTGTTTGTCCTCAGTTACAAGACATCCACTTCGACGATGTATTCAGCATGTACACTGAGCACCCCAGGTTACTGGACGTCGTCTCTCAGCTGATCGGCGATAACATCACCGCCGTACACAGTATGCTCATCAACAAGCCACCGGGGACCGGGAGGCATCCGCCGCACCAGGTAAGATGTGACCAGTCAGAAAATTAGCAATGTGTGTTTTTTTCCGCTACAATGTATGCGAGCGGGAGGTGCCTTATTATAAATACGATCCAAAGTTAGTTCTTTAAAACAGTCGTGCAACATTATACTGGCATCGATCCATTATCATATATAACTTTGTTGGCGCAACAACCCGAAATGCATCTTGGTCTCCGAACAGGTCTCACGCCACCGTGGCCTCTTGTCTTGTTATTGTGATCCACACACGCTCTCTTGACTGCGCGATCTTCCCCCATCCCCTCAACGTTGCTCAGCCAACGGTGGGTGAGCCTTGGTCTCTCCGATTACATTGGTTCGTGCCACCGGATGCTCGATTTCGGCGTTTTATCGATTTCGCCAACTGCCATTTTCGTTCTGCGACTAGAAGTTTCAAGCCTCACAGCCATACGTTGGAATATGCCGAATAATTGTATTATAGATTCGGAGCTTCGTCTTTATACTGAAATGCTTTTGAGAGGACAAAATTGCCGTATAGTTGAAGTTAATTAATAACAATTTTATGTATATTCATTGAAAGAATGTAGCGTGACAGCCTGTTTTCAAAACCATGTGGGTATAAAAACTGGTAAACACCTACCCACCTTTATTTTGTCATTATAGGATATGTACTACTTCCCGTTCCGTCCGGCCGACAAGATAGTGGCGTCGTGGACCGCCATGGACCACGTGGATCTGGACAATGGCTGTCTGTACGTGATACCCAAGTCGCACAAGCAGTACGAACTCATAGCACATAGCACTCCGGTGGTAAGAGCACACCCTTATATAAAAATTTAGACTAGAATTGGCGCAGTGACGTGACCCTTTGCCCACGGAGTCAATTGTCGCGGGTTTAATCCCCGCAATTTTTTTATATATATTCACGTCTATCCTAAGCAGGGGTTGGCAGAGACCACAGAGCTTCATCCGCTCCGATCCCAGCATACCCTCCCCACCTTCTCCACACTCATCCATCCTTTCATCCATTCTTCCTCTCACATTCATCGTAGCGAAACGGCTCTCCGTTTGTCGTTTCTCACCCTCGTGGGAATCGGGACGTGACGGGTGGCGAACCACATCGCCGTCATTTTTTCAACAAATTAGGTATATTAAATTTCGTCTTAGTGAATCCCACGAGCCGCAAGGGAGGATGGAGGTCAGCCCCAGCAGAGCCCCGCATGCTGAGGTAAGGCACCATAGTCCCCGGGGGAGCCCGATCCCGGGACGGTGGGCACGCTTTTTTCGTTATAATAAATAATAATAAAAATGTTTTATATGTTCAGTAGAAATGTTTTCCAGGATTCTTGCAAGCTGTACCACGGTATCCACGACGAGTCAGTAACAGCTCCGGAACATAAGCGTGTACACCTGGAAATGTCTCCCGGGGACACGGTGTTCTTCCATCCGCTCCTCATTCATGGCTCCGGACCGAATGTTTCCAAGGTATGTATGGAATTGTACTATATAAGGTTAACCCAAATAGCCCAATGCTCGCTTTCAGATGCCCTAACAGAAATTCGATTCCCACTAGGAGCGTAAATTATAAAAGTGTCCTCATATGGGTGAAAAAACAAATTATATTCCTCTAGTTTTTTCTGAAAGCAATATCTTTTATTTTATAATATATATATATATATATATATATATATATATATATATATATATATATATATATATATATATATATATATTTTCATACATATATTTCTTAATATTGTTCCATACTTTTACAAACGTGTGGACGCTCTATATTGCTATTCAAAAGCGATCATTGATCCGTTTACCTTCAAAATGGTCATTGACCCCTTTACGTCACATGTTCGAACTGCGGCGTTCTACGTTCATTGTTCTACCCCTTCATTATTATGGATGATTCTTTTTAATTAAAGCTATATTATATATTTTTATGCAAATATAATTTCTTTTGCAAGTTAACAGCTAAACAACCTTTGTCTATGGATTGGTGGAGCTACCAGACTCGGAAAAAATATCTGTAGACCATACATATATTTATTCCGATGCGGGCGATCGAAGCCGCGACTATTGACTCCGTGGGCGGGAGACCACTGAGCCAATTGGTTGTTATTATCATTTGATTTGAAATGTTCGAAGCTTTGGCAACCGTGGTTGCCACCACTGTCTAACTGCATCGGCCGATCAAGGAACAACATTTGTCCATACAGAAATACCGCAAGGCGATCTCTTGCCACTACGCGAGCGGGGAGTGTCACTATGTCTCCGTGGATGGGACGGTGCAGGAGGCGGTCGCCAAAGAGATAGAGGAGGTCATCAGAAAAAGAAATTTACCTTCGACATATGTGGTGAGTGGATTCACCTCAGCGTCACGTACTACGGACATTGTCTATACACTACAATTACATACATACATACATACATATCGTCACGCCTGTTTCCCGTAGGGGTAGACAGAGACCACAGATCTCCATCTGCTACGATCTCGACACTTTCTTTGCTTCATCTATACTCATCACTATCTTCATACAATCTCGCCGGTTAAGGGTACTTTTGATCTGGCCTTTCTTATTAACTTCAGCAATTTGGTCAAGGTATGGTTCATCTTCCCTTATCGACCCTACCATATACATCCGCAACGTACATATAACCAGTGGTACAGCCACGCTGCAGACGAATACTTTGTCAAGAATGGCATATTATTTGTCTGCAGCGTGAATGGGTCGGCTCGCGCGGTGAAGTAGGTACCACACTCCCGAAGAAAACCAGCGTCAGCTGGTAGCTTGCTGCCGCGCTTCGTACGGTGAGCGGCCCGAGTTCCGGATGCCCAATACCCTCCCCCTCCTACTCCCATCCTACCCCGAATCTTGAAATCTATGAGCGGCGGTGATTGCTTTCCATCATGTGACACGCCTGCTCGTCTGACTTCCTATTCGATAAAAAAAAACATTTATTTTACCATCGTATTTCATCCATTTCCTCCATGTGCCCAAACCACCTAAGCATCCCTTTAGTTTTTCATATAATATCGTACTATTTTTCATTCCACTTGCAATTTTTCGAACAGAAAAGACAGGCCTCTGCAATCAGCGTTGACAAAACCCACGTGGCAGAACTATACACATACTATACACCAGTGTGAGAAACTATGCATTCGTTCTTATTGCAGGATACTTGGCGCTTCAAGAACAAACTGGTGAGGGGGGTCAAGTCTAACCTCTAAACGACATTCGCTATTGAGGTTTGAGAATTAAAAAGGTCTACACATTTTGGGTTGTGGTCGATTTTGTGATCATCAAATACAAGTTTATGCATTTTTTGTGCGCGATAGGTGGTGCTTTTTGGAGATTTTTCTGTTATTGATACTTGAAGATTTAGAAAAAATGTATATTGTGTTATATTAATATATGTATACATTAGTAGGTACATTAGGAGCCATTCATAAATAACATGACACGAATTTCATGATTTTCGTCCCCCCTCCCTTTCTAGATCATGGCACTCGTCAACCACGTGCATGACCCCACCCTTCCCGGGTGTGACGTTACACATTTTGCAATTTTACATTCATACATACATACATATCGTCACGCCTGCCTCCCGTAGGGGTAGGCAGAGACCACAGATCTCCATCTGCTACGATCTCGGCGTACTTCCCTTGCTCCCTCGTCACTCATTATTCTCCTCATGTCAAGCCAACCGGTTACGGTACTTCCATTTTTATTTATAAATTTTCTTAAATATCAAAATTCGTATTATTTTTAAAATGTTTCGTTGCGTTTGATACATGTGTGAAACTTATCTCCCTTGCCTCCCCCCCCCCCCTTAGTCACGAGATGTCGTCCAACTTTGTTGTCTCCTACCCACCCTTTCGTGTAACGTAATTTATGTACGGCCCCTAAATTGTAAAAAGTACAAGGAATAACATACGTTGTGATATTTATACATTTATTTGAGATGTTCCCAATAAATATAATTGTACAAAAATACGCTCTATTTATTGCCCTTTTGTTTTAAAGTTTAAATTATTTATAAATATAATGTTATGTGAGAGGATAGAGGAGGAGAGGATGGGGGAGGATCGCGCAGTCAAGAGAGCGTATGTGGGTCGCCCAACTGGACGACGTCCTGCGGGGCGCCCCAGGTACCGCTGGAGAGACATGATCGAACATGAATTACGCAAGCAGAACAGGGCACGGTGGCGTAAGATCTGTTCGGAGCCAAAGGCCAAGATCAATTTTGGGTCGTCACGCCAACAAAGTTAGTTTAGTTAATATTATGTGATGTAGCAAAATGCAAAGAAATAAAGTTTAAATCCCCACCTTCTAAATTTGCGACGGTGCGCTTCTCCCGTTAACTTCTTTCTACGCACCACCACTCTGTGGAATCGTCTGTCTTCAACTGCGTTTCCAAACCGATACGACATTGGAACTAGCAAAAAAACAAAAACTTGCCTATAGCATCGCGGATGGGACGGTCTATGGGCGGCGTTGAATCCTACATCAGAAGACACGCACGCTCGTTTCGCCTTTGTATCCTATAAAAAAATATCTTACAGAATATTTCGGAACTTTTTTGTTTAATACTTCTCAGCCTCTTTAAGGAAGGATTTGCTTGTGTCTACTCACAACGCGAGGCAGATGCATTGTGGATCACAGAGCCAACTTCCACCCTCCAAAGTTCGTGTGAAATAAAAATAGCAATCGAAAATATAACCTTATTGTTTTATTTGTAGTCTTAGGTTCCATAAAATATACACTTACAAGTAATTGTTAACTTACACTCTATTATTTATTAAAATATCGTAATATAAACATCTAATATTAATTTAAATTATTAAATCATTTTAATCTGTGTTATCATAGATTTTAAAATTCAAAACGAATCAAACATTCCATATATAAATTAGAAATCGGATAATAAACGTATCGAATATATTCAAATTTGATATTAAAATAAACAACTATTTAAAATGCAAAAATCTCATTGAAGTAATATTTTGTAACAAAAAAAAATTAAACCTGCAAATTCCTTAGAAATATTAACCGAATACTTAACATATATCCTTTTTCATTTTATATAATAGAAAACATTCGAAATAATTTATATAAAATTTAATGGTATTTATGTATGATATGCATACGATGCTTCCAACACACTTTATTCATATAGAGTTTATTGAATTAAAATTATTATAACTTTTAACCTCATATACCTTCTTTTCTTTGAAGGCAATCAATTACAATCATGCCAGTGTCAAATAAAATACAATAATATTAAACTCTTGAAATGTTGCGATTATGATGATATTCAGCTTGTCATGTAACGTCTTGATAAAATGGTGGCTATTGTACCAAAACATTTAATAGACTTTTTCAGTCAACTTAAAAAGTTACGATACACGCATTTATTTCATATCACTTCACTTATACACCTCAATCGAACTATATTGCATAATACGCCACCACAATTAAACAATATAACTGACAATAACATACGATTATGAAAATGAAATAAAAACACGTCACTGATATAAGTTTGCGGGAAAATATCGGGGTCTAGTTTAAAGGTTTTTCCGCGCTTTAGGGATGAGTTTCGTTTCATACAAATTAAAAATAAAACTTTAAAATATAAAAATTATACATATACGCGAATGATATTATACACCACAAGCTTAATTTAATCATCTTATATCGTCCTAAATGTAATTTGGAATGTATATAATATTATTATCTAACAATTTTTAACCCTTTTAAAAATCACCAAAATACAAGAAGTAAAAACTTTTACCAAAACATAAACTTAAAATCAATATCCCAATATTTCCCTTTAAAATTATTTTCCAACATTTGTCAACTTGACAGGTCACACACAATGTCAATTTATAAATATACTTATTAACTATTTCTAAAGACATTTATTTCATGTCGAAACATTGTTATATTACAATATTACCATATACAAAATATATTGATATAGTGTCACACAGGCCTTTTTATGTCACTACAAAGATAAATTAATTGAATGAAATATATATCATAGATCAAACTTAATTATTATTACCAGATTCACGCACATACCACTATATTGTTTTACTTTATAAAAGTTAAAGCCACAGATTATTAATAAAAAACCTAATATAATATTTTTACTAATGTAATTTCAATTGTAAGGTATGTAAACGTAATCATAATATGATATGATTTAATGAATTTTAGTTAAATGTAATTCAAACTATTGTTTAAGTAGATAATTAAGAAAATTAGTTTATAATTTTGTAATAATTTTAAAGGATAAATACCGAATTTTTCTCCTGTTTCTAAGTTATTAAGATTATTTCGAGGTTAATCTTTCTATTACTTATCTCTAAGCACACATCAGCGTACTTGCAAAATATACATCTATTATACATACCTAGTGAAGTAATGTAGATAAAACAAATTATATTTACATTAGTCTATTTGTATACAGGTGACCACATTTAATAAAGAGAAAATTAAGTAATATATTAAAATTAAACATAACCTTATTATTGTGTAAAAAAATTACTTGATATTAAAATACCATAATTATGAAATAAAAATAGTTGTGGACTGTAATGTATGTAAAAATTATATTTTATATCTAACTGGTTTTTTTTTAATAATAGTAACGAATAAATAAGGCGCCAATCCATTAAAATAAAAATGAGTAAACCAAAATAACAATAAATAAATACTGTTTAAGAATTACTAATTCTGTTTGACGTAATAGCAATGTTTAATGAATGTCTCTGCATTTTATTTTAGCAATAACTTTTCTCTAGTAAAACTATATATGTGACCACCGTAAGTATTCTAATAAAGAGGCGAAAGAAAAAAAATAACTTATATTTAAAACTGTGACACGAGACTAGATCTGGTATAGATAAACAATATCAATTATCTGTTAAAATAAATGTATACTATTAAACGTGGAAAATAAGAATAAAATCTAATATAACTATAAGTGCCTACATTTTACACAGAAATAGATTATGTGTTTAAGCGATTATGTGTTTAACAAAATGTTTTTAAGCGAGTTAAATTAATAATTGCAAACTAGAGACTATTTTTTATGCTTAGCTGCATAAATTTGTTTTTTATTGAAGAACACAGTAATATTTGAATTGATTTCATACATTTTAAAAAAATATTTAACGAGAGATGCGAATTCTTCAATGTTATAATCTGTGGTAAGCAATAATATATATCCGAATACTTTTTCTTTTCTTTTTTTTATGGCAATTAGTTATAGTTGTAACTAATTGCCATCAAAAAAAAATAGCCAGTGTCAAGTAAAGTAAAATAATATCCAATCTCTTGAAATTGTAACAAGTCAGATTATCACGTTACGTCTTAATAAAACACTTAAGTACTATTGAAATTGTACACATTATTAAACAATGTTATGTTTATAAAATATAAATAGTATTAGTAATATTATTTACTAATACTATAATAAATATAATAGTATTAGTAAATAATAAATAGTAATAATGTATATTTTTATAAAATATAAAACTGTCCCCTCATTGCTGGTAACCGCGCAATTCATTGCTTGTTGTTTTCATCAGAAATCTGAAATTAAAAAAAAATATTGACTAACATATCACAAATTAATGTAAAATGACACAAATTTTTCATTTTACCCATTAGCAAACGTAAATAATTCACACACGGTTAGTTACAGTCCCAGTGCTTGAGTCGTTATCTAATGTTATACGGTATATGGTTCTAAACATCAATTTGGTTTATTATGATTTATTTATGTAGACAAATTTAATTACATTTTATTTGTATATCAATAAATTATCAACTACTTAGAAGGTAATCAAACGATTTTTTTTAAACAATACGATTTAAATCAAGTTATCAGTGTTAAAATCGAGCCCCATTTAAAAAATAGTTAATACAAACGTTTTCTATATGTCGATATTACCTATAAGAACAAAATTATGGGAATATATAGCTTTGTTTTCTGATGCACAGTAGATAATTTATCTGTCTATCTATTTACAATATATTTTTATATAAAAATATAATGTAAATATATAGTGCTATATATTAAAGATATCAAGATTAAAAAATAATTTTAAGAATTCTACTTAAAAAGATTTTGATATCATTTAAATTTAATAAGAGATTTTTCTAAAATCACTTATTAAATTTAAAAAAGCAATTAAAATTTATTTTACTAAGACTTGCGTGAATTCAATTCCTCATAAAAATTTAGATTATCAACTTTGTTTTTTTTAGCGCATGCTTATACACAAAAATTTCACTATACATGTTCCATTATGAATTAGTTACAAATTTTATTTAAATTATAAAAACATGTTACAAAATACTATTTACATGTTTTAAAATCATTGACATTACTGCGAATGAATAAAAAAACATGTTAGATGAACCTTTTTATTAATTATAATTAGCTATTAAACTATATTTTAAATTACTATTTACACAAATAGTAATAATAAACCCAGCACAATAATTTAAAACATAAGTATTTTTAAGTATCCACATATTTTAGTAACTGAAACATAAAAAACCCAAAACACCCAAATAAAAATAATATTTACCTTTGAAAGAACTCAATTTTAATTTACAGTTTAAAAAGGCCAAAATGAAAGCCATTATTTTAAAATTCAATTTTATTTGTTTGTTATATTAAATAATCCTTCTTGTAAATGTATAACAGCGCCACCTATTGTATTAATGCTAAATTATTTCGTAAAAAAATAGCAACTTAACTATTGATTTTATATATTTTTTTCCTAATATAACGAATATTTACAAAAATAATTCAGCTAAATTTTATGCTATACTTAAACATGGAAATAATATAATATCTTATATTGGAAAACTAATTATATACAGTACAAATTACTCTACAAAGTAGTAATTTATATTACAATAAAGCATATATTATATAAGATTAGGTACCACGTATTAATATATATTAATACCTATATAGGTATACGTATTAATATATCTAGATAATGAGCAAATATCATAATTTGTTTATGATGAAATGATGAAATAAAACAATAGCAGATAATTTTAAAAACCGTTATCAATATTTAAATAGTTGAGACCATAGCGCACTACGGCATAGGATAGGAGGAAAAGACTTTTAAAGTTATTTTTTCTCTTATGGCAATTAGTTATTAGTGTTTTGCCAGTGTCAAGTAAAATAATAACAAGTATCTTCAAATTTTAAATTTAGCTTGTGAAGATACGTCTTGATAAAATGGCGGCCGATCTACCAAAATTTGCATGGACTTTTGCAATCAAATTTAAAAGACACGATACATGTACACATACACATTTCATTTCACTTTATTTCTACGACTTACTCAAACTAAATTGAGTAATACACCGTCAGAATTAAATAAGACAACAGATAATAACATGAGATTATATTAGAAAAGTAAAACCTCAACGTCACTAATATTATTTGGCGGGAAAACTCCATGATAATTTTATTTTGACCATTAGGAATAATCATTTTGAATTGTTTTAGAATAATTCATTAATAAAATATGTAGATTAAAATAAACTTCGTCTATTTCATCGATACATTGAAATATTTATAACCAATCTATTTCAACTTAGCAATATTTAGATTAGTTAAAAGAAACTAAAATTGTAATAGAAGTTGTCTATATAATATACACTACATACATATATACCACTACTATGAATACTAGAAGAATCTATTGTTACCATTTTTATAAATCTCTCTAAGAACCATTGCAAACAGGGTCTTTGAAATTTTAATATATTATCGGTTTAATTATCAGAATTAGTAAATCGATATGAGTATATTCTAAATAAACAAAAAAGAACTGATCGAATAGAATAACTTTTAAGATTATCCGTTAGATGGCGCTGAAAGTAAAGAGTGAGTTTTTTTTTATATGGCGTTAAGTAATTTCTGATAATTGGACCGACGATAAATATAACTGAAATATGCACAATGAAAGAAAATTTCAAGAAAATACAATTAAAAATTGTTATTAAAGCTTTTTATATTTATTCTAAGTCATCTTTCACAGTCCATATATGTCCTATGGCTCGTCACAGGTGCTCTCCATTTTTGGAGAATGGCCATTAGATAGATAGATAGATACCTTGTTCATTCAAGCCACAATAGAAACAACATCAGAACTAACAATCAAAATAAAATTCAAGCTGAGAAATTCGAGTAAAGTAATACACACATTTTCAGAATAACTTAAAATTTCAAACATTAATGTGTCTTGAATAGACCTTGACTCAGCTTTAATGCTGTATTTGTCAACTACAGCGCTGGTCATTCTGCCAACACCTGTTTTATATTTACCCACCATGCATGTTCACGGCATTTCAGTGAGACCCAGAGACACGCAATAAATACATGTAGAACATAACATATATTTATCGCAATGCGGAAATTGAAGCCGCAACCACTGACTCTAAAAGCAGTAAATTCGCCACTGAGCCATTGAGGTAATAAAAACAAAATGTGTGAGTCCTATTTTACAATCTAGACTGCATATATAAATAGATAGATATATTCTTTATTGTACACCAAAAACAAAGTTATACAATTATTGTTTGTAATATTTATATACAAATGGCGGTCTTATAGCTAATAGCGATTTCTTCCAGACAACCGTATAATGGACACAATGTTAAAAAGATAATTTGATGTAGGTTGGTGACACATTATCGTCAGGATGATTGAAAAAATTTATTAACAAACAAAGTTAATAGACCTAATCAAATATATAAGTATATATAAATATGAGTTAATCGTAAATAATAAACGAATATATAAAAAGATACATAGATAGATATTTGTAAAGATAGACAGTGATATTAGCCAAGTTTTTTGATACCTCAGGTTTGGTTTGGAAACGCTATTTTGGTCTATGCGATATCTGATTTACACCCTAGGCCTAACAAACACCCGGACCACCTCACCTTCGTGTTTACGCTGGGAGGGCATGAAGTAAAAATCGGGTTGCGGTGCTGATTCTGCTCTTGGGCCTCTTGGAAGAGAATATGCTGCTCTATCACCCCTTACCCCATAAGATCTGTAAATAATAATAATTCTTTATTACAAACACAATTTTTGTATTATATACCATAAAAATTATATGGAGTAAATGAATGCGTGACAAGTTGAGAAAGGGATGCTTAGATAGTTTGGGCACATAGAGAGGATGGACGAAAGACGACTGGTAAAAGGAATTTGCGTTGTGGACGTGGATGGAAGGGTCGGTAGGGGAAGACCAAGGAAAACATTAACCCACCACGCTTGTCCAATGCGGATTGGCGGGGTTATCAGACTCGGAATAAATATATGTAGGGGATACATATATTTATTCCGATGCGGGGATCGAACCCGCGATCATTGACTCTGCGGGATGGGCCCCGCCACTGAGCCAATTGGCCGAAGGAAAACATACCTCGACCAAATTAGTGAAGTTTTTAGGAAAGATCAAGAGTACCCTTAACCCTCGGGCTTGCATGAGGAGAGTGATGAGTGTGGAGGAAGCGAGTAATGTATGCCGAGATCGTAGCAGATGTAGATCTTTGGTCTGTGCTTACCCTTACGGGAAACAGGCGTGACGATATGTATGTAAAAATTATATTAGAAAAAAATGTACATTTCATTCAGATTGAAGCCGATTGAAATTGGTATCCATAAGGCGCGAGTTGAATCTAGCAAACAACGGTTTTCATTATAGAGTTGCGCACTCTGTGAAGCAACGAGGCTGTTCGTTTTCTCCAAATGCGCCAAAAACCATCGGTGCGGGCTCTAACGCAAGATAAGAAGATTATAAATATAAACTTATGGATTTGATGCATAAATCTGCCGGCTCGACTGGGGAATATATTATTAGGTGTGAAGTGGTAGAGTTTTTTTTAACAGCCCATATATGTCCCATTGCTGAGCACGGGCCACTCCATTTCTGGAGGAATGGACGTTGACCCACCACGCTTGTCCAACGGATTGGCGGGGTTAACAGACTCGGAATAAATATTTGTAATACATACATATATAATTATTTCTATTCGAACCTGCGACTATTGCGGGACTCTGCGGGCAGAGGGCCCCGCCACTGAGGCAGTTGGCCGTCACGGTGAGTATAGAAATCCGCAAATCTAAATTCCTTCCCCCTTTCCTTATTTCCGACTTTCTTAGGTTAAGGATATTAATAATGGGGGGGTATTATTATCACTCTTACCCTAAGAAAGTCCACGTATATTGTATAGTTTATGCTTTTTGCAGTTACGTGATAGAAGGAGTGGATTTACAGCAACACTCCACTTTCCAACCACTATAATTCCACTAGGATCCCGGCTTACTTTCTAAACCTTTATGAAGAATAGACGATGGTGATCTCTAAAACTTTTACTTAGCTAAGATCCGCGACAAGCAAACAACAATTGATAATTAATAATGCCGTGTTTTACTGCTCGATGAAGTGGATTTACAGGAAAATTAATCTAAATCTTACCCAAAAACGGCCGTCAGCAACTCTCCACCTACCCACCACTATACACAACACCAAACACACACTACCACTTTTCCACCTTGCAAACGATACGTATTTCGCCTCAACACGAGGCATCATCAGGTATAGTAGACTATAAAAGAGACAACCGTTAAGTTACATAAAAAAGATTTAATTTAAGTTCCTCGTAAATCCACTTCTTCAAATAGAAAACACACAATATTTCTGTTATTGTTTGCTTGTCGCGGATCTTAGCTAAGTAAAAGTTCTGACTGTCCACACAGTAATGGATTTCCGCAAAGTAACACCAGACTCTATTATTCAATTAAATCATCTATATTAATAAGATGGATGTATTATGAAAAATATAAACAACAAAATTAAAATAATTTGTGATATATTGTATACTTTACACATCATGACAACGGTATACGGAAAAACTTAATTTAAGCCCGTGCATGCCGTATAATAATGTGAAAAACAAAATAAATGTAATGTATTATAAATAAATAAATAATTACATGCTCTTTTTATATAAAAAATAATCAAAAAGTTACACACGACCGTGACAGGACTCGAACCTGCAATCTTCGGATCCGAAGTCCGACGCCTTATCCATTAGGCCACACGGTCATATAAATTATAACCGAATCTTTGTATCCGTAACTTAAATCACACAAGCCTAAGTATATTGTATTGATTTTCTCACCAATTTAGGTCAAGAGATGAAGCCTCCGGTTTTATTATTCGAACTGTGTGTAAACAATAGAAACCGGATGAAATGACCAGATTAAAACCGGATGAATCGGAAATATGACTGATTTTATTGTACAAATTATGTCTATGTATTCTATTAGTTTTAATATTATATGATTTAAAAAGTGATATAAGTTTGTATTTTTGTAATGTTTTTTTGCACTTTATTATTCTGAACAAAGTAAGTAATGTCTACACCGTAATCTTGGTACCAATAAGTTGTTAGCTTGTCTTGTAAATTTTTTTTTTGCAATTTGTACTTTTTTCGTGAATTATTTCAATATATTCCGCATTTATCAAGTTGCGCATATACAACAAATATATTTATTACTGTTCTTTCCTCTGAGGTTTCGTGGGTTTTCGGTTTATCGCGATAAGAAAACTAAAGATTATGTCAACATTTTTTTATTAGGTACCCCACCCGTGCGAAGCCGAGGCGGCCAGCTAGTATATCGACACCTCCAAGGAAAAGTGTGCCAACTTAATTTTCTGTTTTTGAGGAAGAACCGCTCATTAATTATATTCCCAAAATTTATCTCACGATGGCGAAAAGCGACTAATTGAGAGCCGTTTCGCTACGATGAATGGTAGCGGACGGAGCTGTGTGGTCTCTGGTAATATGCAGGCAGGCAATATATAATAGAATTATGCAATTTTGACAAACAATAATTGTACTCAGCCTGTAAATATAATAAAATAGCTTTAATTATATAGCAAATATCGACATTTTTCTTTAAACGCTACGCTTGTAAACCTACGGTTTTTGACTTGACGTTGAATACTTTGGAGTTATCGATATGTTTATATCAGTAAGTCCATATCATTGTCTAGTGGTAGAGCCACGCTGCAGACGAATACTTTGTCAAGAATGGCATAATATTTGTCTGTAGCATGAATGGGCCGGCTCGCCCGGGGAAGTACCACACTCCCGCAGAAAACCGGCGTCTGAGTAGTAGCTTAGTTAGGCTTCGTACGGTGAGCGAGAGTTCCGGAGGCCCAACACCCACCCTCCCCTTCCTCCTCC
Organism: Baronia brevicornis; assembly: GCA_031353405.1. Classification (NCBI taxonomy): domain Eukaryota; kingdom Metazoa; phylum Arthropoda; class Insecta; order Lepidoptera; family Papilionidae; genus Baronia; species Baronia brevicornis. Next base: position 1,049,159 of record JASFAT010002976.1, read on the forward strand.
CTCCCCTCCCACTCTCATAATGACACTTTCCTTAAAGATCGGCAATGCTTCCGCATTGCCTATGAGGCGGATGTCTATGGGCGGCGTTGATTGCTTTCCATCAAGTGACACGCCTGCTCGTTTACCTTCCTATCCCATAAATAAAAAAATCCAGCTTACCCATACTGGGATCTCGGCCTCTGTAGTGACCTAGTTTCGTGGTAGTACTGAGCGGCGCTGTTCGGGTATTTGCTTCTGCCCGTCGTGCCGTTCATTGGCGTCTTGCTCCCTTCCGGGGTTCGATGCCCGTTGGACTTTGTACCGTTGGCCTTCTGCCCGTTGTGCTGCTTGTGTCCACTCGATGGGCGCGGTGGTGGGGGGCTGGTTGGCCGGGTGGGGGGAGCGCGGGTTCTCAGCACAGCGGTGGATGCGGTGCCGGTTCCCGTGAATTTGTCATCGTTCTCGAAAGGTTCGAAAGCGTAGTTGGTGTTCGCCGAAGGGTAGTCCTTCCAAGCGTTGTGGGGAATGAGCTGATCCTGAATGTTAAGAAATATCCATATAAAGTACAGACTTAACCCCTTGCCGTGCTTTAACGAGTCTGATTCGTGATAAAAATTTTGGCCCAAATATGAATATGACGAGCCAGATTATTAATGGAGTCAAGCGTTACTTTGCGGAAATCCATCACTATATCCGCGACAAGCAAACAATTACAGAAAATTAATAATGTGTGTTTTCCTGCTGGATGAAGTGAATTTATTTGGAACTTAAACAATAAACTTACCGAAAAATGGTTGCTAGCTTTCCACCCACCAACCACTATACACAACACCAAACACACAATACCACTTTTCCACCTTGTAAACAACACGTTTTTTGCCCCAACACAAGGCATTTTCAGGTATAGTAGACTCTACGGAAGAAAAAGTAATTCAGACACTTTTCGGTGTTTGGTGTTGTTATACACAACACCAAACACCGAAAAGTGGTTGGTGGGTGAAGAGTTGCTGGCCGTTTATTGGTAAGTTTTTGGTTTAAGTTCCAAATAAATCCACTTCATCCAGCACGAAAACACACATTATTAATTTTCTGTTATTGTTTGCTTTTCGCGTATCTTAGCTAAGTAAAAACTTTTGACTGTCCACATAGTGACGAGCCAGGCTCGTGAATAGATGATAGTCGGGCCAAACGTAACCGTCACGAGCCGAGGTCGTCGTGTACAGATAGTCGGATCAAACATAAACATCACGAGCCTGGCTCGTTGTTGAATGTTAATTTCTATCAGTACGTCACCAGAGTTAGTCACGAGTCTCATAATTGCTGTTACAAAGTAGTTTATATATTGATATTTAATTTTTAAATACTATAGAAGATATTAGTGAAGAGGAAGGTACGACGTGTTTACCACGCGCTGACGCGTAACACTAGGGCCTGAGTTTCGTCGAGCTAAATGGCACGGCCAAGGCGCTAATTGATTATATGAGAAATACTATAATGGAAATAAATAACAAATTGTACTGAGTAATGATCATCATCATCTTTCTTCTTCTTCGAAATATTCTGAAAAACTAAAAGAACCCAATATCATAGGCGAGATCAAAACAATATGACTCCGGTGGCTGGATCACGTTATGTGAATGGGAGAGGATTTAGCCGTCAAACGAGACTACTTCGGGTGGCACAAGAGCCGTCACCCGGTGATGCCGTGGAGAGAGAGAGACCTGAAGGAGCTCCAAGTCCAAGTTTGGGTCATTGCGTCCGCTTAATTAAGTAAGTTATTATCATCATCATTAATAGTCTGCGACAGTCCACTGCTAGATATAAGCCTCCCCCAATATTAAATCTTCGGCTTCACGCATCCAGTCTCTGGCAGCCGTCTTGAGCAGATCGTTGCACTATCTAGCCGTAAGGCGTCCCACACTACGTTTACCGAGACGCGGTCTCTACTCCAGCACTCGTCTACGGTTTTCGAATCTCCAACAAACGTGACAAACTCATTACCACTTCACTTTACTAATTTGAAAGACTACGTCGGTGACTTTGGTTCTCTACCAGATTTCTTAATTCCGAATTATACCCATCAGAGAGATTCCGAGCATAATTCTCTCCAACTCTGAGCTTGTTATGAAGACGGACTGTCAGTGTCCACGTTTCGGCACTGCAATAGAGTATAGGCAGAAAACACTGGTCGAAGACTTTTGTCAAGAATTGATACTAAGTTCCAATTGTATACTACACTATACACATTTTCAACTTTATGTATGAATTTACATTAAACTTTATGGTAATGAAATATATTAAAGAAACGGTCCGAATATGGAGCCCTGTAAAACTCCAACAAAATTAATAGGTTTAAAAATTCTGATTTTATGTTATATACACATTTACTTACCTAGTACTATAATTTTTAAATAAGGAACTTATATTCAACATCACTCTTACCATAGTTTATGGTTTTTTCGTTTAAATCTTATGCTAAACTTAGTCAAACGCCTTATATAAAATTCACAAAAATATATTTTGTAATGTAAAAATTCTTTAAAGAGGCTTGATATTAAATTTAAAACATTCCTCATTTTATCTAAAGTCATTTCCATCCGTTATTTATAATAATTTATATTATTCAGAAATTATATAAATCGAAATAAATCCGATAGATGGATTTTTGGCAACTGCGGTAGCCAGAAATCAAAGCTAGACCAAATTTTTGGCAAAATCTATTGCCATCAAGCGAGGTATCGGTTAGGATAAGCTTACATAAAGTTCTAACCTTCGACTTCCTTGCTCTGGCGGCTCCTAGAGTGCAAGCCGCTTGTAACAAGGCCAGCAATATCAGCGCGCCCACGCAAGCTACCACCACGTACAGCTTACCCCCTGGCCCACCCCACCATGCCACGCGAGGACCTTCCTCCTCCATTGTCGGCCGAGTGGACACCACTGAAAACATTTCTTCATATTGAAACCACATTTTTTGCAACTCATATATCATCACCTTCAAGGAATACTACGCCAACTTTAATTTTAGGTATTTTCCGTTTTTAAGGGAAAACCACTCATTAATGTAATATAATGTTCCCAAAATTTAATAAAAAATATCAAAAAATATTTTATTTAGATCTACATAACGCCAAATTAGCGTACTTTTGAAAATCGTGCGACTAATATGATTATTCTGCTACTAATAATACTAATAAACAACCCATAGACTGCCGAATATGATTATTCTGCTAGTAATAAAACTAATAAACAACCCATAGACCGCCGAATATGATTATTCTGCTACTAATAATACTGATAAACAATCCATAGACCGCCGAATATGATTATTCTGCTACTAATAATACTGATAAACAACCCATAGACCGCCGAATATGATTATTCTGCTACTAATAATACTGATAAACAACCCATAGACCGCCGAATATGATTATTCTGCTACTAATAATACTGATAAACAACCCATAGACCGCCGAATATGATTATTCTGCTACTAATAATACTGATAAACAACCCATAGACCGCCGAATATGATTATTCTGCTACTAATAATACTGATAAACAACCCATAGACCGCCGAATATGATTATTCTGCTACTAATAATACTGATAAACAACCCATAGACCGCCGAATATGATTATTCTGCTACTAATAATACTGATAAACAACCCATAGACCGCCGGATATGATTATTCTGCTACTAATAATACTGATAAACAACCCATAGACCGCCGAATATGATTATTCTGCTACTAATAATACTGATAAACAACCCATAGACCGCCGAATATGATTATTCTGCTACTAATAATACTGATAAACAACCCATAGACCGCCGAATATGATTATTCTGCTACTAATAATACTGATAAACAACCCATAGACCGCCGAATATGATTATTCTGCTACTAATAATACTGATAAACAACCCATAGACCGCCGAATATGATTATTCTGCTACTAATAATACTGATAAACAACCCATAGACCGCCGAATATGATTATTCTGCTACTAATAATACTGATAAACAACCCATAGACCGCCGAATATGATTATTCTGCTATTAATAATACTAATAAACAACTCTTCGACATCTGCAATACCATAGACATTGCGAATTATTTTTTTAGGTTTCATACAGTGTTGGTGCGAGGAAAATTTTTTTTTTTATATATTCACGCCTATCCCCCACAGGGGTTGGCAGAGACCACAGAGCTCCATCCACTACCATTCATCGCAACGAAACGGCTTATATAATTTCTTTCATTAAGAGAAATTTTCTATTATCTCTTTTATTGAAGAAATAATATTTTAATTATATTAAAATATTATATCTTATTTTAAGTAAAAAGAAAAAATATATCATACAATATTTTCTACAGTACTCACAACTTGAAGGTTCAAAAGCGAGGAACAGTGGATCCACGTTCAAGTTTCCAACTCTTCCCTGCAGTATCGTATCCCTAACCACCCTCTCCCATTTCTCCTTATCGCTCTCCTGCTCCGTAGTGTTGCCTTCACCAGAAACGCTGTCATCCAACGACCGCGCGCTAGACCCTTCGATCGTGTTCAGATCGATCGATTTGAGGGTTAGCTCGGCTATGATTGCTTTGGTTTCGTTTCTGTAATTGAAAAATTTACGAAAGTGTATTTAATTATTATATATTACATTATCATATTATGATAATATTGTATAGATACTAAATATATTTATCTGTATGTAAAATTCATATTGATAAATGAACTGGATGAGTGGCGATCCAGTACGGTGCGCATTTTCCCAAAATTTTTTCTTCCAGACATCAAACTGTAGAACCAGGTACATGCAGCGGTATTAAGGAACCGACACGACATTGGAACCTTCATAAAAAAATGGCTTAAAAGCTGGCTACTCTTCCGTAATATAAATAGTGATGCGGATGTCTATAGTTTTGCAGAAGTCTATTGTGTTGCGGATGTTTATAGTGTTGCGGATGTGTATAGTGTTGCGGATGTCTATAGTGTAGCGGATGTCTATGGGTTGTGTCAATTGCTTTCCATCAGGCGATACGCTTGCTCGTTTAGGATCCACTCATACAGACAGGCTCGGAGAGCTTTCTTTTCACACAGACCGGTGCAGAACTGACTGGAGGTTGGCTGAAGCCGTTTCACATATACCCGCTGGAAGAGCACTGTTAGAAATCGGAGCTGGTCGGCTCGGCGAGCGCGAGAGATCACGCAATCGAAGCCGATCGACGTCATCAGAGGCAGCCGATCGGCTTCTCTTATTTTTTCACATTAAGCTTATTAGACTAGCTCTCAAGAAAAAAAAATGAAGTAAAGTGTAAAAATAAACCTAGTTTCAATCGTCCAAAACTTTATTTTAATTGCGATCAAAATCTGCTCTCCTCTCTTCTTCTAGCTGGTCTAAGTGAACAGACCCTTACCTTCCTTTATCATAAAAAAAATATATAATTTCAAAAGGCACTTACTGCATAAATCCATTGACAATGAGCCCCTTGTACCCCTTAGTCCTGGCTAGTTCGCGACCAAATACGTCAACCACCTGGGCACTAAGCTCCTCGAACTCCTTGCTGCCCACTGCTGGTGGTTTGAAACTATCAGCCAGCCCCGTAATACGGACTAGCATGTTATAGGCCGCCTCGCCCGGAATAACCGCTTCTGTCGTTATCTCTTCTTCCACTGGTTCTGCGTAACAAGTAATTAGATAGATATATATCTATAGCTTGAATATACAAGTTATTTATATAGATTAGTACTCCCGCAGAAAACCGGCGTCTGAGTGGTAGCTTAGCTACCGCGCTTCGTACGGTGAGCGGTCCGAGTTCCGGAGGCCCAACACCCTCTCCCTCCCCCTTCCCCCTCCCCCTCCTCTCCCCCTCCCCTTCCCACTCCTCTAATGTCAGTTTCCTTAAAGGTCGGCAACGCTTCCGCACTGCCGCTGCAATGGCGCTGCGGATGTCTATGGGCGGCGCTGATTGCTTTCCATCAGGTGACACGCCTGCTCGTTTGCCCTCCATCACATAAAAATAAAATAGATAACTTTTTAGTTATCTATGTTTTTGAGTTTTAGCGAGAGTAACAAAATTTAATAATAGTAGGTCTCACTAGGCAGGCCCACGCTGAGACCTTCCGATTCGGTCATTATTCGAATGTGAAATACAATAAATACACATAAATAAGTACATATGTACATACATAAAATACTCACACACACACAAATTATATATATAGTTTGTGTGTGTGTGTGTGTGTGCGTATACGTGTGTGTGTGCGTGTGCGTGTGCGTGTGCGTGTGTACATTCCGTAATAGAAGTAATGAGACTAGTTACCGGGGCCGCAAGGCTTGATGCAAACCCTCTCGTCGGTGACGAAGGGCACGCGCTGGTGCTTGCTGGTCCTCTTGTTCACGGCGTCGAATGTCCCGCCCTGCGTGACGAACATCATGTACACGCACTGGGAGTCCGTGAAAGCCACATCCTGGAACATCGAACGATATAGTCATAACTCCGTCTTTAAACAACGCATTCTCTTTAAACATCACTTCTTGTAGACAGTTGCATCTAGCCAATCTAGTATTTAATAACAATCTATATATAAAAAATATTCTCCTATATATAAAAAAAGATTTTCACTTCGTATGGCGGCCATCTTGTTTTCCGCCATTTGGAGTATTTTTGGTAGTCTCGCTAAAACTCAAAAATGGCTCGACTAATTTTATATACTTTTATAAAATTTGAGGAACATAATATTAAGATATTAATGAGTGGTTTTCTCTTATAAAAAGAAAATGCCTTAAATTAAGTTAGTGTCTACGTACATAGTTTAGTTTTATCGGCGAGCCACAGATGGCACTTATAGTTGTTAAGCACGGTAGCGACTTGTTGTAACGATTCTATTTAGTCCGGAATTGGTTGCCAATAAAATCGACTTTCTATTATTGAACCAAACACGGAGTTTTATTTTTAACTTCAGTTCATAGTCCAACCTAGTGCTAGGTACATTTGGTCCTTCGAGCCGGATATGAACCAGCAACCTATGGATTATTATTATTCGTAGTATTACTTGGAGGTGTCGATATTATAACCTTTATGTGTAACTTTGTTGTGTCAAATAAATGATTATTATTATTAAAATTAAACTTACTTGCTGATCACCGGTGTCCCGTTTCCTCACGAAGCTGACCGTTGTGAAGCCATCCACCAGCGAGACCGACTGCTTGGTGATGTCTTGGCGCTGGTCCACCCGAGGCATGCTATAGCCGGACACCCATGCGTCCATCACGAACGGCCTGCCCGTTTTTGGGTCCACCCATCCGATAACCGTGTCCGTTTGTGACTGGAAGACGCAATATTGGAAATTTTACGAATATAAGAAATATACTATCACTAACACAGTCATCATCAAGGTATGACAGCCGTGGGTGAGCCTTAGCCTGGTCCAGTAAATTTTTCCAGTCGGATCTTCGTTGAGCTTTTTCCCTCCAGCTCCTCACACCGATTGGCCTTAAGTCGTCATCGATTCCACCTAGCCAACTGAGCTTAGGCCTTCCGCGGCTTCTACGACCATCTGGTTTGCCGTCAAGTAGGCGTTTGGGTACTTTAGCCTTGTCTACCACTAACACAGTACATACCTCAAATACCCAGGATACAGATCACTCTCTCTAAACACAGACCTTTTTTTATGGGATAGGAGGGCAAACGAGCAAGCGTGTCGCCTGGTAGAAAGCAATCAACGCCGCCCATAGACATCCGCGACATCACAGTGATAACGGAAGCTTTGCCGGGCTTTGAGGTATGTGAGGTATATAGCAGAGGTCTTTCCTAAGGCCTTTTTGCCTTCGGAGAAGTTTATACCTCTGCCAAGGTATAAACTTCTCCCAAGGCACCAACCTCTTCTAAGACATCAACTTTTCCCAAAGTACAGATTTTGACTTAGCTAAGATCCGCGACAAGCAAACCGTTAAGTTGTCTTCTGTATAGTCTACTATACCTGATGATGCCTCGTGTTGAGGTGAAACAAGTGTAGTGTGTAAGGTAGAAAAGTGGCAGTGTGTGTTTGGTGTTGTTAATAGTGTTTTGGAGGTGGAGAGTTGCTGATGGCCGTTTTTCAGTAAGATTTAGTTTGAGTTCCCAGTACATCTACTTCTTCCAGTAAAAAAAAAATATTTTTCTGTTTTTGTTTGCTTGTCGCGGATCTTAGTTAAGTAAAAGTTCTGACTGTTCACATAGTAATGGATTTCCGCAAAGTAACACCTGACCCCATTAATCAGCAAATACTTCTCCCAAGGCGAAGACCTCTCCCAAGGTACAGAGGTCTCACAAGTCCTGTTACTTAATATTAATATTGACTTCAAACATCCTTCTTCATGTAACCAGTTCCATCTACTTACCACTATCTAGACAGCAACAGACTCTAAAGATGTTGTTTCTTCATCAGGTACCCCATTGCCACTTGCAATCAATAAGGCTATAGCCATGTAGACAGTCAAAAGTTTTACTTAGCTAAGATCCGCGACAAGCAAACAATAACAGAAAATTAATAATGTGTATTTTCCTGCTGGATGAAGTGGATTTATTTGGAACTCAAACCAAAAACGAGCATCAACTCTCCACCCACCAACCACTATACACAACATCAAACACACACTACCACTTTTCCACCTTGTAAACGACACGTGTTTCGCCCCAACACGAGGCATCTTCAGGTATAATTGACTCTACGGAAGACAACCGAAAAGTTTTGACTGCCCACATAGTGATGGATTTCCGCAAACTAACGCCTGACTCCATTAATAAGGCTATAGCCATTTAAGAAGCTATGAAAAGTGCAATTCTTAAAGTTGTACTCCTACATTATCAAGAAATTACCACTCACCATCTTTTTGTTGTTACTGAAGCCGATCCCAGTCCAGAGCTTGGTGTGTTTGGTCTTAATGGTGAACCTGACGGAGTCCTTTCCCCGCTTGAGGCCCAAGTACTCCCAGGATGCGTGATACTCGCACGTGTTGTTTTTAACGTCACAGTCGGCCGGCAGCTTCCACTGGCCTCCGCATTTGTCCCCCTCTAACGCTGATAGGCCTCCCATGGCGGACGATTTGGTTTCCTCTGTATATAGATATCAATTGGATTAATAATACGAACGACTCAATGTAATGTAAATTATTTCTCGCATACAGTATACCTACAATAACTTTTTGTAGGAATTTAAGAAAGCCCCAGATTATTGAGAACTTTAAATATAAATCCCTACATAACAACCCAGATACGTTCCACTGCTGAGCACGGGCCTCTCCATTTCTAGAGGAACGGACGTTAACCCAACACGCTTGTCCAATGCAGATTGGCGGGGTTACCAGACTTAAAATAAATATATGTCGGCCATACATATATTTATTCCGATGTGGGGATCGAACCTATTGACTCCACGGCCGCGCCACTGAGCCAATTGGTTGTCAAGGAAAACATACCAGAAAAGGCCAAGTCGAGAATACCCTTAACAGGCGAGCTTGTAAGAAAGTGATGAGTGTGGAGGAAGCAAAGTGTGCCGAGATCGTAGCAGATGGAGATTTTTGGTCTCTGTCTACCCCTACGGGAAATAGGCGTGATGATATGTATGTATGTACTAACCGAAGAAGTTGATAGAGGCGACCCCCCTCTGACCATGGCCGTGATACTTGATCTCATCCGGCCGGTAGAAGTCTCCGTGGAGGGAGCGCTCCTGGCCATGAGCCCATATGACATGCATCAGGTCGTCGACGAAGGAGTGGTCGGTGGGTTCCTTAGCCTAAAAACATAGTATTGTATATAAAACACAATTGGTGAAAAAAAATAATCAAAATTTGCCCGCAGCTTTTTTTTCTACCATATTTATTAATGGAGTCAGGCGTTACTTTGCGGAAATCCATCACTATGTGGACAGTCAAAAGTTTTACTTAGCTAAGATCCGCGACAAGCAAAACAATAACAGAAAATTAATAATGTGTGTTTTTTGTGTTGGATGAGTGGATTTATTTCGAACATAAACCAAACTTCTACTATACCTGAAGATGCCTCGTGTTGGGGCGAAACACGTGTCGTTTACAGGATGGAAAAGTGATAATGTGTGTTTGGTGTTGTGTATAGTGGTTGGTGGGTGGTTCCAAATAAATCCACTTCATCTAGCACAAAATACACACATTATTAATTTTCTGTTATTGTTTTGCTTGTCGCGGATCTTAGCTAAGTAAAACTTTTGACTGTCCACTCTACCATATTTTTTATTTTATTTTATTAATGACAATTGACAGGTGAAGTTGGATACATATATAAATACACATAAATAAGTACATACATAAATAACACACATACGTGCACACATAACATAATAACATAAGTGCCAGCAAGTGATGCAACTACTCTGTAAAAAATATGTGGATTTGGTTCTTACTATTATAAGTAATTTTATCCAATTTTTTACTTATTTATTTCTATGTCTTGCCCAGAGATGATCTCGGGAACTTATTGTATAATGTTGAGCCAAGTAAAAAAGCAGCTACCCAATGTAGTTCTTATTTTATATAAAATAAAGCTTTTGATAAATATGTCAAATTACTCTGTATACTTTGTCTATAATCCGTATATACACAATGTATGAAGCTACCTTATTTCCTGACATATGCCTCTGTTTCAAGATGATTTGATTTTTTTACAAATCTTTTTGTGTGGACTGTCAGAAAATTTCCTTAGCTAACATCCGCGACAAGCAAACAAAAACAGAAAAATAATAATGTGTGTTTCAAACACACATTATTATTTTTCTGTTTTTGTTTCCTATAGTATAGTAGTGTAGTAATAGATTTCCGCAAAGTAACGACTGACTCCATTAAAAATCTTTTTGTCTATGAAATGCTCACCGTATGAAAAATATCTTATGTCCTTATTGTTATGCTTCGTATTGTAAAGTTAAGAGTATAAGTAATTTTTAAAGTTTAAGAGTGAATAGATCAATTTGTTAAGTTACACAATAATCAGCCAGGCAACCAATACAAATTACCACTAGTTTCTGTTACAATTGTAGCTACCTACTACAGAATATATACTTCAAGAACAAATTCGCGGAACACGCTTTGTTACTACGCATTCGTGGAACGCGCTTTGTTGCTGCACACGTGCAGGCACGACCGCGTCCCCCGCACCCCGCGCTCTCCTCTCGCCATCCATCAGTTGTATATATAATATGTCCATTTGTGTAAAGAAAAGAGAGTATTAAACCAGACTCCTGTTGCATCACTTCGCAGTTAAGATACTATCTCATACACAATCTTAGCATTGCGCTTGTCATCTCCAGAATCTTCTTCGTTAGAAGGTTCCGAATCTTTTTACTTTTCGTCTGAATTATAATCTGCCTACAGCAATCCACTGCTGAACATAACATTCTTCTAAGCTAGCCTAGCCCAATCTTTAGCTGCACGCATGAATTTTTCGCCAACCACTCTGCGTAGATAATCACTCCCATCTACCCAGGAAGCGTAAACGACCCACATTTGCGAAGACGTGGTCTCCACTCCAGCACTCGTCTACTATAATCGCTGTCGGACGAAGTAAAAAGTTTAATTTAAAATGCACACCTTTATCTTTCTCCTGAACATGATCGTGGTAACGCCATTTTCCTCGAAACCGGAAGACGCGGTGATATCGTCGTGACCTCCCCAGAATGTGTCCACGCGGGGCGTAGATCTGAACGGAAACAATAAAAAAAAATAATCTCAGAACAAACACTATAAAATAAAGCTTTTGATAAATATGTTAAATTACTATTTATTATTAATGGAGTCAGGCGTTACTTTGCTAAAATCCATCACTATGTGGACAGTCAAAAGTTTCACTTAGCTAAGATCCGCGACAAGCAAAACAATAACAGAAAATTAATAATGTGTGTTTTTCTGCTGGATGCTGTGGATTTATTTGGAACTTAAATTTTTCGGTTGTCTTCCGTAGAGTCAACTATCCCTGAAGATGCTTCGTTCTGAGGCGAAACACGTGTCGTTTACAAGTCGGAAAAGTGGTAATGTGTGTTGTGTTGTGTATACTGGTTGATGTGTGGAGAATTGATGGCCAATTCTCGGTAAGTTTTGGTCTAAGTTCCAATTAAATCCACTTCATCCACCAGAAAATCACACATTGTTAATTTTCTGTTATTGTTTTGCTTGTTCCAGATCTTTTTTTTATATATATATATTCACGCCTATCCCCCGCAGGGGTTGGCAGAGACCACAGAGCTCCATTCGCTGCCATTCATCGCAGCGAAACGGCTCGTCATTGGTTGCTTTTCGCCCTCGTGAGAATCAGGACGTGACGGGTGGCGAACCACGTCGCCGTCATTTTTCGACAAATTAGGTATATTAAATTCGTCTTTAGTGAATCCCACGAGCCGCAAGGGAGGATGGAGGTCAGCCCCAGCAGAGCCCTGCATGCTGAGGTAAGGCACCATAGTCCCCGGGGGAGCCCGACCCCGGGACGATCGGCACGCTTACGACTAGGCTCGCCCCTAGCCACGCATCCATTGGCCCGGCAGACCGTGGATTGGCGGATCTTAGCTAAGTGAAACTTTTGACTGTCCACTTACTCTTTATTGTCCAAAAATCCGTACCAATGCAAGCTACCTAGGAATGATGAACCTCATTTCTTGACATATGCCTCTGTTTAAGAGTCGGTAAAGGAAGACTACGGACAACTTTCATCGATCCTAGGATTCAATCGATAGGAAGGCAAACGAGCAGGCGTGTCGCCTGATAGATAACTATCAACGCCAATAGACAACTGCAATACCAGAGGCATTGCAGAATCATTGCCAATCTTCTATAACTGTACAAGATTGTTTTATAAAGGTTCCAATGTAGTATGGTTTCGGAAATACTTAGATGTAAAGAAATAATTCACTAAAACAAATAAAAGTAAAAAGTCCACTCACCTATCTCTTGTGTAGTAATCCAATACTCTATGGTAAGCACCTCTGGCGGTCCCTATGACCAGGTCGGTGCAGTCCATCCCGTTAAAGTCAAATTTGGGGGAATATTCGTGGTCTGGAAAATATCCTGCAAACGTTCCAGCACAATAAGTAACAGAATCCGATTTTTTTATTGTTATCCTAATTTATTTCGGCTTCCTGATGCAGCTTTGGATAAGTAAGTCATAATTTGTTCATCTTTGCGTTGACCATTCATAAAATAATGAAAACTAGCACAATGGCTTGACTTGAACTATGTGGCAATGTGTCTTCCTTCTGCTCCTATATCCCCATATCTGGGCAGAGGGTAAAATGAGAATCTACTTCTGACAGTAAAGAATAATGAAATACATATACTCACACACTCACACATACTCACATACTCACACATACTCACACACACTCATTCACACACACACACACTCGCGCACGCAAACAGACACACACACTCGCTCGCACACACTCACACACACTCACATACACTCACGCACGCGCACACTCACAAACACACACATAGGCTTTGTTTCATGTTCAATTGTTATTTTCATTAAATTTAAATAATACTTGTATATATAATGTAAATCCGTCATTGATAGTACGATATGTACATATTTTTTTTATAATATTACCTAAGTGCTGTGGATATTGTAAATAAATTATGTTTGTTTTATTAACATGATTCTTATATGTATCTATATTATTATGATTGAATAATAAATTATGATTCTTTTTTCTTTCTCTTTACGGATAGAATATATTATTATCCCTTCTTCGTCTTTTAACTACCACATTCATCTTAAATTGTAAATGCTCCCATATATGTACATACATATAAGTGAATCTTTCTACATATCAATCTGATTTGATTTAATTCGAGGATGTTGATGCTGGTAGTCTATTGGCTCAAGTAAAATACATATCAATCTATTTCTCAGAAACAACATATTGCAAATGAACAATCAACACACAATAATTCGATACGTTCTTACAAAGTGAAATGAAAAACTAGTATTATGTACATGAAAAAAATTACACTTCACAAATTAATAATTAGTCGAAAATGTAGAGAATAAGAAAATTAAAGAGAATATTAGAAGAAGTAACATAGAGAAAGATGTAAAAGGAATTAAAAGAGGAAAGTTATGGAGAAGGAGGGAGAAGAGAAGACAGTTGAAAACCTGTAAGAGTGCAACAAAGCATAGAGGAAGCGAAAGCTTATGATCTGCCCAATTTCTGCACCAATTTTACGCTTATGTGTGAATTAGAAAGCGTCAAAAATAGCACAATATGCCTTTTTTACATTTATTAGGAGTTCTTTTATACAAAATATATGTTAATTATAGATATATAGTATTTTTAAAGTCATTAACATAAGTAATAACATAGATGCAATATATGTACATTATTATCTAATAAACGAGTGATTTTTTTAAATAAGTTACTTATTTTCCAAATATAATACATCACTATTAGAAAAAAAAATATATGAATGATATTTAGCTATAGTTTGCAGAAAAATTAAAAAAAACGTGATCGTATATTACCATATATGTACATAAAATTAACCTATTTATTTAATAATAACTTTGGATTTTTTAAATACATAATTGAAAAAAAAATAAAATCTCAATATATACACAAATATAATATATACAATGTATATACACAAGCTAACTAGCAAAATATTATATAAAATTATATCGAATAAAATATACATAACAATTTCTGCCAAATTTATATCAATTTAGTTGAATAATAACTTAATTTCACTAATTTGTAAAAGAAAACGTTAAAATTATTCTAATACGTTTTCTCTAGTACGAATGAATGTTATTTCAGTAAATAAGTTATATACAATTATGTTAAAAATTATAATTTCTCACATACTCTATGTGAAAATTTGAAAAAAAAAATAAATGTATCTTTCGGTAATTAAAAAAATATTTTGTAAAGAGCCTTCAGTTATTTATTAAAAAAAGAATCACGTCATTATTTAGGAATAACGAGAGATTGAAAAGACAAATACAGCGTAGTGCACATTAAATTTACATTGTATACTTTATCCTGTACAACAGATTTTACAGTGTTTGGATATCTGTGGTCTTACCTTTTAGTGTGATTTATATTACAAAAGTATTTATTATTATAAGTAATTGTATTTTTATAACTTTTATCATAGACTATAAATATTTGCTATTTGAAATCAATATACATATATGTGTATTATATACATTTTTCATTATGTTATATACATTATATACATAAATATAATATATGCAAAGCAATTACAATACCTGATTCTTCTGTAAGTCCCTTCACAAGCAAACTCTCCATTTCCGCTTCGTCGGTGGGTTCTGAGGATGGTTCAGGTTCGGGGAATGGTTCCGGTTCTGGATTGGGTTCTGGGGATGGTTCGGGCTCGGGTTTAGGTTCAGCTGTGGGTTCCGGTTCAGATTTTGGTTCTGCGATGGGTTCGGGCTCCGATTTTGGGTCGGGGATTTCAAAATAAGTTTTATTTGGGATATGTTTCCCATTCAGGGTTGGTTCAGAAGAAGGTTCGGGTTCTGATTTTGGTTCTGGAGTAGGTTCAGGTTCTGATTTTGGTTCTGGACTAGGTTCTGGTTCCGCTTTTGGTTCTGGAGTAGGTTCTGGTTCCGATTTTGGTTCTGGAGTAGGTTCGGGTTCTGATTTAGGTTCTGGGGTAGGTTCGGGTTCAGATTTCGGTTCTGGGGTAGGTTCGGGTTCAGATTTCGGTTCTGGGGTAGATTCCGGTTCGGAGGTAGGTTCGGGTTCGGGTTCGGATTTTGGTTCTGGGATAGGTTCAGGTTCCGATTTGGGTTCTGGAATAGGTTCGGGTTCCGATTTTGGTTCTGGAGTAGGTTCAGGTTCTGATTTCGGTTCTGGTAAAGGTTCCGGTTCTGATTTAGGTTCGGAAGAAGGTTCCGGTTCTGATTTTGGTTCTAGGGTAGATTCGGGCTCTGCAGTTGGTTCAGAAGAGGATTTATGATCTAAATCGGGATCAAAGGAACTAGGTTCAGTTTCTTTTTCAGACTGGGGTTTATTACTTAATTGTTTAGACTTTGGTACGAATTTGGATTTTAATTTTGGTTTAAGATTAGACTTTGGTTCTGACTTAGGTGCTGTTGTTGTTTCCGGTTCACGGTTCGATTCCGGTTCGGATACCGGTTCCGGAGTAGATTCGGAATTGGGAGGGCTTTGATACTTTGGTGTGTCGACATCTGCAAAAATAATTCAACCATGCAGAATTATATTTACATTAGTTTCCAGTGTTTCTGATCACATTTATACAGTGTTCAATTAGTTTATATTGAAGACGATAAATGTGAGTTTCCTGTGTGCTTTCGTTACTCATTGGATGATGCTTGTGAATGTATTAGCTTTGGTGTTGTTAGGAATTTTGTGCTTAATGTGCATTTTATATTAAAACATACTTACCACTTGGATTCTGTGCAGCTCTTTTTCCTCTGCCTGTAAAATTGAAAAAAAAACATTAAAAAAACTAAACTTCAAAAAAATGAGACAAATGGAAGAATGAGAAAAATATCAGGAGAAGGATAATTGTAGGATTTATTCATTATAATACTGTTACTAAGTTAAAAAATTATTGTACTTTTTTTACATATTATATTATTTTTTTTAATTTGAACAAAATACGTACGGGTTACGGTAACTAAAGTAATATATTAGGAAATATTGATTAAAGTATTCCATCTCATTCTCTCTAGGCTTGCCGTAGCTTCTCGCTGAGTGTGGTACCTTTTTGTGATCCATATTATAGTATAGGCAAGATAAATGACTGTAGATTCAGTGTTATTATAATAGTATTTTTCTATACGGGTTTTTTTGTCCTCAGCTATAAGCCGGTTTTAACACTAATTACGTGCCTGAGCCAAGTGAATTAGTATGAAATGTATTTTAGATTGTAGTATTATATATTATATATTGAGAGACGAAATACGTCGTGACTTTTTAATTGCCCGAGAAAATTAAGTAATATATTCAGATATCGATATACATTAAATTTGGCGAAGGAAAAAAAAATTATTTTTATGAAATATTTATTAAAAATGTCCTTAATATGCACCAAAAATTATACAACAAAAACTCTTGCTAATTCAAATAGACATCATTATCATTCCAATATGAACTGCACCTAAACCAACCTAATTTGGTCGCGTAATATTTACGTACGGAAGGGATAACTATGAATGAAAACAATTTGCGCAACCTGCCGACAAAAGACGTTTTTTCTCTTTCGCACGCGCTGTTGCCATACTTATGAATACATGCGTCTCATGCATAGTAGTAAACGAATACTACGAAGATGGCGTACAAGTATTTGATGCATTTACAGGATTTCTTTGAAGTCCCATAAAACAATATTTTTCTATGAACGCTATAATATTTGAATGCTACTCACTGACATACATATTTTTACAAACGCGAATTTTAGTTTTCTCGGGTAATTAAAAATTCACGGTGTATTTACTCCATTTTACAAAAATTTCATAACTGTGCAGCAAGGTTTAGATACAGGCTCTTTGTAGTTTTGTGTGATTACTATCTTAAATATTTAAAAGTTTAAGACTGTAATGAAGATGCTAATTATTATTATTGTATTTTTGTTCGTTATAATTTTAATGTTAATCAATTTCTTTTTCGTATTTTTATATATATATTTATATATATATATATATATATATATATATATATATATATATATATATATATATATTAGCCATTCTTATTCACAATTTTTATATTATATTTTTTTTGCCAGTACTGCATTATTAATTTTCAAATAAAGATTTTTCTTCCCTTCTTTTTCGCAAT
The DNA here is from genome assembly GCA_031353405.1 of Baronia brevicornis. Lineage (NCBI taxonomy): Eukaryota > Metazoa > Arthropoda > Insecta > Lepidoptera > Papilionidae > Baronia > Baronia brevicornis. Next base: position 1,066,978 of record JASFAT010002976.1, read on the forward strand.
CAGATGTTAACCAAGACACACTCTTTTTCTTTCTCCTTTTTCTTTCTTTCTCTACCCAATTCCAATCGCTTCCACAAATAGACAAGCCTAAAAACACTGTTCGAATTGACGCAAGTTGACATTTATCAAATATACGTCTCGAATAAGAGTGTTATATGTTTTGGACAGACTTTATACAGTAGATAAACGACAGACTTGATACAGTAAATGTACGTCTCGAATAAGAGTGTTATATGTTTTGGACAGACTTGATACAGTAGATAAACGACAGACTTGATACAGTAGATAAACGACAGACTTGATACAGTAGATAAACGACAGACTTGATACAGTAAATGTACGTCTCGAATAAGAGTGTTATATGTTTTGGACAGACTTGATACAGTAGATAAACGACAGACTTGATACAGTAGATAAACGACAGACTTGATACAGTAAATGTACGTCTCGGATAAGAGTGTTATATGTTTTGGACAGACTTGATACAGTAGATAAACGACAGACTTGATACAGTAAATGTACGATTCGAATAAGAGTGTTATATGTTTTGGACAGACTTGATACAGTAGATAAACGACAGACTTGATACAGTAAATGTACGATTCGAATAAGAGTGTTATATGTTTTGAACAGACTTGATACAGTAGATAAACGACAGACTTGATACAGTAAATGTACGATCTCGGATAAGAGTGTTATATGTTTTGGACAGACTTGATACAGTAGATAAACGACAGACTTGATACAGTAAATGTACGTCTCGGATAAGAGTGTTATATGTTTTGGACAGACTTGATACAGTAGATAAACGACAGACTTGATACAGTAAATGTACGATCTCGAATAAGAGTGTTATATGTTTTGGACATACTTGATACAGTAGATAAACGACAGACTTGATACAGTAAATGTACGATTCGAATAAGAGTGTTATATGTTTTGGACATACTTGATACAGTAGATAAACGACAGACTTGATACAGTAAATGTACGTCTCGAATAAGAGTGTTATATGTTTTGGACAGACTTGATACAGTAGATAAACGACAGACTTGATACAGTAAATGTACGTCTCGGATAAGGTTGTTATATGTTTTGGACAGACTTGATACAGTAAAGAACAGTTTATCTCACCTTTAGAACTGGATACTTTATAAGACACACTAGTTTTCACCGTCACATCGTTTCCTAAATTTTTAAAGTCCAGTCCGTCCAACGAATGCATAGCGACTCTCTTGTTCCTGTTGTCATTTTCGAAAACATCATTCGGCTCCGCTTTGTTGCCCGGTTCCGGTTTCGGTTCTTGTATCGAATTCGGAACAGGTTTCGCAGGTTCCGGTTCCGGTTCCGCTTTGGGTTCTGCGCTCGGTTCCGGTTCCGCTTTGGGTTCTGCGCTCGGTTCCGGTTCGGGTTCTGGTTTTGGCTCCGGTTTAGCTTCCGGCTCCGATTTCGGTTCCGGCTCCGGTAACGGTTCCGGCTTCAGTGTACTGGCTGGAATTTTGAAATTGAGAATATGAAATTTTGAAATGGCAGTTAAAATATTTTGTATTTCGAGTTATTTCGACATTTGAAATTGACAATGAATATATATTGAATTGGGAATTAAAATATTTTGAATTTCAAGTTATTTCGAATTCCAAATTCGAAAACTGAGAATTAATATATAATATATTTTGAATTGGCAGTTAAAGTATATTTAAGTTTTGTAATTTCGACGTTTAAAATTAACAATTAATATATTTTAAATTTCCGACAATCGTTGGAGCAAACGAGTGTTGGACTGGAGACCGCGTCTCGGTAAACGTAGTGTGGGACGCCCCCCGGCTAGATGGTGCGACGATCTGCGCAGGGCGGCTGGCAGAAACTGGATGCGTGTAGCCGAAGATCGGGCTAGGTGGCGCCCCATGGGGGAGGCCTATGTCCAGCAGTGGACTGCCGCAGGGTGCTGATGATGATGATATTTTGAATTGGGAATAACAGTATTTTGAAATTCGAGTTATTATTTTTTAAAATTGAGAATTAATATATTTTTAATTAAGAATTAAAATATTTTGAGAATCGTGTTATTTAGAATATCGAAATTCAAAATATATATAATTCTCATTCATATATTTTGAATTGGGAATTAAAAATTTTGACATTCGAATTATTTGGAATATTGAAATGAATAGTTAAATATTTTAAATCGAGAGTTAAACATTATTTTGAAATCGATAGGAGGTATATATTTTTCGATAATCAACCTATTTATCATAACCATTTCCGTCTTTAGGGAGGCGGAACAGTTCGGAAAGCATTCTCTAGGTGTTCCTGATTCACTGCCTGATGTTGTGTATCCAAGACTTAATAATACTTAATATAAAACTATCATTATAATTAATAGCATATAAGTTATACCTTACATATCTCATTACATGACCTACATATACAAACTTTACTTTTTTTGACAGTCTGCAAAATTTTGTATTTCTGCTTTATCAGTTAGGAAACATCAAAAGTCAGTATTAAATAAAATCTTTCAACAGATATCAACTCATACTCTCATAACTTGCCGTAATTTCTCGTTGAGTTTAGTAGCTTTTTGTGATCCATGCTGCAGTATATGCAACATAAATGACAGTAATTTTATTATTATTATTAACCTTTATTTACATATTTTTCTCTTAATAACAATATTATTAATAAAAAAAATCTCTAAAACATTAATATTATTACTAGAGTTATTAATCCTTCGTGGCGGGATAAACCAAGCACACAAAGAATTATGCATCCAAGGAAAGGAACCTTCTCACGATCCTAGCCGTGCACAATATGGCCGCTTTTTGAATTTTGAATTTAACCCACTTACCTAAACCTAACTTGGACAGGTGGGCGTCCAAATTTTTACCGATAAGTCCATTCACAGAGACCACTATGGGTACAATGACAGTTGAATCTACGTGCCACATGGCGAAAATCTCATGCGCGAGGTCTATGTATTTTATTTGTTTATCTTCTTCCGCTTTAATGAGATTGTCGTCATGCGGAACACTAATATCAACTATCGTTGCCTCGCGTGCAGTTCGATCCACTATCACAATATCAGGCTTATTGGCAACAACGTGCCGGTCCGTGATATTATTATTGTGTCTGCAAAAGTTTGCGTTTCTGCTTATACAACTTCAACGGTCTGTATGTAATAAAATGTTTCAACAGCAAACTCACTGGCTTGGTCAGGCGGCGGGCCCAACACTGGGAAGTTCTTGCACTGTTTGGTCAAACCTTGAGGACGCCAACCAACACCTGAAAAACGACAATTCAACGAAATCAGTGTATATATATATATATATATATATATATATATATATATATATATATATATATATATATATATATATATATATCACTTTATGCTTTAAATTCCAAATTTACTTTTCAAAATTTCGCCTATCAATACGTATTAAAGAAATAAACAAAACATTTTATTTAAAAAAAAATCATAAAGTGAAAATTAATAATATCAAGTTACATCTTGAAACTAGTAAGCTTGTCAAGTGACGTCTTGATAAGATGGTGGCCATTCTACCAAAACCTTCCGTGGATTTTTGTAGGCAATTTAAGAAGTCAAAATAAATGTTCATTTCACTCATACGCCCTAATCGAACTATATTGTACAATACGCCACCACAATTAAACAATATAACTGATGATAATATAAGGTTATGAAAATGAAATGAAAACACAACGTCACTGATGTAAGCTGGTAGAGAAGTCCTTGTTATTCTTTACTTCTTAATAATTATTATTCAATATATATACACATGTTTATCTATATCCTGAATTTTGTTTTACTACACAATAACCTTAAATCCTTACGCGGGCTACAAAAAAGGGCAAAGGAAAATAGAAAACTTTGCAAATGAAAAATGTATCATGAACTTTAACCTGCGTATGATGTCCCATTGACCATCATGATGACTTCAATCTCCCCGGCGTCTTTCAGCACGCGCCAGTACAACGTGAAACGTTTGGATAACTCTCGCTTGGTGTACAAGGTCAAGTCCAAGGTTTTTTCCTTCCACGGCGCTTCTGTAAGATTTCAACGATAACGGGCAATATTATTAATTGAGTCAGGCGTTACTTTGCGGAAATCCATCACTATGTGGACAGTCAAAAGTTTTACTTAGCTATGATCCGCGACAAGAAACAATAACAGAAAATTAATAATGTGTGTTTTTCCGTTGGGTTAAGTGGATTTATTTGGAACTTAAACCAAAAAACTTACCGAAAATCGGCCATGAATTCTCCACCCACATACACACTATACACAACACCAAACACACATTATCACTTTGCCATCTTGTAAACGACACGTGTTTCGCCCCAACACGAGGCATCCCCAGGCATAGTAGACTCTACGGAAGACAACCGAAAAGTGACTTTTCGGTTGTTGTGGCGAAACACGTGTCGTTTACAAGATGATAATGTGTGTTTGGTGTTGTGTATAGTGGTTGGTGGGTGGAGAGTTGATGGCTGATTTTCGGTAAGTTTTTTGGTTTAAGTTCCAAATAAATCCACTTAACCCAACGGAAAAACACACATTATCAATTTTCTGTTATTGTTTTGCTTGTCGCGGATCTTAGCTAAGTAAAACTTTTGACTGTTCATATAAAGGGCAATATAAAAATAATGTTTAGAAGTTACACTCTTAATATACACCTCCCTCCTCCCTCTACCCTCCCACTCCCATAATGACACTTTCCTTAAAGGTCGGCAACGCTTCCGCACTGCCTATGGCGCTGCGGATGTCTATGGGCGGCGTTGATTGCTTTCCATCAGGTGACACGGCTGCTGGTTTGCCTTCCTATCTCATAAAAAAAAATAAACACACGTACACTTCACGCGAACATAACTATGAATTAATCGACCGTCGTCGTAAAAATCGTCGTTTTCAAATTTTTTTTGTATCTAAAGATGCGATAAAAATGTTACCTAATTCAGTTAAAAAATTAAAAAAAATGTGAAAATTGCTGTGTAAAGTAAAACAGGTGTAGTTTTGTGAGAAAAAAGTACATAAAAAAGCCTAAGTATCTAGGACCGAGGGGCGGTTGTCCCATTGAGTTGCTGCACGAGCAGTGAGGTTCATCCCCAATACTCGATCCCACACCTCTGTGTGTAAATGTCCTCGTATGTTTGTATGCGAACATAACTTCATTAATCGATCATTAGAAGTAGATGCATATTACTTAAATACGTCGTCTTCAGATTTTTTTCTATCTAATGATGCGATAAAAATGTTACCCAATTCAGTGAAAAATGAAAAAAAGTAAAAAACGTGTAGTTTTATGAAAAAAAGTACAAAAAGCCAACAACATCACGCGGTGTTCCCAGGCGGTCACCCATCCAAGTACTGACCGCGCCCGACGTTGCTTAACTTCGGTGATCGAACGAGAACCGGTGTATTCAACGTGGTATGGACGTTGGCAATAACGTGAAGATTTTAGTTTATATCTATCTGTCTTCCTCATCGATTACATCACTAAAGATACTAAATATAAATACAGACTTATGACGAATCAATACACACTCACGAAGAAATAGTACATAACGATCTTATGTGCCTTAGACACACCGACCTTCACGCTATATGTACATATGTATTAATTAAATGAACACACATTTCACTCCAACATAATTATTAATCGACCATATAAATTTTAGTATTAGAATTAGTTACCAGTTTGTTATAAATAAATTATTCTGTTAGTGTTTTTTATTCATGTAGTGTAGTTTATTAAATAAGGACTTACGAATTGTAATAATTACACTTATTAAAAATAACTAACTAATTACACAATTGAAACGAAAAAATAGTGAGTCAATCCAAAACATTTTCAATTTTGGTAATACACCGAAAATTATTAACTTATGTTTCTGTTGTCTTTTGATCTGTTCTTCTGTTGTTATGGCGCTGTGGATGTTTATAGGCCTGTTCGTTTGTCTTTCTATACCATAAAAAAACATTGTAAATATATAATACAATCAACAACTTTATATTTATTAATGGAGTCAGGCGTTACTTTGCGGAAATCCATCACTATATGGACAGTCAAAAGTTTTACTTAGCTAAGATCCGCGACAAGCAAAACAGATTCACTTTTCGGTCTTCCGTAGAGTCTACTATACCTGAAGATGCCTCGTGTTGGGGCGAAATACGTGTCGTTTACAAGATGGAAAAGTGATAATGTGTGTTTGGTGTTGTGTATAGTGATTGGTGGGTGGAGAATTGATGGCCGATTTTCGGTAAGTTTTTGGTTTAAGTTCCAAATAAATCCACTAAACCCAACGGAAAAACGCACATTATTAGTTTTCTGTTATTGTTTTGCTTGTCGCGGATCTTAGCTAAGTAAAACTTTTGACTGTCCATATAACAACTTTATAATTTTGTTTTTGATATACAGTAAAGAATATATCTGTCTATATCATTCTAATTCCAGCCGTTGTCGCCGAAACATGCTTGGTCTACTCACTTTTGTTGCATCCTTTACCGTAGAACCCAAACGGACAGTAGCACATCCTGGTTGGGGATTCAGTAGCATTGATGTCCAGGCATTTCCCTCGGAGTCCACAGTCACCATCTTCGGAGCACTCGTCAGCGAACTGGCAGCGAGGTCCGGAATGCGCCTTGTGACACTTGCATCGGCCCAGGATGTGGAATCCATGCCCTGAACACGTCTCGTGGTAATCCTTGCCTGAAATACAATATATATTTTGATTTAATTTACGCTTTAAAAGATTCTCTTTGTCGTGGATACTGTAGTGATACATTGACAAATGTATCACTGATGTATTAAAACTTTTTAATTAAATATAATAAAACCTTTTTTACATTCGTAATTTTAAATATAAAATTTTATGTATAAAAACAAGATTCGATCGACTGACATCTTTCGAAGGTGTCATACCATTCCAACGAAAAAAGATTTACATGTCAATTAAGTTAGAAAAAATCTGGCCTCTGAGAGCTATCTTGGCGTACGCTGCCTAAAGCATTGGAGTTACACAAAGATGATGTACCGTAGAATTGTTTGTCTTGAATAGTTCTAAATAAAAGTCCGCCACAGCCTATATCTACCTTTTATGTGGAAGCCACTATGACCAAAACTGTGAAGCATAAATTAAGTAAAAAAAAATATTTATTCAAAATGATCTGTCACGAAACTTAATGTGGAAAACCAAATTCCACGCGAGAGTATATAATAAATCTGAAACGGGCCAATTTGTGAATGCTGCTTATTACAAAAAAAAAACGATCTTTTGCAGTGTGACGCCGCTTGTGCACGTATCGTATGAATCTCAAGGTCAAGTCAAGGTCACTCACGCTGCACGATGTCGATGTCAGCGCACGACCAGAACCTGTAGGTGGGCCCCCACTCGCCCGCCTCCCGCTGCAGCTGCAGCGTGCAGTTGGTGCAGGTGAAGTCGCCTGGCAACCGCACCTCGTACTTCTGGGCTCTGCAATCAACAAAGCCTTGTAAACAACACCAATATTGATATATATATCGACATCCTCGCTGAAGAAACACTCTTTTCAGCACCTCCAAGTAAAAAAACATCTTGTGAATTTTATCCGCATTTTTCCTATGTGTATTTCCACAGATATAATTAGCACCGGTTTATACTGTAATTATATTCAAAGTAACCATTATGTTCAAGAATAACTCAAAAATCTTAAGCTTTTTTGGCTCTGGTGGTAAGATTGTTTTTATTTAAAAACAATGGAATATAGTATGGCTTGTTATTTAATATTAATAAAAATTAATATTATTATTAAAAAAAATGTTAATAATAAACTTACATAACATCATCTCTAACGAACTCTGTACCACCGGCTCTAGGTGTAAGGTCCAGAACTGGCCGTTCTAATTCATCCAAAATCCTCAAACTGAAACCGCCCTGGAATATAAAAAAAAGAAATAAAATTTTCGCCCAACGTGGGGCTCGAACCCACGACCCTGAGATTAAGAGTCTCATGCTCTACCGACTGAGCTAGCCGGGCTTGTAGCGATATTTGCAATATTAGATATACTTACTTTATGAGCGTATGCTAAATGCCAATGTACGGTAATCGTTGAACCAGCTAAAAATGAAGTCTTTAGTGTCCCTGAAACAAAAAAGAAATCCAATTTAATAATTTCCAAAAATAAAATTTTATCACATTTCTAGAGAAAAAATAAAACTAACAATTTTCGTACCATAAATATATATACATAGTTTTATAAATATTTTTTTTTATCTGTGTACAATTTTGTAATTTCTAAATTTTGATCATATAAATTTTTTTGAAGAATTTAATGGTCTTTACTCAGTCAATATATCACAAAAACCTCATTTATACCGATTTCTTGTAAAACTAATAACAAATTTTCATAAAAATGTCAATTATATCTACATTTAAATATTTCATTTTCGTATCAGAATCGCCAAATTTCCGTATGTAAACCGACATCTAGCGTTAAAGACAGCTTCAGGGTGACACTTCAGTTTTGTACAACTATGTGTAGATGTCGCTAGTGACGCCGGATGTTAAAATAATTATGTTTTTATTTATATATTTTGTTTATATTTATTATAAATTTATGGTTTATATTTATTATAAAAACTTACATTTCGTTTTTGGTGCAAATATTGTTTATATAAAATCATTTGATGCAATGACATAAAATCATTGTTGTGTATTTTGTATTTTAATAATAGTGGAAAGATATAAAAGAGATAGCATATGATAACATGCAAACTAGTTTATAAGATAACAAAGAAGTTTGTACGTCTATCTAATTCCGAATATTATATATAATAATACTACTGTATTTAATCGATTAAAGCCCAAAATATTGAATAATCGATTATTTTCTAAACTATTTTTTTGATTATTTTGAAAACATATTAAATAAAAATTGATTGTAAATATCGATAAAGATGAAATATAAATAAAATACAAGTTACAATTTAAAAAGAAAAAACGAATTTTAATATATTAAAGTTTAATATTAATAATCTATTTCTAATGGAAATTACTTCATCAACAACAGAATGCTATAGATGATATATACATGCTAAGAATTCAGGTTATGGATGAAGGTAAAAATGTTTATTGTAATATAGATAAAATATTAATAAATAAGAGAACAGTTTAATAAACTTAAATTATCTGTTTTTAACTTAAAAAACGAGATCTGTAAAATATACAATAACATCTTGATAAACAAAAATGTATATAATGAACTGGACGATATACATAGGGGAGACTTCGACCGTGACAGGACTCGAACCTGCAATCTTCGGATCCGAAGTCCGACGCCTTATCCATTAGGCCACACGGTCCCGTGACGTAATTTCCAATGTCAAAAGAGTATTGTAAGGGGATTGCGCACGCAATTTTTTCTTCAGTAACACGATATTCTAGTAAAACGGATTGATTCCTTAGCATTGCCTCATCTCTCAGCATCTTCTATCGCTTTTACCACGGAGAGTGAACAAAGGATTTATTCAAAATAATTCCTGTCGCTGAATTCCATTACCGCATAACACGCTGAAAGAAAAGGTTTCGTACCCAACATCTGGATTAATGGCGATCCAGTACAGTGCGTTTTCCCGAAACATCATTCCACGTACCACCACACTATTTAACCAGCTGCCTTCAGCGGTGTTTCAGAACCGATACGACATTGGAACCTTAAAAAAAACAAGCCTACTCTAATCTCAAAGGTCCGCAACACCTTCGTGACGTCTATGGTGTGGCAGATGTCTATGGGGGCGTTGATTGCTTTCCACAGGAGGGGTGGAACGCCTTTCGTCCCTATCCTGGAAGGAATTGCATTCTTCCCTATTCCTTAAAAGTATATGCAACGTAACTAGTACATTATCATTTCAATCTGCTTACTCGACAAGTTAAGGTGACTTTGGTTCCTTAGATCTCTACTTTTAGAATCACATATAATGAACTATGACGTCACTATAACGAATTTTAATAAACCTTATTTGTTAAAAAATGACGGCTTCGGAGTTCGCCACCCGTCACGTCTTGATTCCAACGAGGGCGAAAAACGACGAATGGAGAGCCGTTTCGCTACGATGAGTGTGAGAGAAAGGATGGATGAAAAGATTGATGAGTGTGGAGGAAGGTGTGCCGGGATCGTAGCGGATGGAGATCTGTGGTCTCTCCCTACCCCTACGGGAGCTAGGCATGATGATATGTATGTATGTATGTATTAAAGAACTTTTAACCAACCGACAAATTGTCATATTGTAGAACTTGGAAAATCTCTACTGATTCACTCGTTAAAAAAAGTTAAAGAAGTTCAAATACGTCAATAGAATCGGGGACATCTACACCCTGTCAGGGGTGTGGGAGCGAGCCTCGGGGATGAACCCCACTACTCGGGCCTACGCTCGAGAGGCGACCACTTCAAATACACGGTAATAATATAAGACTTGTTACAACATTAATGGTCTTTAAATTTGGGATATATTGAAACAAATGATATCTTTATTTAGTGTCACTTGCAACAATTTACTATTCTGTCTATATTTATTTAACTAAGTACTAGGTTGGTGCATATGGAATGTCGGATTTTTTTGCAAGTTTTTTGACGTGTGTCTTTTTGTTTTTGGCATAACCTCGTTTATAGTTCTACCTTCTATCCATTGCCAGAGTCACATTTCAACAAAAAAGATTTTGATTAATAAAGAAAGGCGTTACTTTGCGGAAAACCATTACTATGTGGACAGTTAGAACTTTTACTTAGCCAAGATCCGCGACAAGCAAACAACAATAGAAAATTAATGTGTGTTTTTCTGTTGCATGAAGTGGCTTTACATGAAACACCCACCAACCACTATACACAACACCACTTTTCCACCGTGCAAACAACACCTGTTTCGCCCCAACACGAAGCATCTTCAGGTATAGTAGACTCTACGGAAGACAACGGCCGTTTTTCGGTAAGATTTAATGTATGTTCCATGTAAATCCACTACATCTAGCAGGAAAACACACATTATTAATTTTCAATTGTTGTTTGCTTGTCGCGGATCTTAGCTAAGTAAAAGTTTTAACTGTCCACAAAGAAGATTTTCTCGAAAGTGTTCCCTTTTGTTATTTGATTCGAATTTTGTACCGATATGAATCTAAACGATATTAGTATATATATTATATTTTTTTGTATGAGTATAAACTTGGTAATAATTTGAATAAACGGCTCTTGAAAAAAAATGTACAGTTTTAATATTGACTTAAAAATCCGACATTTCATATGCCCATATAACCTTATATATAAGTTCCTAAGTAAATACGACATAGGGGCACATTCATGAGACTAGCGTACGCGTTCGGAAAAGGTCCGCAACGCATCTGAGACTCGAACGTTGCGGATGTCTATGGGCGGTGATCACTAACCAAATCAGGTGACCGGCATGCTCATTTGCCTTCTCAGCTATTAAAATATATATATAAATAGAAAAAGAAAAAATAACAGAACAAATAAGAATTGTTCATCACGCTTATTAATTACAAAGAACAAAAAAAAATTAATGTACTAAAAGGTATACAATTTCAAATATTAAAAAAGAAATCCGCAGCCGGTAGGATTCGAACCTACGCTCCCAGAGGGAATCTGATTTCGAGTCAGACGCCTTAACCACTCGGCCACGACTGCTTTCTAGTCGATTTTGAAATTATGTAATATTTTCAAAATTCTTCAATATATTTGCTTAATTATCGTTATGCCTGTTTCCTGTAGGGTAAGGCAGAGACCACAGATCTCCATCCGCTACGATTCCGGTACACCTTCCTTGATTCCTCGAAACTCATCTATCTTTCTTCTAACATTCATCATAGCGAAACGGCTCAGCGTTTCTCGCTTCTCGCCCTCGTGGGAATCAGGACGTGTTGAGTGGCGAACCACGTCGCCGTCATTTTTTAACAAATTACGTTTATTAAAATTCGTCATAGTGAATCCCACGAGCCGCAAGGGAGGATGAAGGTCAGCCCCAGCAGAGCCCCGCATGCTGACGTAAGGCACCATTGTATCTTGGGGAGCCCGATCCCGGGACGGTACAGCTAGTGGATCAAATGTTGAGAGACTTCTAGGTTTATGGCAACATTAAAAAAATTTGGTAGGTTTTTTTATAAAAACTAGCTCAAAAACCTTTAATAACGCTATAAACTGTTCGAATATTTTTAATTTTAATATTTTGTAAGTAACGCCACATTTTAACATACATAAATAACTGTGTACGGCAGTTGAGTACAATTTTCCATAATGCTGTCTTTAATGCCTGCGGTATACACTCAGCCTTACGTGGGTCACTGGCCCCATTGTAGCGTGATAGGGTTGGGACACACTGTTGAATGAGAATTAGTTTAATAGATTATTTATAGATGGTGAGTAAATAAATACCATAGATACGCTAAAATAATTTGAAAAATAATTTTGAGTGTTTCCGAAAAAATATTATATATAATAAGCACAAAGTATTGTTATTAATGGAGTCAGGCGTTACTTTGCGGAAATCCATCAGTATATGGACAGTCAAAAGTTTTACTTAGCTAAGATCCGCGACAAGCAAAACAATAACAGAAAATAAATAATGTGTGTTTTTTCCGTTGGGTTAAGTGGATTTATTTGGAACTTAAACCAAAAACTTACCGAAAATCGGCCATCAATTCTCCACCCACCAACCACTATACACAACACCAAACACAAACCGAAAAGTGTTTTCGGTTGTCTTCCGTAGAGTCTACTATACCTGAAGATGCCTCGTGTTGGGGCGAAACACGTGTCGTTTCCAAGATGGAAAAATGATAATGTGTGTTTTGTGTTGTGTATAGTGGTTGGTGGGTGCAGAATTGATAGCCGATTTTCGGTAAGTTTTTGGTTTAAGTACAGCCCTCGCCAAGGCTGGCAGTGAGAGGTCATCTCCCACTACTGCTATGAAGTCACAGCGCGACTCCGACCAAGCTGGATATTCGTCCACTGTATGTTGGGCTGTGTCCTCATCACAGCCACAGTAGTGACACATAGCCAATGGCTCCCTTCCGATGTAGGCATACCCCAACTACACTGAATTTGGTGTTGTGGATGATGTACATCACATTATCATGTAACGCGTAATATAAGAAACGATAGAGAGATATTGCATTTTTTGTATTAGTAATAGTATGTATCTTTATTGGCCTATCGGATCTCCGAGGCCGCTGTGTTTTGGGCGATCGTAGAGGGGAGTAATTTTGATGGCTGGAGTGGACTTCCTCTCTCCCCCCACACTTTGAGAACCACTGTCATAGGAATAACAAATGCGTTGCCGGCTTTTAAGGTTTGTTTTTAAAAGGATTATTCTTCTTATATACTTACTTCTTAGACGTACTTCTGTACTTTGTACTAACATGTGAGTCATCAATGTGGAAACCCTAGAGACGATTCATCTTGCATAAGTCACGATTCCGCTACACGTGATATTTAAGTACTTAGTGTCACTGTTGATGTAGGTCCGGATCTAGGTCATCACGACTCACCCAACATTGTAGGAGCTGTTGTAGGAGCCCATCTTGAATTCAGGGCCGGATTTAAACATACAGACGCATTAACTGGGTGGTCATGTAGATTTTTTTTTGAATCAGCCTATATATGTCCCACTGCTGAGCACGGGCCTTTCCATTTCTGGAGGAACGGACGTTAACCCACCACGCTTGTCCGATGCGGATTGGTGGGGTTACCAGACTCGGAATAAATATTTGTAAGCCATATTGCATAGCCAGGAGATGGAGATGTGTGATCTCTGCCTACCCCTACGGGAAACAGACGTGACGATATGTATGTACGAGTATGTATATAATTCTCGGAAATAGCAGAATTTATTGAATCCTCCGATCACTGATAATAAGCAATTATTTTCTGTTTAATATTTACCTTTAGGCATCCCACATGGTGGTTTCGTTCTAGAGTTATCTAAGAAGTCCAGGTCCAAACGCCTCGCGGGCGGATATGTGAGCGCCACATGAGCCCACGCGTGGCCCACCAACACACACAACACCAAACCCACTAATGTCATTTGTTTCGCCGCCATTCTGTTCTCACAAACTCACTTCCTCATAATTTGTATATCGTTCTTCTCATATTAGATTTATTTATTTAACACTCCATTAGACAAACTTCTGGTATTTTGCAAATGTTCAAGAAATTACCTGTAACAAAAACAAAATAAAAATTAAGAAATAATAAAAAAAAATTAAAGTCAATTCCTACTTTCTGACTAAAATCAATTCCTGCTAAAATACATGGAATAAAAATCATGGTACAAATTGCTGCAACTGATCATTATGGGATAAATCGCGGGTAATAGACAAGTTGGTCGAAAAAGTATGTCTTGGCTACGTAATATCAGAGAGTGGACCGGGATAGCGAGTGCTCCAGAACTGCTGCACCTCGCGAAGCAGGAGGAAAGTTGTGCTAAATTGGATGCCAACCTTCGCAAGTCGGAGAGGCACTCTCAGAAGAAGAAGAATGTCCTGCTAAATATATAAGAGAATTTTTGTTCCCATAAGAAATGGCTATGGTTCCCTTGGTCCCTTTAGATCCCTTTAGAATTAATAACTTCAGATTCTCCGTAAGACAACCGTTAAGTGTGACTTAAGTGAATACTACACCTGATGATGCCTCGTATTCAGGCGAAACACGTGTCGTGTGCAATGTGGAGAGTTGCTGACGGCCGTTTTTTCGGTAAGATTTAGTTTAAGTTCCCCGTAAATCCACTTCTTCCAGTATAAAAACACACATTATTTTTCTGTTTTTGTTTGCTTGTCGCGGATCTTAGCTAAGTAAAAGTTCCAACTGTCCACATGTAAATTTAAAATTAAAAATGCCTGCTCATCATACCAAATTCTTGGACTAATCTCTCACAGTACAGGCTTTTCGGTTATGGAATTTGTTGTCGCTGGAGGTGAGACAAGCAGTCTCTACCAGTTTAAAAAAAACTTGGCTAATATCACTGTCTATCTTTACAAATATCTATCTATGTATCTTTTTATTTATTCGTTTATTATTTACGGTTAACTAATATTTATATATACTTATATTTTTACTTATGGCTATTAACTTTGTTTATTTATAATTTTTTTTATCATCCAGACGATAATGTATCATCAACCTACTTCAAATTATATTTTTAACATTGTGTCCATCTTACAATTGTCTGGATGAAATCGCTATTAGCTATAAGACCGCCATTTGTATATAAACATTACAATCAATAGTTGTATAACTTTGTTTTTGGTGTACAATAAAGAATATATCTATCTATATTTTATATGGGATGGAAAGACAAACGAGCATGCTTGTCACCTGACATGACGGCCTTAAAGGTACGTGTGGCTAGGCCAGGCTTGTTTTTTGAAGGTGCCAATGTTGTATCGATGTGCTATGTGGCAGAAAAGTTAATTATGGGAAAGACAAAATTGAATTGGAAACTAACACAATGACATGGTGAAATTGCGCAGCTATTTGTCGCGTGCCACCGACGATAGTGAAAGTATGATGTGTGTCAGATCGATGGAGAATTTTTATCACCTACAGATTAGTTGTCGAAATTTTATTTCGATTTCTAAAAAGAAACATAACAGAAAGGGACATTAGAATAAATTAATAGTATAGAATATATAGACATTTATTTCGTCTTCTACATTAGAATGTCAATATAACTCGTCAAGAAAAAGAAAACTAAAAGCGGATTTGGATAGGCCATACTCTCCGTAGGAGCCCCGATCACATTCCCAGACAGGCGCTGGATGATGGGCGCTTCCAGGTGTGTTTGGGTCGGCCTCGCTTCCTGTTCCCTTGAGGTGTCCAATCCAGCGCAATACAGCCTATAGTAAGATTGCTGAAAACCAGTGCCGCGTGCTACAATGGAGCGCCTGGCATATACTGAGCAAGAACAATTTTATTGTAACACTTGTTACAATAAAATTATTATCTTTTTGTTTTGTTTATTTATATATTATAATATTATTAAGGATTTAATATTAGTTATTGTAAAAAAAATTGTAAAATAAATATTTAAAGTTTTTCTATTTCGAAAAACGGGCTGATACCTGCACCTTGTCTCCGACATTCACCTATTCTGGTGGTTTCCTAATTTGGGGATAAAAAAATATCAGTTATATAACACTGTGTGGACATGTTGCACTATTGTTTGTATAGAAACTCGTATTCTCTCTGTTTGCGTAACTCACTATTTGTGTATCTTGCCAACGGACTATTGTCTGTGTGGTCTAATGCCTTCGTACGACACGGAATGTTGGCAAATACTTGAATAACTTCAATGTAATTATTTACAATAATTACCTGTAGTAAGAGAATGTGATGAAATTTAAGACAATTTGACAGTGGTAGAGCCACGCTGCAGACGAATACTTTGTCAAGAATGGCATGATATTTGTCTGTAGCACCAATGGGCCGCCTCGCCCGGGGAAGTACCACACTCCCGCAGAAACCCGGCGTCTGAGTGGTAGCTTAGCTGCCGCGCTTCGTATGGTGAACGGTCGAGTTCCGGAGGCTCAACACCCTACCACCCTCCCATTCCCACTTCCATAATGACACTTTCCTTAAAGGTCGGCAACGCTTCCGCATTGCCTATGGCGCTGCGGATGTCTATGGGCGGCGTTGATTGCTTTCCATCAGGTGACACGCCTGCTCGTATGCCTTCCTATCTCATAAAAAAAAATATAAGTTTTGTAAGAATAATTGGATCACAATCATACCTACCTATACGGTGATTACCATTTCTTATAGAACGTGGAGAAAGAGGCCAATAGAAGAATTAAGCTAGGCCGAACAGCATTTAGGGAACTTCGTGAAGATAAATTAATGGAATCAGGCGTTACTTTGCGAAAATCCATTACTATGTGGACACAGTTATTAGTTATAATTTTCTAAATCGACGGTCTAAGGTCCAAGAACTTAACGATTGTCTTCCGTAGAGTCTACTATATGTGATGATGCTTCACACCTCTAGTATGGTGTTGTTGATAGTGGTTGGGGGAAGTTGAGAGTTGCTGACGGCCATTTTTCGTTAAGATTTAGTGTAAATTCCCTGTAAATCCACTTTTTTCAGTAAAACACACATTATAATTATTCTACTTTTGTTTGCTTGTCGTGAATCTTAGCTAAGTAGAAATGTCGGTCCACAAACTTTATTTTATATTATACTATATTAACTTATCTCGTCGGCCGTAACTCAGAGCCTGAAGACAAAAGTCTTCGACCAGTGTGTTCTACATATACTCTCTTACGACGCCGAAACGTGGACACTGACACTCCGACTGCTTCACAAGCTCAGAGTCACCCCGATAGCTATGCTTGGAGTTTCTCTGGTAGATATGATTCTGAATGAAGAAATCCGTCAGAGAACCAAATTCACCGACATAGTTTGAAATTAGTAAACTATAGTGGCAATAGGCTGGTCACGTTTGTCGGAGAACAGTCAACTGCTGGAGTGGAGATCGTTTCTCGACCGATCCAATCATGCATTGTATTAGCGAAGACTTGCCGAAATTTTTATGTACAATTAACAGTGACAGGTGTGTTGGATTAAATGGGGCGCTGGATTAGACAGGGTTCGAATTATCGCGAGTCTATTGTAGTATGTTATTTCATTATTTTGTTGAATATAATATAATTTTAACCACATGTATTAACATCCGATATGGTCTAGTGGCTAGGATACCTGGCTCTCACCCAGGAGGCTCGGGTTCGATTCCCGGTATCGGAAGAAAACAGATTTTTAGTTTTTTACCATATTAGTATTTAATGTAATATACAATATACTGTTTTTTATATTATATTCATCGTTTTTAACAAACGTAGAGTGGTACGACCTCGCCGAAATGGTGCGACGATCTACGCAAGATGGCCGGCAGAATCTGAACGGTTGGACTTCTTAAGAGAAGTATGACCAATGAATATTTTATGAATATGTATATATATATATATATATATATATATATATATATATATATATATATATATATATATATATATATATATATATATATATATATATATATATATATATGTATATATATTATTATAGTCACGAGTATTTGTAAAAATGTCAAAATACCATCTAGCGGTAGCCAGTGGTAACTAAGTCATATCATGGTCTGTGACTTTCTAACTGATAAAATTCAATGAAATATGCACAATATTGTAAAATGAGTTAGTTAATATATGACTGTATTTGAAGCCGCATAACTAATTGTATTACTTGTGTCTAAGATCTTATGACTATTACGTAATCATAATTGTATTAACAAAATTTATGAGACGAACAATAGATAAAATATATTTATAAAACTCAATACAGAATATACGTACATTGTAAAAGGGATATTTTGGTTGGTTAACTTTAAAACACATTAACAGCGATACTCAAACTATTATAATATTCTAAAATTTGGAACAAACTTTGGTCTAATTTGTCGATAAAAATACATTTTCTTTTCACTTTTGATAACATTTTACGGATATTCTCAAAACGTATCCGAGAGAATGTCGTATTTACTTCTAAAATATTTTTTTATACCTAAAGTAACTATGGTAGTATCAAATTTGTCAAATTATAAAATAAAATTAGTTATTTATTGTTTCTATAAAAATCTTTTCTGTCACATGGACTAAAGACTTCTGATAATTAGGCCTTCCAAATGTTTGAACACTTTAGAACGGTAATTTAATTTTCTTATTAATATTTTTTGTAATAAGTTTAAAGAAAATAATTACTCCAAATTTTCTTGGCCTTTCTTCTTTCTTGGTCTTTCTTGCCTTTTCTGTTCAGATTTTAATGTTTTGATCAGCAATAGTTTTTACCGTCAATAAATAAACATTACCTAACATACATTGCTTATAAAGCATACACAATACAAAATACAAAAATATATTTTGGTATTTTTTCGTTTAGCTTAGTAATACGGATGTAACCTTAAAATAACCTTTTGAAAAAACATGTTATAGATACATTAGTACAAATTCGCATTTATCTTTACGAATTCGTATTAATCTAGAAGAATCCAGTGCATTTCCGTCGTTGTCTAGAGCAGCGACCACAGCGCCAACCTTTTCGACCTCACGAACCAGTAAATTCATAATTTAAATCTCGCGGACCACTAATAATATATTTGAAGTGTTATAAATATTTATAAAAAATATCTAAGAACACATAAAATGTAGTACCTAGTTGATGAAATAAATTTATTAATTGTAAACAAATTATGAAAGCTTTATTAACCCTTTCAGTCGTAAGTACTTTGTCGCAGCAGTTGTATGTCACGTAGGAGGTGACAAGACGAGACATGTTGAAACTCGCTCTGTGTGAAATGCAGGCACTATTGCCTTATAAGTGAAATATCCGTAACAGAGCAATTGACATCTCCAGTTATATATCATTGACTTTTCCAATTATATTTTAATATATTGATCTCAAAAATAAATAAAGCCAATGAAAACGTACCTGTAGCTACAACCTAGCGAGAATCACGTATAAAAAGCTAGCGACCAAAAGGTTTAATAAATTATAATAAAAGAACTGTAAAAACAAAACAATTAAAAGATGATTTAGGTATATCATACATTGTACATTCCTAGCCGCTAATCCAATCGCCAGTGTGTACAGTATGCGACGAAAGTTTTTATAACTTTTCACTTATTGTTATAAATTGAATTATGTTTCAATGCATCTTAAAACATAACATTACCTGATGATAGATAGATAGATAAGATATATTCCATATTTTCTACGGGCCAGCAAGATTTTCTCGCGGACCACCAAATTGACGAACGCTGGTCTAGCAACTATTGAATCTAAGACAGGAAATTCACGTGTGCAAGTTATAATAAGGTATAAATGTCAAATCGACGGAGTAGATATCCTGTGGTGATTTCATTGTTGATTCATTTCGACGATCGGATGACGGTGCATCCATTTTAATATTTACATTTATAATTACATTTGTTCGACATACATGTCATGTATTGGGTTGTCCGGAAAGTTCGTGCCCATATTTTAGGATAAATAAAACGCAGCTCATTTAAATAGATAATTTAATAATATACATTTATTAAATTATATAGGTTTCCATACCATTCTGCTAATTGACGTAATGTCGAGCGTGGGTTGTTCTATTTTTGTTCTAATCATATCTTCGTCTGTTGTGGACAGCCTACCTGGACGTTCTTGATCTTCCAGGTCGAAATTTCCAGCTTTAAACCGAGCAAACCACTTTCGCACAGTTCTTTCGGCTACAATATCCTCGCCATAAACAGCGCATATCTTATTTGCCGCTTGTGTGGGATTTTTGCCCTTTCGAAAATAGAAAAGCATTAAATGCTTATAATGCACTTTATTCGCCACCATATTCTAACGCGTACAAGACTGATAAAAATTAACGAATCGTAACCAAACTTTTTTCCAAATATAACTGAAGCTATCTCTTTTAGAATATGTACACATCTCATTTGTTTTCAATAATTGTGATATATTCAGTCAGGTCTCGCGCGTTACCTACCGGCAAATCGGCACGAATTCCGTACAACCCAATACATACATTGTATTTCTGTCAAAACTAAGGGCTGGCGTGCACTATGTTTTTTTTTTGCGACGCCATTTTAGAATCGCTCTGGACTTTTCCCGCCAACTTACTACAGTGACGTTGCGTTTTTATTTCATTTTTATAATCTTATGTTATTATCAGTTATATTGTTTAATTGTGGTGGCGTATTGTACAATATAGTTGTATAATACGTATGAATGGAGTGATATGAAATAAATGCGTATATCGTGATTTTTTAAGTGGATTGCAAAAGTCAGTAGGTTTTGGGAGAATGGCTATCGTTTTATCAAGACGTATCGTGAGATTCTGACTGTTACATTTTAAGATATTTGATGTTATTATATTTAACTTGACACTGGCATAATAGTTATTAAAACCCATACATTTTTTCCCACCTAGAGTCGTGTAACGCGGCTACAAGTTGCAATTCTTCAATATACAGTTCTCTTCGGATGTCGGTTTTCGGTTGTCTTCCGTAGAGTCTACTATACCTGATAATGCCTCGTGTTGGGGCGAAACACGTGTCGTTTACAAGATGGAAAAGTGATAATGTGTGTTTGGTGTTGTGTATAGTGGTTGGTGGGTGGAGAATTGATGGCCGATTTTCGGTAAGTTTTTGGTTTAAGTTCCAAATAAATCCACTTAACCCAACGGAAAAACACACATTATTAATTTTCTGTTATTGTTTTGCTTGTCGCGGATCTTAGCTATGTAAAACTTTTGACTGTCCATATAATATACAGTTCTTCAGTCTAATTATAATACTTTTGAAGTTTTCACTTCAAAAGTAATTAGATTGAAGTCCCGCATCAGTAAACCGGTGTCTGAGTGGTAGCTTAGCTACCGCGCTTCGTCCGGTGAGCGGTTGAGTTCCGGAGGCCCAACCCCTTCTCCACCGGCATTAAGTCCGCCTATTGTGCACTTTGTGCAAAACATTTTTTTTTATGATATATGAAGGCAAACGAGCAGGCGTGTCACCTGATGGAAAGCAATCAACGCCGCCCATAGACTTCCGCAGCGCCATAGGTAGTGCGGAAGCGTTGCCGACCTTTAAGGAAAGTGTCATTATGGTAGTGGGAATGGGAGGGGGAGGGGTAGGGGGAGGGCTAGAGGGAAGGGGGAGGGTGTTGGGCCTCCGGAACTCGGCCGCTCACTCACTCACTCGTCCATTCGTGTTACAGACAAATAGTATGTCATTCTAGTTTAAATAAATAAATATATATATATATATATATATATATATATATATATATATATATATATATATATATATATATATATATATATATATATATATATATATATTGGCTATATAAAAAAAAAATCCCCGACGTCTGAATAACAAATCCCGTTCACCAACAGTAGTTTATCTCCCGACAGATCGGCACGCGTCTCGGTCTCGTCTATCACACATCTCCCGCCGTGACAATTCCACCAGCATCATGTAACGGAACCCCTGGCGAACGACACTAGATCAATATCTAGCCGTATGCCTAGGCAACTCAACACAAATTTTACTGACTGCCAATGGCACAAAGGAACTGTATTATATCTGTTTGTTTTTTTGGTTGATACAAGCACGTCGAACGTGTTTTTTGCATCGATAAGTTGAAATTTCTTTTTGTTCTTTTGTTCGTTGTTAAAAAATCAATTGATTAATCAAGTTTTATTGTTTATATATACACCACACCTGACATACACCACAACTTTTCCACATACCTACCTACCTTCTTATTTCTCTATTCTTCTTATTTCCGAATCGTTATCAGTGTGCATGGAATAAAAAAGCTTTTTATTCCATGCACACATTTCAGTATTACATAAAAAATTTAGGTTTTTGAGATACTATGCAACAATATAATATATATATATATATATATATATATATATATATATATATATATATATATATATATATATATATATATATATATATATATATATATATATATATATAATAACATACTCTGCAACTGGCGTAAGATCTGTTCGGAGGCCAAGATCCATTTTGGATCGCTGCGCCAACATAGTTAAGTTTACTTTGGTTCGTTCTTTAACAATCTGTTTTTAAACAACCGTCATATCTCACTTTCTCTAATCAACTTTCTGAATACCAGTAAGACCAGGAGATAAAAAGTGATTTAAACCAAACAATAGATGTGACACTGATTAAAAATTGCAATTAGACTTCGGTATATTGATTTTTAAATAGAATAGCAAGCATGATCACCTGATGAATCACCTAATGATGAAAAGCAATCAACGCCGCTCCTATACATCTTTAGAATTATTTCAAAAATGATGCTAGTCCCTAATAAATGTGTAGGCTTCCTTTTTGAATGCTCTCTATTCATAAAGATTTTCACATTTTTTTTATTTTAAATACCACTTTTTTATATGTCCCACTGCTGAGCACGGGCCTCTTCATTTCTGGAGGAACGGACGTTAACCCACCACGCTTGTCCAATGCGGATTGGCGGGGTTACCAGACTCGGAATTAATATCTGTAGGCCATACATATTGTTATTAGCCTGGGTTCGGGGATCGGAAAAATGAAAGGGGTTGTGGCAGAGACCACACAGCTTCATCCGCTACCATTCATCGCAGCGAAAAGGTTCTCCATTGGTCGTTTCTCGCCCTCGTGAGAATCAGGACGACGGCGAGAAGCAACCAATGAAGAACCTTAAAATCATAAATTAAATAATAATATGATTAAAATATATATATTGATATATATACGTAAATTATATTGTTGCATAGTATGTGAAATACCTAAATTTTTTATGTAATACTGAAATGTGTGCATGGAATAAAAAGCTTTTTTATTTGATAACGATAAATAAATAAGAAGAATAGACAAATAAGAAGATAGGTAGGTATGTGGAAAAATTGTGGTGTATGTCAGGTGTGGTTGGTAGTAGTTGGGACGTGAAAAATCGCTGACGGCCGTTTTTTTGGTAACATTTAGTTTGAGTTCCCCGTAAATCCACTTCTTCCGGTAGAAAAAATACATTATTATTTTACTGTTTTTGTTTGCTTTTCGCGAATCTTAGCTAAGTAAAAGTTCTTACTGTCCACATAGTAATGGATTTCCGCAAAGTAACACCTGACTCCATTAATGATTGTAAATAAATAAGTGTCAATAATAACTAGAAGTAACTTATGTCGGTCGAGGTCATCTTGGTCGTCGCATGAAATCGATTACACCGTTTCACAGCAAGCGGAAATACACCATAACAAGCGTTAAGCTGTGTGCCATTGCGAAAAACGGAAAGATGGTCCCTCCGAGAGCGAGCGTGGAGATTTGATTCCACGGTTGGATAACATTGAAACAGCTCGCGAAACTGATTACCACGCTTACGGGTAAATGGCAAATAAACTTGTAATAAAAGCGAAAGTTTTTTGAGTCGGTTATTAAATCGATTTTAACTGCTGTTATGGGACTGTTATATTAATAAAAAAAAGATTATATAACTTTTGACGAATCGAAAATTTGACAAAACGATGTGGCCTTTAAAAACTAGGCCTTGTATCTTGAATATGTGGTTTGTACCTCTAAGCTATTTCAATGTATAAATAGTTTTTTTTTTAAAGGTATTTAAAGGCAAACGAGCTGGTAGAGACTGGATGCGTGAAGCCGAAGATTGGGCTTGGTGGCGCTTCTTTGGGGAAGTCTATGTCTTTCAGTGGACTGCCGCAGGCTGTTGATTTTTTTAATGAGATGAGGAAGGCAAACGTGTAGGCGTGTCATCTGATGGTAAGCAATCAACGCCGCCCGTAGACATCCACAGCGCCATAGGCAGTGCGGATGCGTTGCCGAAGTTTAACGAAAGTGTCATCATAAGAGGAGGAGGGGAGGGGAAGGGTGTTGGGCCTCCGGAACTCAGCCGCTCACCGAACGAAGCGCGATAGCTAAGCCACCACTCAGACGCCGGTATTCTGTAGGAGTGTAGTACTTCCCCGGGCGAGCCGGCCCATTCGTGCTGCAGACAAATGTTATGCCATTCTTGACAAAGTTGGCTCTACCACTAATTCTGCAATACCAGAAGCATCACATGCATTGATGCATTGCCGACCTTTCTGGTATGATAAGGCTTGTTATTTGAAGGTTTCATATGTCATCATGTCTTACTAATTGGAAAATACCACCCTGTCACCACCAAAGTCAGCTTGTTCCATGAATCATTTACATTCCGAAGCAACGCGCGGATTTCACGCCGATAATCGAAAGTGTTGTTTATATTTTCTAAGGTGTCGAGAGGTGTCCGCAAACCGATTATCACGTAGATCACGTTCCGTTACGTTGAACACACACAACTTTCACAACCTCACGAAATAGTCATATCTGTGTGTGTACGATACACATAACATCATTTTTCTCTTTCTATATATATCCTATCCTACAATTATTATAAATGCGAAAGTTTCTGAGTATGGATGCATGTTTATCACTCTTTCACGAAAAAACTGCTGGACGGATTTGGATGAAAATTTACAGTAATATAGGTTATACATCGGAATAACATATAGGCTACAATTTGTAATGATTTTAAGTAATTTTGGTCGTAATATAATTTTATTATTAAGTAAAAAAAATATATTCATTTAAAATGATCTGTCACGAAACTTAATGTGACCCAATCAAATTCAGACCAAATTCCACTCAGCGTTGTCGGGTTGGTTTGAAGGTTCTAATGTCGTATCGGTTCTGAAACACCGCTGAAGGTAGATGGTTCCTCAGGGTAATGGGGCGTTAAGCTTCGCAAAAAAAGCACCGTACTGGATCACCACTCATCCAGATGGTGGGGGTAAACTTTTCCGTTTGGCGAGTTGCTCGGTGGTGGAATTCAGCAGGGAGAATTATTCCGAGATTGGGACAAGCACCTAGTTCGGGGTCCACCAGCAACAACTATGTATACACGCATGTAGTGTTAATGATAAATATTGTTAAAGAAATATATATGTTTATCATTAACTTGCTCCAGCAGTGTTGGTCTTCCCAAACATCGTGAATCAAGCTTAGACATATGGTAAACAAACCGCTCAATACATACACACACACACACACGCACGCACGCACGCACGCACGCACGCACGCACGCACGCACGCACGCACGCATGCACGCACGCACGCACGCACACACACACACACACACACACGAACACGCACACATATATATAGCGTAACATACATGAAAATCATTTTTTTTTATGAAACGATTAAAACCACATTTTGAAATCTCAAGATCCTGGTCAAGCAAGCCATTACAACATTTTAAAAAATAAATTGACAAGACGTCTGTCAATGCGCAACAAGAACAGTTAATAACAAAAAATTGCCGCGCGGGAAAGCGACAGGACGATGTATAGACAAGAGTACACATTGCTGGAACATTTTCGAATGCTAGAAATTTCGATTGTTTTACCTATATTAAGAGGCGACGGTGCTTCGAAGGGAGAGTTTAAAGTTTAATACCCAAGAAAATCGAAAGAAAATAGCAAAAGAGGAGAAGTGGAAGTAAAGTGAAGAGAAGTGAAACTAGTGGTCGATTTCATTTTCCCGATATCGAACCCCAAAACAATACAACACAACTTTAACAAATTGACTGCAATTATTACTAAAATAATCCGCCAGATTAGTTCTCTGGCGGATTATTTTAGTAATAATTGTCACCGACATAGCCTTTCGAACTAGCAAACTAAAGTGGCAATGGGCTGGTCACGTTTGTCGGACATCCGACAATCGTTGCAGCAAACGAGTTGCTGAGTGGAGACCGCGTCTCGGTAAACGTAGTGTGGTACGCCCCCCGGCTAGATGGTGCGACGATCTGCGCAGGGCGGCTGGCAGAAACTGGATAGCCGAAGGTCGGGCTAGGTGGCGCTTCATGGGGGAGGCCTATGTCCAGTGGACAGCCACAGGCTGTTGATTGTTTGATTTTGATGGGAGTGAAATCTTTCACATTCATTCTCCGTTTTCAATTGATTTATTCAGCTATCAATTATGAATTCTACTATCTAACTCTATGTATATTATGTGGGAGTAATTCTCACGGCATTTAGGGAAGAGGGGAAATGGCCTGTGTCCAGCAGTGGACTGCCGCAGACTGTTGATGATGATGATGATGAACTACTACTATGTAAATCTAAAGAGCGCTAATTAAAAATAAATAATACATATATGAAAACTACACCAGCGCTACAGCGAAATCATCAAAACATATTATATATTTACTAATTTACGTAGTAAAAGTGAGGTATGTACGGTAAAAACTTTTACTTTAAACGGTTTAATAAAAACGTGAGACGCATAAGAATCTCAATTATACTGTCGTTATATTATTAATGGAGTCAGGCGTTACTTTGCGGAAATCCATCACTATGTGGACAGTCAAAAGTTTTACTTAGCTAAGATCCGCGACAAGCAAAACAATAACAGAAAATTAATAATGTGTGTTTTCCTGCTGGCTGAAGTGGATTTATATGGAACTCAAACCAAAAACTTACCGAAAAACGGGCAGCAATCCTCCACCCACCAACCACTATACACAACACCAAACACACACTACCACTTTTCCATCTTGTAAACGACACGTGTTTCGCCCCAACACGAGGCATCTTCAGGTATAGAAGACTCTACGGAAGACAACCGAAAAGTTGAAAAAGACTTGAATTTAGAGAAGTTTAATTATCTCTCTAACATATGGCTGTCAGACGTGGGAATATGCAAAGAAAATGAAAAACAAAAATAGTTCGAGCCAGAAGCGAATGAAGTATAGTATGCTGAACATAAAGAAAATACAAAAATATTACATACGAAAATAAGAAGCAATACTAAAGTGATAGATGCGCTAGCTTATGCTCAAACCATGAAATTCAGATGGGCTGATCATATAGCCCGATGTGTGGATAACACATGGACTATCAACGTAACCACATGGAAGGGCCCGCCAGGAAAACGCCGAGCAGGGAGACCCTACATGATATTGAAGGACGATATATAAAAAAGACAGCAGGAACAAACTGGCTGGAAATAGCAAACAAATAGAGAAAAGGGAGCGAATATTTTATTTTATGGGACAGGAAAGCAAACGAGCAGGCGTATCACCTGATGGAAAGCAATCAACGCCGCCCATAGACATCCGCAGCGCCATAGGCAGTGGGGAAGCGTTGCCGATCTTTAAGGAAAGTGTCATTATGGGAGTGGGATGAGGGGAGGAGGCGAGGAGGAGGCGAGGGGAGGCGAGGGGGAGGCGAGGGGAGGCGAGGGGGAGGCGAGGGGGAGGCGAGGGGGAGGAAGGAGGAGAGGAGGGGTGGGGGAGGGTGTTGGGCCACCGGAACTCACGCCGTTAACCGTACCAAGCGCGGTAGCTAAGCTACCACTCAGACGCCAGTTTTCTGCGGGAGTGTGGTACTTCCCCGGGCCGAGCCGGCCCATTCATGCCACAGACAAATAATATGCCATTCTTGACAAAGTATTCGTCAGCAACGTGGCTATACCACTAAGCTAATATTTATGAGCTTTAAAGGATCACTGCCTATAAATTAATTCTGCCACCGGATCCCTGTATCTACCGACATGTTTAGATGGTATTCAATTATTTGAGCTTGGATAGAAACCGTATAGACCAGATGTAGCTGTAGTAGTTAAGACTATGGGTCATAACAATGGGTGGGTAAATTATTACGTAAACGCCAGATTCGTATCTCGTATTGTTTGCAAACAAAGACAGGTAACGCTAACTACACACGAGGGGATCGTTGGGTGAAGGTTATATTTGTCATCTTTCGCTGTAACTTCTTGTTATCACTTATAGCTCAAAACTAATATTGCTTGTAATCTACGTACCAACAGTTTTAACTATATATGACAAGCACGATTCCCAGAGTTTATCCACTTCTTTCCAATCACCATCCTTCTGTGCAATCTTCTTCAGTATTACGAAATAAGAACCTTTAAAAAACAAGCCTAAACATTTATCAAAGAAGGAATAATAAAAATTATATGCGTTTATTTGTGGTGAAACTTTTCAATTCCTACTTTTTAGTTAACAGTATCCCCATATAAATTTATATGTATCTATCTCTGAGTCCTAAGTCCCCTTAGTTGGGCATAGGGCATACACGACGTTTCTCCATCTCGACCTGTCGGAGGCCATTATATGTATATTATTTACAAAATACTTTTTTTATTTCAAGTTCAAATACATTTTATAAACTTGTAATGGATGACACTTGTTGTTAATACACTTATTCCAAAAATATTAATTCTATAATTAATATATTAATAATAAATTATAAATGTTTATTAGTGATACATCTTATTTAATTCCTATTACTAGTTCACACTCTATATAAATTTATATATGTTGATTAATTTCAGTCCGGCGTTACTATGCGGAAATCCATTACTATGTGGACGGTCAGAACTTTTACTTAGCTAAGATCCGCGACAAGAAAACAAGAACAGGAAAATTACAATGTTTGTTTTCTACTGGAAGAAATGGATTTATGGGGAATTTAAACTAAATCGTACCGAAAAAACTCTCCTCTTTCCAACCACTATCAACAACAGTGTGGTTGTGTGTGTAGAGTTGCTGACATCCGTTTTTCATGGCCTTTCTCTAAAAAAATATCTTTAAAATCGGTCCCGCCGTTTAGGAGTTCAGTTTTGATCACACGTACAGAACAATTTGGTATATCGATGCAAAAATAAGCGTAAACGTGAAATGAAAACTTAAGATATCCCAGTAAATTATTATATATCTGATCAATCAAAAACAGACAATTTCAACGTTATACAAATATTTCTATTGGTCGAAGAGCTGCGAAACTCGTATGCGATAAAAAAATTTGACTATGTGGACAGTTAAAAGTTTTACTTTGTGAGTGGAGGGAGAATTGATGGCCGATTTTCAGTAAGTTTTCGGTTTAAGTTCCAAATAAATCCACTTTATCCAGCAGAAAAGCACACATTATTAATTTTCTGTTATTGTTTTGCTTGTCGCGGATCTTAGCTAAGTAAAACTTTTGACTGTCCACATAGTGATGGATTTCCGCAAAGTAACGCCTGACTCCATTAATAATCTTAAAAAATTTGACGTTATGTGTCATATACAGCGTTTTCTCTTTTAAAATCGATATATAAGATAGGAAAATGATATATTAAAAAATATAAAATAAATCAATTTAAAATATCTAACAAACATGATGCATCTCCAATCTTAAACAGGAACGATTTCTCCTCTGTAACTCTCAAGAGATAAGGTGCAGTTATCTAAAATGCGATCTGACCCTCAAGTAATTGCTACATAACTTCAAGACAAGGAGGTACATGTCTGAATTTAAATACCAATTAACAGGCGGCGTTCAAGTTAAGTTTATCTTAGAATCACATCTTGTTTGGCCGACCGCTTAACGGTAATAACAACCCAGTTTATAGTTGAATGTTCTGGATTAATTTCAGAGGAAAACAACATTTTGATAGTGGTAGAGCCACGCTGCAGACGGATACTTTTTTCAAGAATGGCATAATATTTTCTGTAGCATGAATGGGCCGGCTCGCCCGGGGAAGCACCACATTCCCGCAGAAAACCGGCGTCTGAGTGGTAGATTAGCAACCGCGCTTCTTACAGTGAGCAGCCGAGTTCCGGAGGCCTTACACCCTCCCCCTCCCATTCCCACTCCCATAGTGACACTTTCCTTAAAGGTCGGCAACGCTTCCGCACTGCCTATGGCGCTGCGGATGTCTATGAGTGGCGTTGATTGCTTTCTATCAGGTGACACGCCTGCTCGTTTGCCGTCCTATCTCATAAAAAAGAAAAAAGTCATAAGCAAAAGTCTTCTTCCTTCCATCCTTACATCTTTCTTTTTAATTCCCTATTATAAATTGCTAAGATGGTTTGAGCATATAGAGAGAATGGATGAACGACGACTGCTAAAAGAAATCTACGTTGCGGATGTGGATAGAAGAGTCGGTAGGGGAATACCGAGGAAAACATACCTTGATCAAATTGCCGAAGTTGTTACGAAAGACAAAATCAAGAGTGCACTTAATCGGCGGGCTTGCATGAAGAGAGTGATGAGTTTTGAGGAAACAAAGAAAATATGCCGAGATCGTAGCAGATGGAAATCTGTGGTCTGTGCCTACCCCTACGGGAAACGTGTGATGATATATTATATATAATCAAAACACGTAATATAAAAAAATATTTTAAGTCCATTCCATACTTTTATATCCTGCTAAATATCTTATATATAATAAGATATTTTTTTTTTTTTATATAAGATACATTGATGAATTAATATTTGAAAAACTTGTATTTAAATCAAGTGTCATCCACTACAGGTTTAAAAAAAAAATCTCTTTGAACTTAAATAGATGAATAAAAAAGTATTTTATTACATACATATATATCGTCACGCCTGTCTCCCGTAGGGGTAGGCAGAGACCACAGATCTCCATCTGCTACGATCTCGGCATACTTCCATTGCTTCTTTCACACTCATTATTCTCCTCATGCAAGCCGGTTGAGGGTACTCTTGACCTGGCCTTTCTTAAAAAGTTCAACAATTTGGTCAAGATATGTTTTTCGTGATCTTCCTCTACAGACCCTTCCATACACATTATTAACCTTTGAAAATTGAACAAGATATATTTATAAATATATGTATATAGGGAGAGTGTGAACTTATATTGGGAAAATTGAAAAATACGCTTAAAAACTTAACAATATCCAAAATATCTTCTTTTATAACGTAAACAATAAACCATATTATCAATTACGATCTGCGAGTGAATCGCTTACATCTACCGCCATTATGCGCATAATAAAAATGGCCGACCTCCACACTTCGTCTCGTCGACTCGTCACTTCCGGTGTGCAAGACGAAAGTTCAGGTGCTCCATGGCGGCCAGTCACGACCGCACGTGACTGACACGACACGTCAACTACACGATTATTTGTAACCGAAAATAAAATTGATTGAAAGGTGTCAGGCAATTTTTCACTTTTTCTGGAAACAAACATCTAAGTTCTCTCTCTTTTATGGGGTAGGAAGGCAAGCGGGCAGGCGTGTCACCCGATGGAAAGCAATCAACGCCGCCCATAAATATCCGCAGTGCCAAAGGCATTTCTGCAATGCCTTTTGTCGGCCTTGAAGAAGTCTGTAGGCTGGTTTTTTGATAGTTCATACAATAAAGATATTATGTAGAGAACTGAATAAAAAATATTATCGAATATTTTCCTTTATAGTATGCTACAACTTTGTTTTATGCGATAGGAGGGCAAACGAGGAAGCGTGTCGCCTGATGGAAAGCAATCAATACCGCCCATGGACAACCGCGACACCGCAGAAGTCACGGAAGCGTTGCCGACCTTTTAGGTATGTATAGGCTTGTTTTTTGAAGGTTCCAATGTCGTATCGGTTCGGAAAGACCGCCGAGGGTAGCTGGTTCCACAGACTGGTGGTGCGTGGAAAGAAGTTACGAGATAAACGCACCGTAGTAGAACGCCACTCATGCAGATGGTGGGGACGAAATTTTCCTTTACGGCGAGTTGTGCGGTTGTGGAATTCCTCGCAGCACTCCCCATGATAAAAGCGGTGAAAAATGTTGAGAGATGAGACAATCCCATAAACATTTTTTTTTATGGGAGAAAAAGGTAAACGAGCAAGGGATCACCTGATAGTAGGTAATCATAACTGTCCCTGGGCATTTTGTTCTGGAATCAATCAATCGCAACAGTTTGCGGCAGACCACTCCTGGACATAGGCCTCCCCCACGAAGAACCACTCTGAGCAAATCGTCGCACCATCTGGACAATGGGCGTACTACACTACGTTTGCCAAGTGATGATCCACTCCAGCACTCGTCTACTCCAGCGGTTATCGGAACTCCGACAAACATGACCGGCCCATTGCCACTTCGGTTTGCTAATACGGAAGAGTATATCAGTGGCTTTGGTTCTGGTAGCGTTTGACTGTTTTTATTATACTTTATTTTTTACAACCCCATAGTTGAATACCATAAGTTTACACCGATAACATAACAGCAATATCCCAATGATATGACGATTAATGGACACTATATTGAGAACAATACTAGCCATAACGGTTGTCCCGTTATTTCTAAATGAGACTTGACTACCGTTCGATCCTTATAAAGAGTCCCTTGCAAAGTGAGCGTCGATTGAATCCTTAATTCCTTGTCTCATACGCTATGAATTCGAGTATATATACCGTGACTTTTTAATTACCCGAAAAAACTTAAATTCGCGTTTGTAAAAATTTGTATGTCAGTAAGTAACATTCAAATATTATAGCGTTCATACAAAAATATTATTTTAAGGGACTTCAAAGACATCCTGTAAATATTACGCGAACAAATTAGGTTGGTTTGGGTGCAGTACCAATTGGAATGATAATGATGTCTATTTGAATTAGTAAGATTTTTTTGTTGTATAATTTTTGGTGTATATTAAGGACATTTTTAAAATTTTTTTTCTTCGCCAAATTTAATGTATATCGATAATTCAATATATTACTTAATTTTCTCGGGTAATTAAAAAGTCACGGCATATAATCACGCCTATTTCTCGTAGGAGTAGGCAGAGATTACAGATCCGTTTGCTACGATCCCGGCTCACTTTCTTTGCTTTATCCACACTCAACACTCTCTTCATGGAAGCTCGCCTGTTAGGGGTGCTTCTGACCTGGCCTTTCTTAAGAAGTTCAACAATTTTGTCAAAGTATGTTCTCCTTAGTCTTACTCTACCGACCCCTCTACATCCGCAACGTAAATTTCTTTTACAAATCGTCTTTCATCCATCGTCTCCATGTGCCCAAACCCTCGAAGCATCCCTTTCTCAACTTTTGTCACGACACCTTCTTTTACTCCACATCGCTCTTTTACATCTTCATAACTTATTTTGTCATTCAAAGTTATCTAAAGTTACTTAAAGGTGGACCGTCAAATCCGCTTTGCTAAGATCCGCGTACATAAGTCAGTAGAATAATAAATTTGCGTAGAACTGTATATAGAATCACTTGCCGAGAAACGGCCCTCAGCAAATCTTCCAACACATCACCATGATCACTAAAGTTGGCAACGTTAAACACATCACACTCTTTTCACCATCAGGAAGCAAGGAAAGTATGCCGAACTCATAGCAGATGGATATCTATGGTCTCTGCCTACCCCTACGGGAAACAGGCGTGACGATATGTATCTATGTTTAAGAAACAAGTATTCTGACGTATGCTACACCAATGACGACATCTAATTTGCTTTCTCATCGCAGGCTCGAACGTGAAACTTATAAACACCAAAGGTGACTTGTGAAATCGTATTGTCCTAAATCAACAGCATTTGCCTTCGCCGTAACTCTTCGCTTGACCTTGGCAGACATACATACATAGCTATGCGCCGAGCGTAGGTCGCGCGAACAAAGCTGACTTCTCAAGCTATGTCTTAGGCCGTGTATACACGCGGCATTCCGATTCAAAATTCCGTTTCACAATTACGCGTATACTTCATTTGTATGAAGTATACGCGCAATTGTGAAACGGAATATTTGGATTTTTTATGGATTACATATATTGGATTTTTTTATTAAATAGTGAAACTTAGTAGTTTCACTACTTAATAAAAAAATAGAATATGTGTGTATATATATGCACGCCTATACCCCGCAGGGGTTGGCAGAGACCACAGAGCTCCATCCGCTGCCATTCATCGCAGCGAAACAGCTCGTCATTGGTCGCTTTTCGCCCTCGTGAGAATCAGGACGTGACGGGTGGCGAACCACGTCGCCGTCATTTTCGACAAATTAGGTATATTAAATTCGTCTTTAGTGAATCCCACGAGCCGCAAGGGAGGATGGAGGTCAG
This sequence comes from Baronia brevicornis, assembly GCA_031353405.1. NCBI lineage: Eukaryota > Metazoa > Arthropoda > Insecta > Lepidoptera > Papilionidae > Baronia > Baronia brevicornis. Next base: position 1,101,506 of record JASFAT010002976.1, read on the forward strand.
CCCCAGCAGAGCCCTGCATGCTGAGGTAAGGCACCATAGTCCCCGTGGGAGCCCGACCCCGGGACGATCGGCACGCTTGCGACTAGGCTCGCCCCTAGCCACGCATCCATTGGCACGGCAGACCGTGGATTGGCGGAGAGGAAGGGAAAGGATAGAGAAGAAAGGAAGGGGCAGGAAAGGAAATGCGGATTAGGGGGGTTACCAGACGCGGAATAAACATTTATAAATCCATATAAATATTTATTCCGATGCGGGAATCGAACCCGCGACCACTGACTCCGCGGGCGGAGGGCCCCGCCACTGAGCCAATCGGTCGTCATAGATATGTATTCGAAGTATGTATGAAGTTTATCTTAAACGAACAAATAAATGCCTTTAGTGAAATGGTTTTCTCTTAAGGAATTTATTTATTTATTTAAGATAAACTTAATTATTTTTCATTAAAAAGATAAGGCAGGTGTTAGAGGACGTTAAGAACTAAAGAGAAAGTATGATCGATTCGATTACGATTCGATCAATGGGGAAGAAAGTACGATTAGATTACTGGGGGTCAGGAGGTGGCAGAAAATAAGTTTCGCTATTTATTGGTGGTTGGTGATAGAAAATCAGTTGCTACATCGACAAATACACAATAAGTTATGAATCATCATCATCAAGGCATTACAGCAGCGGGTGGGCCTTAGCCTGGTTCAGTAAATTTTTCCAGTCGGATCTTAATTTGGCTCTTTCTCTCCAGCCCCTCACACCGATTGCCTTTAAGTTTTCCTCGAGGAAGACTGGAGTCGACTCCATTTAGCCATCTGAGCTTAGGTCTTTCGCGGTTTCTACGAGCATCTCGTTTGCCATCGAGTAGGCGCTTGGGTACTCTAGACTAGTCCATACGTATTGCGTGCCCAGCCCATCGAAGGCGTCCAATTTGAGTGGTTTTGATCAGTTAGGAATGGATGGACTGAAATTGCGTAGTCTGTCAGACCCACGGGTAGAATTTACTGCTGACATAAGATATGGACTAAAATAAATATTATTATTAATACCATCTCCAATTATTATTATTTGACGACCGAAAAGTGACTTTTCGGTTGTCTTCCGTAGAGTCTACTATACCTGAAGATGCCTAGGGTTGGGGCGAAACACGTGTCTTTTACAAGATGGAAAATTGGTAATGTGTGTTTGGTGTTGTGTGTAGTGGTTGGTGGGTGGAAAATTGATGGTCGATTTTGGGTAAGTTTTTGGTTTAAGTTCCAAATAAATGCACTTCATCCAGCAGAAAAACACACATATTTAATTTTCTGTTATTGTTTTGCTTGTCGCGGATCTTAGCTAAGTAAAACTTTTGACTGTCCACATAGTGATGGATTTCCGCAAAGTAACGCCTGACTCCATTAATAATAAAAATATTATCATTATAATCTAAATTTACTTATATATTAAATATATTATTATTATAGTCCGAGGCTTCGTTCCTATAAAATTCATTTATGCGTATGTTCAACGTATGGAGTGATTTTGGTGAAACTTTTTGTGTTTCTTGAACAAATGGATCCATGGTAAATTTAGATTCACAATTGGACCCGTAAGTGGCGTTGCAATTGAGTTGTAGGCTTTTTTATTTTCATGCCAGGACAACATCTTCCGGGCTCGCTAATATTATACAAAACTTTCACAAAGCAAGCATCCACAAGTTCAATACGGATTTTTGAATCGGAAAACAAATCCGAATTCCTATAGTGTGTGACTGGCCTAACGTATGTGATAATGTAAACACACTTGTAAATTATTGGTTAACATAACATGAGCACTCAACTTATTCAAAAGAAACTAGATACATATTATGAACTAGCTTTTGCCCGCGGATTAGCTCGCCTGGAATTTGATCTGCCACATTAAGTTTCGTGACAGATCATTTTAAATAAATATATGTTTTTTTACTTAATTTATGGTTCACAATTTTAGTCATAGTGGCTTCCACATAAAAGGTAAATATATGCTGTCGCGGACTTTTTTAGAACTATTCAAGACAAACATCATATTTATGTAACTCCAATGGTTTAGGCAGCGTACGCCAAGATAACTCTCAGAGGCCATATTTTTTCCCAACTTAATTGACATGTATTGTTATATTACGACCAAAATTACATTAAATCATTACAAATTTTTCTTGCTTGATTTTTACCTCAATATATAACCCAGCCAAGCAGTAAATAATAATTTTATTATAAATACAAATGTATTCGTGCAAATATGGGAGGATTTTCCACTGCGGTGTTCCCACATAAATACGATTAAGGGGCATTCAATAGGCGAGCGTATGTATTCACAAAAGGGCGGCAACGCATCTGAGATGCCTCCGGCGCTGTGGGCGTCTATGGGTGGGGGTGATCATTCACCATCAGGTGCCCCGCATACATTAGCCTGCTCTGCTATACATAAAAATAATTATCTAAGTGGAGATTTTATAGTAAACTATTTTATTCCACACATTTCCATACAATTACATATTTAAATCTAAAATTAATAACAAATGTATATAGTATTATATAATTACTTAAATGAAAACTTAAATCTTTTAATGTGAATAACACCACATATGTCGAAGATATATATAAAGTTTGGAAACTTCAAGAAAAGTAAGCAAGGGGTCCAGTAATAAAAAGAAAAATATAGCAAGTTATCTTCAAACAAAAAAGTTTGAGAACTTTCGATTTAGACCATTAACTGTGATTCTAATCAAGCCTACCTACAGGGTGTGTTATTAATTAACTAACTGTATAATTCACGCTAGTTTATATCTCAGTAAACCTGGATAAGTAATTGTTAATTAGAATCATGCCAATATTGTAGACCGCGTCACTTTCATACGAGGAGTGGCAGAACTTGTCGGTAATTGGGGTAAAAGATCGACTTTAATATATGGAAGTTATGAGGATAATTTAATGGGTCAAACATGAAAATTTTTACATAAAGGTTGTCCGGTGACAGTAATAAACGGACTCTAGACTGAGATGCATGTGTTTCTATTACACATATCGTTCTCACATCTTCAAAACACACTTGCTCGTGTGTCTTCCTTTCCTGTCCCATAAAAATAGCATAATACATGCTAGAATTGTAGACTAATCTTTATTTAATATTTCTGTTAACTAGTACAGCGATCGCCAAAGTGGTGGTCTGCGAGAAAATTTAGCTGGTCTGCAGAAAAATGTGAAATATATTTACTTACTCATCACGTTATGTTTTAAGATGCATTGAAACATAATTCATAACAATAAGTGAAAAGTTATAAAAACTTTCGTCGCATACTATACACACTGGCCACTGGATGAGCGGCTAGGAACGTATAATGCTAAGAATTTGATATACTTAAACCATATTTTAAATGTTTTGCTTTTACAGTTTTTTTATTATAGCTTATTAATAAATCTTTCATAAATTGATTACAAAAAATGTATGTGTTCTAAGATCACTTTTTTTATAAATATATTTAACACTTAAAAAATCCTATTAGTGGTCAGCGGGCTTTAAATTATGAATTTACTGATCCGTGAGGTCAAAAAGTTTGACGACCGCTGGACTAGTAGAATACTGCATATATATACGCATCCAAAAATTTATTCAGTGACAATTAGAAACTATCTTTTTAAAGGTCGTTTAAGAATCAATTAAGTATGTAGAGGCGTTGTTTAGCCACGCACTGATTTTTAAACTCTTCTATTTTTTGGTTTACAAAATTCAAATTTATATGATTTTTTATAAAAATATATTTTAATTTTACTTTCGGACCATAGTCGTTGCCCATGAGCCCTAGATTGGAACCTCCAAGGCAAAAGGAAGCGTGGCCGCCCCAAGCAAACATGTCGACGTACGGTGATAGCAGAAGCGGGTAGCATCGGAATGACCTGGAGCGAAATAAAGCGCGTAGCTCATGATGAACGCGATGGCGGAGCACTGTGGACTGTCTGCCCCACATGGGAGACAGAGGAACATAGGTGTAAGTGTTCAGACCATAAGAGGTAGCTAAGCTACCACGCCGACGCCGGTTTTCTACGGGAGTGTGGTACTTCCCCGGGCGAGCCAGGCCCATTCATGCTACAGACAAATAATATGTCATTCTTGACAAAGTATTTGTCTGCAGCGTGGCTCTACCACTTCAAAATGTACATAAAATACAATAAAATTAACTAAAATGCCATAAACAATATCATAAATCCACCGCTATTAAGAGAACAAGTTCCTGTCTGCATATAACTACAAGAGACTTTAGATTGCTTTGCATTAGCCTTCCCAGTTTAATTTCGCAATATTTTTAATTTACTTCGCAGCGCAATAAAGTGCATTTTAATTTCTTCCGTTCACAATATGAGATTAATAGCAAACATACCTGTCTTTTTATATATATTCTACTACCACTTCAAGGCTTATGTTAGCCTAGCAAGGGAAATAATCGAATGAGAATGAAATAACGTGGAATCGATTACGCATCGATTATCATATTCCATTTGTACTTTTTTCAAATTCAATATGCTTTTATTTAAATAGAAGTCTAGCAATTTTTTTTATTATTTCTAGAATTATTTTAAACAATTCCAACTAAGCTTATAATGCTTGTGCTAGGAAGTGGTTCACATCAATAGTACAATACATACATACGTAACAGATAAGCCTTTTTTTTAAACATTCCATATATTTCCCACGGCTGAGCACGGGCCTCTCCATTTCTGGAGGAACGGACGTTAACTCACCACGCTTGTCTAATGCGGATTGGCGGGGTTACCAGACTCGGAATAAATATTTGTTATCCATACATCCGCGACCATTGACACCACGGAGCCCACCGCCCGCGGAGTCAATGGTCGCGGGTTCGATCCCCGCATGGGAATAAATATATGTATGGATTACAAATATTTACTCAAAGTCTGGTAACTCGGCCAATCCGCATTGGACAAGCCTGGTAGGTCACGTCTGTTCCTCCAGAAATGGATAGGCCCGTGCTCAGCAGTGGGACATATATGGGCTGTTAAACAAAAGTGTATAGTCTACAGATGTTTATTCCGAATCTGGTTACCTCGCCAATCCGCATTGGACAAGCGTGGTGGGTTAATGTCAATTCCTCCAGAAATGGGGAGACCCGTGCGAAAAATCATATAGCTGGTTCCACATATTGGTGGTACGTGGAGAGATTTTTCTTTTATTTTTAAAACTTGAATGTTATTATACATAACCGAACGTTTTTCTAGTTATCTATAAGACTATAAACTTTGATCCACACACATTGCCTCATAAAAAAGATCGAAAACAGATACAAAAAAGAGGATGCCTGTGGAGTTTCTTTCGCCGTTTCTTCTCCGACCATAGGAAGTGTGTTTTGGAAGTGGAGAGTTGCTGATGGCCATTTTTTAGGTAAGTTTTAGTTTAAATTCCTCGTAAATCCAGTTCTTCCAGTAGAAAACAAACATTATTATTCTTCTATTTTTGTTTGCTTGTCGCGGATCTTAGCTAAGTAAAAGTTTTAACTGTCCACACAGTAATGGATTTCCGTAACGTAACGCCTGACTCCATTAATCAAATGAAATGTAATTAATTATGTCAAAAATAAAGAATTTAAGTTTTGAGTTAGTCACTTGAGTGTAGTGTCTTAAAGAGCTATCTATAACTCTGTCCGCACAAATATGGAATGTTTTAGAGTATTGGACGTATGAAGACCGCACCTCGGCAAACGTAGTGTGAGACGCCCCCCGGCTAGATGGTGCGACGATCTGTGCAGGGCGGCTGGCAGAATCTGGATGCGTGAAGCCGAAGATCGGGTTAGGTGGCGCGTTTTGTTGAAGCCTGTGTCCAGCAGTGGACTGCCGTGGGCTGATAATGATTAGATAAAAAAACATTCTTAAAGATAGAGAGAAGAGAAGAAGAGAGAAAGAAAACAAAAACAAGGATCTCGAAAATGATGTTGCGATAAATTAATTACTTCGTTTGCTCTCTATTTTTCTGTCGCAAGATGATTTTGTTGCGTTCAGTTTTTGTCATCTCTTGCCACAAAAGCAATTGCATGGCAATAAAAAATTATTTTATCTTATTTCACACCTAATTATTTACATAGATTGTACATCTGTGGAAAGATTCAGAAAAGTTGACCTCGATGTTGTTTTATATTAAATTAGTAACTATTTCTCAAATAACTCAAGGGTTGTTAATGCTCTATGGTATGTCAGAAATGAAGACTTTCGCCGTGACTTTAAGATGGATCTAGTCGCAAATAAAATACTAAATTATTAATGGAGTCAGGCGTTACTTTGCGGAAATCCATCACTATATGGACAGTCAAAAGTTTTACTTAGCTAAGATCCGCGACAAGCAAAGAATAACAGAAAATTAATAATGTGTGTTTTTCTGCTGGATGAAGTGGATTTATTTGGAACTTAAACCAAAAACTTACCGAAAAGCCTTTTCGGTTGTCTTCCGTAGAGTCTACTATACCTGAAGATGCCTCGTGTTGGGGCGAAACACGTGTCGTTTACAAGGTGGAAAAGTGGTAGTGTGTGTTTGGTGTTTTGTATAGTGGTTGGTGGGTGAAGAATTGCTGGCCGTTTTTCAGTAAGCCTTTGGTTTAAGTTCCAAATAAATCCATTTCATATAGCAGAAAAACACACATTATTAATTTTATGTTATTGATTGCTTGTCGCGGATCTTAGCTAAGTAAAACTTTTGACTGTCCAAAATACTAAATCAAAAAGCTCATGAATAAAGACACATTTGTTCGTTTGTTCCTATGCCGTAAATAATAATTTTATTTGATAGAGGAATTTTTTTTTATTGCATATTCGAATGAGAAATAAATACTGCGTCGAATGCAATAGAAAACTATATACACAATTTATTCAGAAATCTTCAAAGTTTTTTCGGCTCTGGTGGTAAGTTTTCGTTTTGCAGTTTATTACGTTTTCGCGTCGTTTCGTCGTTTTTTTGCGTCGATATATAATCGATTCTCCACCGCGTGATATCTTTAGTTTTCTTATCGCTGAATAGATAACTCACTACACACATAACAAACGAAATGACACGTTTTAAAAGACTAGCAATCGAAATTGTCGAAGCATGCATTTCCCGTCACGTGCTGACATTCGAATCGTGATCATTTCTTGAAAATAATTCACAAATAATTGCATAGACATGCTTAATAGAGAGGATGGGTGAAAGACGACTGATAAAAGAAATTTATGTTGCGGATGCGGACGGAAGGGTTAGTTGGGGAAGACATACACATACCAAGGAGGACATACCTTGACCAAATTTCCAAAGTTCTTAAAAAAGGCCAAATCAAAAAATTTACGAATATCAGTTAGTTGCGTTATAATATCTATATAAGGTTTGTCATATAAACTTATTCTAAAACTAAGTACTCTTTTGTTATAGTTGTTTCAAATTAATAACATATGTTATCACATTAAAAGACAGTTTATTGATATTGTAAGAGAAACTCTTACCAAGTTAAGAATTATTTATATAATATTTATTCTTTTAAAAATATTTAATAGGATAGGGAATATTTACAACTTAACCAGTAATATGACTAAAAATTCACACGAATTTTATAATAAATAATTTTGGACATCCTAATAATATTACTATTATAAAAATAAAAAAAACTTACACACTAAGGTAACGCTGTACTGGCCGTAACACGTAAATCTGAAAAAAAAGATAACAATATGTTAAACTCAAAGGTATAAATATTTTAAAAGGAATATAGCACCTATATTTTAAAAATTAAAATTTCTGTGTTTTAAAATGAAGTTATTTTATTAATTAAAAACATAGAATGTAAATTTAAAAAAAATTCGAAAATTTATTCAAATCAGGACTATTCGCTAACAGATGGCGCTGTTGCATAATTTGTTTAGATAATATCGGTATTTATATCCAGTTCCATATAGGAACCAGTACCTCAATGGTATTAAACGCGAACAATTATCAATCCCACGACATGGAATGTGGGCTGAGGAGAGCTATACAACATTGTTTAATAGTTGATTTATTTGCATACGACGCATTTCGTAATGCGTGATCAATTATTGCGAGAGCATAAGTTGTCAGCCGGTTCTCCTTGGTATAGCCAGAAAAAGTTAAGCGTGTAAAAAAATACTACATCTGTAATTAATTTAGAAATAAAATATTAAATTATAAAAAAGAAATGCCCCGGGTGAGGATCGAACTCACGACCTTAAGATTATGAGACTTACGCGCTGCCTACTGCGCTACCGAGGCTTGTGATAATATGTTAAATTTAATAATTTAATTTACTACTACAGTGTATTATTTTTAAAAAAAAAAATTTTTTAGTATATGATTAATAAATATATTTAGCTCGCCAACCCGCCTTGAACGAGCATAGTGGATTAATATCCATTATTCTAGTAATAGGGAAGCCCATGGCATATAATATATGGATGTGAAAAAAATATTATATATATTTTACATTTATTCCAATTTTAAAGTAGGACTATTTTGCTCATTAACATATATCGTTCAGCTGGATTAGAGAGAATTTGGATATAACAGTGCCTTGGGCGTTTGCCCACATAGATATTAAAATCACATATATTCTGCGCAATTGACACTTCGGGGATTTTTGAATAGAGCAATATGCAAATCCAAATATCAAAAAGATAAAAATATAAACCTATAAAATAAATTAGTGTCTATTTTTGTACATATGGCATACTCGTAAAAAGTATAAAGATTCCAAATATAAAAAAGCCTAATGTAATATAAAATATAAATGTAATTGTATAATAAATCGTTTTTATTTTTTCCATTTACACCTATACAATTCCCTTAATCTATCTCTCTCACACATCATCTTTCAAACCTATCTATTTACTCTTTCACTCCCATTATAAACTGCATCCTTTTCTCTCTCTTTTGTCATTGCGTTCCGTTATTCTAACCCTTACATGTCCCTTGTTTTACATTTATTTCCTATAAAAAAATACGCTCATTATATCCTTTCGTAGTGTTATTTAGTATTTTGTTTTTCCTGATTATAAATACAATCGTCATAAAGATATTCATTAAACAACTAATCGTAGATCCACAATGTCAACTAGAAAAGGTCAGAAGTCAACGAACCCGGTAGAAAGTTCGCGGACTATCAAATCAATACTTGCCCAGGTATTTCCAAATTTATAACCCACGTCACATATTCTCTTAGAGCCCATGTATGTCCCACGATTGGGCATGAGATCTTCCGACTTTCCTTTATTTAAAGCTTGCCACGCTCATTATCTTGAAAGGTATATTCAATGGGAAAACATTTTTTAATTTGAATCTTAATACTATTTGGAATTTGATTGAAACATCGGAAAATTTTTCGGGCAAAGGACAGAATATTTACGCAGTTATATGTTAAACAAATTTTTAGTGAATATTAAATTATACCAACCTAGCCGGTTTGACTATAAAGATATTTTTAGAGTCAAAACATACGAGGGTTAACTGTGTAATATTTAGGGTTGCCATTTGTTCAAGTTTCATCGGATTTATCCCATTTTATAGGGAAAATTTTAGAATACATAATAGATATTAGTTTATTTAGTAGGATGTTTTATGTGAATTTTTTATCTGTATATAGGTTTTTAACGAGGAAAAATTAACGCTTCAAATTATAAGCTTTAATTAAATTAATACATTGTTTAAGATGAAAAGGATTTGGACACATCGAATATGCAAAAATGCTTTTTCTTCGCAGCCTTCCCGACTTAAATTCCTTGAGGGTTGGAAAGTCAACGTCAAAGTGAAAAGGTTGATTTTCTCCGATTTCTAAGAAGTTCTTTTTTTACTTTTTCCCGCTAAGTAACATTTTTATATTTTCATGTTATTATCAGTTATATAGTCTATTTCTGTTAGTGTAATACTCAATAAAGTTTGATAAAAACTTTGAAGTGTAATGAAATTAAATAAACAAATGCGTGAAATTACTGGTGTGTTTCAGAAAAAGTATGCTTCTTAACTAAATAATCTATGATACCTGCAGTGAGATCTCTAATCGAAACGCTTATCGCTTTCCAGGGAAAGCGATTATTCCCGCATATCTCTCCGCTATCGTTCTAGTGCGTCGAAAGAAAAACTTTGGCTGGCGGGAAACTCAACGTAATCAAACTTGGTACGCAACGTGTTAATCCTACGTCAGGCGTTCCACTCTGAACGGACAACGGGCCAGTGGTGAAGACACCAGTTTGTCTGTATGACGTATTACTTTCTCTTGATGATATCTAGGTGTGGTCCTTTCGCGATGTGCCACTCCCATTGTTCGACGGTAGAAAGTCGCAGGTCATCGTTTACTCTGTATTACGTTTACTCTGTATTACGTTTTACTGTATTACGTTTACTCTGTATTACGTTTACTCTGTATTTCGTTTGCTCTGTATTACGTTTACTCCGTATTACGTTTACTCTGTGTGGTGGGAATTGCAGTTCACTGGTTGGTTGAATGAATAGTGGTAGAGTCACGCTGCAGACGAATACTTTGTCAAGAATGGCATAATATTTGTATGTAGCACGAATGGGCCGGCTCGCCCGGGGTAGTACCACCCTCCCGCAGAAAAACGGCGTGAGCGGCCAAGTTCCAGAGGCCCAACACCCTTCCCCTCCCTCTCCCATTCCCACTCCCATAATGACACTTTCCTTAAAGGTCGGCAACGCGTCCGCACTGCCTATGGCGCTGCGTTAATTGCTTTCCATTAGGTGACACTCGTATATCCCATAAGTTTTTACTACTTTTGAAGTTTTTGCTTTTTTTCGAGAGATTCATCATCATCAACGGCCAGCGGCAGTCCACTGCTGGACATAGGCCTCGTCTAAGATACACCGCCTAGCACGATCTTCGGCTTCACGCATACAGCGGTGTTGGCAACCGTATGATACCAACGTACGAAAATGTACGATATTATTAAAATACGCAAAAAAATGTTTTTTTCCCAAACGAAATGAAAGTTTAAATAGTTTGGGAGCTTTCCAATAACGACACAGAGCGACGCAGTGTCGATATTACATATTTTGTCATTTTTATAAGTGCATTGTAGAGCATTAAGAAGTACGTGTGGTGTAACTTTGAATGATAGAATAAGATAGATATACGAGAGCAATATGGAATAAAAGGTATTGTGACAAAAGTTGATGAAGGGATGATGGTTTGGGCACATAGAGAGGATGGATGAAACACGACTGGCAACTAACTGGCTTTTATACACAAAATCGAGAAGGCGAACAAAAACGAACAATGAAAAAATAATCTACAAATAGATTTGCTTCAGCATGGCAACTATATCTTTTTCAAACAAATGAAATTACTGTAAAACAATTATTAAAATACAGCTCACTATTCAATCTTCATATTTATATAAACTTTAGATAATTCAAAATATTTTTTTTGAATTTTACAATTAATTAATTATTTAGAATTATCTAAATAATTTATTTATTTTCTATAACCCGTCTATTCTTACATAATCTGCCAACAGATGGCGCCCAAATACATGTAAAATTAGTTTTGTCTATTGTAAAAAATAGTTAAATAGTGATATTAATTTTCATGCGCCCACATCTACTATATGAGATATTACTGCTATATTTATATTATATGGGGTTTAAATTAAATAAAAAAATATGCATATACATATGACCAACTTATAGTCACAAACACTAACCCACCACGTTTGTTTATTTTTATTTTTTATAAGGCGTATTTGCGAGTCAGCCATATTTTTTTTAAGATTGGCATTATTTCGAAGAACTTGTGTAAAAAAAAATCTACATTTATGAGGTCGCCGTAGGCACACGACTTCTTGTCGAATTTAAAACGATTTAAAATATTTAGCACACATTAAACTACATTGCGATGTAGATATTTGATTAAAGTCTAAATCGGATTACCTTTAGTGATGTTTCGAGTAGGCATCGATACCTATTACATTGTTTTTTTTTTATCCTTTATATTTATTGATTATAGTAATACTCACATAATACAGATGACTTTTTTAAATATAACATAGCTATCATTATTTTAAAATTCATATTTAGTAGTGGCTCTTTCACCATTAAGTGTTTTTAATGCATTTATTGTTTCGTTAATTGCTTTCATCGGGTGATACGCTTGCTCATTTGCCTCCCTAACCCACAAAAAAACTTACACAAAAAAATGACGTCTACCGTTATCTGCAGAAGGTAGTTCACGTCAGGCGTATGTTGATTGTAAAATTCCACAGCAAGTTTTGGTAGAACGTCTGATATTTTATCAAGATGTAACGTGACAAGCTGAACAGACTTCACATTTTGAGATACTTGTTATAATATTATTTTACTTGACACTATCATAATATTTGTATCTTTTTTTATGCGATAGGAGGGCAAACGAGCAAGCGTGTCGCCAGATGGAAAGCAATCAACGCCGCCCATAGACAACCGGGACACCGCACGAGTCGCGCAAGCGTTGCCGGCGTTTTAGGTATGTGTAGGCTTGTTTTCTGAAGGTGCCAATGTCGTAACGGTTCGGAAAGACCGCCGAAGGTAGTTGGTTCCACAGAGTGGTGATGCATGGAAAGAAGTTTCGAGAGAAACGCACCGTAATAGATCGCCACTCAGATACAGATGGTGGGGATGAAACTTTTCTTATAATGAAACTTTTATATTATTTTGCTATAAACGAAAAATAAAAACAACGATAAAAGAAAATGAGTATTGGGACTTTTCCCGCCAAGTTACATCAATGACGTTGAGTTTTTATTACATTTGTATAATTTCATGTCATTAATTGTTATATAGTCTATTACTGTTATATAGTGTTACAATATAATGAAAATATCCAGTTCGACAATATACCATATTTGTTATCGATATCGATGGTTTAAACTCCACGTACAGCGCTATTAACCGTATACTTAAGTGTGATCGAGTCGAGGTGACCGACCGTCCCTTTTGAGACGATATGTCGACAGAGGTTCGAATTCCATCGATTACTCACGATTATTATTACCATGGTGAGATGACCGCAGATGGCGAGGTAGTGTAATTCGAAGTTATTTTTAATGTTTCATTAAGAATTCTTAATTATTTTTTTTCCTTATTTGAGAACACCAATAACTATATAATAAGAAATATTTTTATTTCATTTATTTTTTCTCGTGTATTTATATGTACATATATGAATATATATGTATGTTTGTGTATAAATATATAATATACGTATTTTATGTATTGTACGATGCTATCAGATGGGATGCTCGCTATCAACTGGACTCAATGGGCGGCCAATGGCGAGGTTCTCCGACAAGTCAAGCAAAAACATGAACTTTTGCAGATCGTCAAAGGTAGAAAAGTTGCTCACCTGGGTCATATCATGAGAAATGACAGGTAAAAATTGCTGCAGCTGATCATGATGGGAAAAATCGCGGGCAAAAGACAAGTTGGTCGAAAAAGAAAGTCTTGACTACGTAATATCAGGGAGTGGACCGGGATAGCAAGTACTCCAGAACTGCTGCACCACGCGAAGGAGGAGGAGAGTTGTGCTGAATTGGCTGCCAACCTTCGCAAGTCGGAGAGGCACTCTTAGAAGAAGATGTATTGTATGTAGTCAAACTTATATTAGTAGTTTTTAGTTTACTTTATTTTAAGCTGCACGACCTCAAAACCTCTTCTCAGTATCGCTGGCAAATTGAATAGTAGAGAATGCCCAATGGCATTAAGTCCGCCTGTTGAGCACTTTGAATGAATATTAATGACTGATAAATTATTTTATATATAATAAATTAGCGAGGTTCGAGTCCTTTACCTTGCAGGCGATGGCCTATCTCTTTAACAAAAGCCCTGGTCTCGTAGACCAGTCACCTGCAGTCTCTACCGCCAACGGGACAAACAAATAGCTCTTTGTATTCACAGAAGTTCACATTGTACAAATCTATTTCGCCACTAACATGGGAAAAGAGAATTTGTTAAAAAAAATACTCTATTTTTTTATCTGAACAATCATTTAATAATACAACCAACAGCCATCAGGTGGGCGATGTTGTGCAAATAGCTTATTAAATTTGTTCGAAGCACTACAGGATTTCCTTTATCGTGTATTTCTCGACCCGTGAAGGTCGAATTTGTTGCGAATACTGAGGCGCCGTGAGATTTTTGTTTATGTTTAGCTGACAGGTATACCAGGTCAGTGGAATGATCTTTCAATCGACACACTTGTATTTTTTTTCGCAGATAAAAGTCATAAAAAATATGATGACCAAATTGCCGAATTTCTGAGAAAAGGTCAGGTCAAAAATACCCTTAACCGGCGAGCCTGTATGAAGAGAGTGTTGTCACTGTGGTCCGCGATATGACCACATTGGTTCTTGCTGAAAACCAGCGCCAGGTGCTCCAATAGACCGCCTGGCGTATACTGAGCCAAAACCATTTTGTGACACTTTATTTATTTATATATTATAATATTATTAAGGTTTTAATTTTAGTTATTGTAAAAAAAATGTGTCATAAATAAAGTATTTTTTCTATTTTTATTTCTATAAATGAGAACATACCTATTAGTTTAGGCACATACAACGATAGTACCTACCCACTTTAAAACGTCACGATTATTAGAAGTTTTAACTACCCACGACTTGTATGTTTTTATAACATACCGACTTGTATAATGGATGTTTTTACACGATAGTATTATCGCTATATTATTCTCCACTCGATAATTATTCTTATATCGATACTATATGTTTGGGTATTTTTCCATCTTATGTTTATTTAATGGCCCATAAATTTATAGGAGTTCGTACCCGTTTATAACTGTTTTTAATTCAAGATTTATAAATCTTTATAAGCATATTTAGACTTGCTAGGTTGTTGGTATTGTAATTTTATTACATTCGCCGATTGTTGCCATAGTTTCTTGAAATTTTTACGTATCACTTTTCACACCATATCATACATAGTAAGCGATTGATACGTTGTATGAATTATTATAGTTTCACACTATAATGTATTGTATTGTAGTTGTAATGTTTCTCTTTGTTACTTTTTGTTATTTCAATTCTTGATACTGAGACAAAGCGTTCGTTTATTACAACTATTACGGTCCCGTAGACTAATTTTGAAAACGTTATATAATAATTAACCGATACGACATTGGAACCTTCAAAGAACAAGAATATTTCGTAAAGGCCGGCAATTCTTCTGCAACGCTTATAGCACTGCGCCGCCATCTTGGCTTGTGGACATACCAAGATGGCGGCGTGATCGGTTTAGCCGCATCGGGCGTATAAACGATAGACATGTAACCGATAATGTACATTAAAAATCAGAGGACACGTCTGCTCGTTTGTCTTCCTATCCCATAAAAAACATCAAAAATATTTAAAAATTCAATTACTGGAGTAAATGGCCTAGTGACGATGTTACCGCGTTTTGAGTCAATGGTCATAGGTTCGATTTCTGCATCGTAATAAACATATGTAAGACCTACAGGTATGTATTCCTAATAGTCTGGGTACCCTCCTAATCCGCCTTGGACAAGCGTGGTTAGTTTTACGTGCGTTCCTCCAGAAAAAAATAATAATACAATTTCAGACATAACAGAATATTTACATACATATGTGTCTTAGAGCTCAGAGTATTTTCTTAGTTTATTTTAACGTGTGTTTCTTCAGAAATAGGAAGGAAGTTCTAGGAAGTTCCGTGCCCAGCAATGGGACAAAATACATATTTAAATACGTCTCAGAGGTGAGTGGATTTTTTTTTTGTAAAGTACCTTTTCAATGTATTTTTTCGATTTTAAAGTTTATCGAAGAACATACATATGACTACGGAACCTTGTCATGTATTTTAAATTTGCGCTTGGAAGCAACAAGCGATGAGAAGCGTGAAGGTACACGATCTCTCACGCACTTCCCCGGTGATCGACAATGGTTTGTTGAAGGTCTGAGTTCAACACGGTGTCAATTTATCAACATTCTGCCCACTTACATTATAGATGAATAATGGCCGGGTCACACTGAACTTTAGTTTCATACAATTCTCAGATTATATTGTTTTTTTTTATTTCCTTTATTTATTTATAATTAACAAAACATGCGTATATACATACTTGTTGCTGGTGGACCCCAAACTAGGCTCTTGTCCGAATCTCGGAATAGTTCCTACCGCTGAATTTCACCACCGAATAATTCGCCAAAAGAAAAAGTTTATCCCCACCATCTGGATGAGTGGCGATCCAGTACGGCGCATTTATTGCGAAGCTTTTCTCAACGCATTATTACCCTGTGGAACCAGCCACCTTCGGCGGTGTTTTGCAAGTCTACACTTTCCTTAAAGGCCGACAACGCTTCTGCACTGCCTATAGCACTGCGGTGTCTATGGGCGGCGTTGATTGCTTTCCATCAGGTGACACGCCTGCTTATTTGCCTTAGAGCAGAGGTTCTCAAACTTATTTCGTCTACCTCCCACTTTGAGAATAAATTTCTAACCCTATCTCAATGATAACTAAAATTATAAAATATATGTTGCCGTATCACTTTTATGATAATTCAGAATTCTATACGTAGATTTTGATTTCAGTTTATATTTTAAAATACAAATCGGCGATCGCGTTTAAGACTTCTTCACGCCACAACAAGGGGGCGACATAACACTTTGAGAATCACCGCCTTAGAGGTAGGTACGAAATATTCGATATACAAGGTGTCCTAGTTTTCAAAGGCCACGTTTAGAATTCTCTGCCATGTCCGACGTACGCAGGTGCGCGCACGCTTACGAACGAGCGCTCTTGGCCGAGATACTACTCATCTCGTGTGATGACATCACAAAAACTTAATCACACGCGTGCCATTGCAGCGGACTGCGTATTTCGACGTAACTTATACTTTTTTTCTCGTTTACTTACATAACGCCAATGGTGGGACCTCAAAGACAAATTAACTAAGCCATACATATACAGAGTGTTCTATATCTCGTATAAAATATTGTACAATACTAATTACACAATAAAAATATAGTATGTATAGAATTTAGTAGTGGTAGAGCCACGCTGCCACGAATACTTTGTCAAGAATGGCATAATATTTGTCTGTAGCATGAATGGGCCGGCTCGCCCGTGAAAGCACCACACTCCCGCAGAAAACCGGCGTCTGAGTGGTAGCTTAGCTACCGCGCTTCGTACGGTGAGCGGCCGAGTTCCGGAGGCCCAGACCAGACTCTCCCCCTCTAATTCCTACTACCATAATGATACTTTCCTTAAAGGTCGGCAACGCTTCCGCACTTCCTATGGCGTTGCGGAAGTCTATGGGTGGCGTTGATTGCTTTCCATCAGGTCATTCAAAACAAAAAAAAAAGAATTTAACAAGTAATTTAAGACAAAGTATGTATAGTAATTAAATGAAGCTGAGTGTCTCGAACTTAAAAGTTTGCCGAGTATATGAGTAAAATTTACATATCTGTGTAATTTTTTTGAATAATAAATATATAAATAAACAATCTACATATCCATCAATCTACCTTCATATGTATCACAGCGCCTTGTGCGAGTTTTTTTTCGCGATACTTGCAACACTATTTTGTAATGGCCACGCAATGCGATATCTCAGTGAGTTTATGAACTGACTGTCCTCCAATAAAATAGAGCGAACGCGTTCTTGTATGGAAATGTAATTATTAC
The DNA here is from genome assembly GCA_031353405.1 of Baronia brevicornis. Classification (NCBI taxonomy): domain Eukaryota; kingdom Metazoa; phylum Arthropoda; class Insecta; order Lepidoptera; family Papilionidae; genus Baronia; species Baronia brevicornis. The sequence continues at coordinate 1,119,192 of JASFAT010002976.1, forward strand.
ATTGCTAATTAACTTGTACTTACGTGTGGTTTTAATTACATTTGTATTTTTATTGTATCGTGTTGTTTTAATACTTTATTATACACAAAACACGACATACAAGAATCAAAAGGAAAGAAGATGTACAAGGGCGAGCTTAACTCAAAATTGAGTTTTCTTCCAACAAACCCAGGAATGAAAGAGAGATAAGATAAGCTGTGAGGATAGAAATAAGTGTACAACAACAAAAAATAATAATAATATACATAACAATACATACTATATAAAACCATACATATATAAACATATAAATACTAATAATATATAAATAAGAGGATACATGTATTATATATAATATACACATAAATATATACATATAAAAATATTTTATACTGAGAGGAAATGTTCTTTAATTCTTCTCTTAAATACATCCAGTATCCTATTTAAAATGCATACATTTGTATGTATTTTAAATAGTCATATAAAAACACTTTCCATTTGACACCAATGCTTTATGTATTTAAGGTTAGGAAAAGTCTAGAAGTTTCATAAATAGCCATAGTAATGCAAGAATATTGTAATTTTTTATGGAGTAGCGTTATTCTGTTTAATGAATGAATGAATGGTATAATGAATGAACGAACACAGACTATATTAAAATAAACATATGAACAGAGCAATGACCAGACTTTTCCCGCCAACTTACATTAGTGACGTTGTGTTTTTATTTCATTTTCATAATCTTATATTATTATCAGTTATATTGTTTAATTATGGTGACGTAGTATACAATATAGGTCGATTACGGTATATAAGCCGTTTTGCTACGATGAATGTGAGAGGAAGGATGAATGAAAAGATGGATGAGTGTGGAGGAAGCAAGGAAGGTGTGCCGGGATTGTAGCAGATGGAGATCTGTGGTCTCTGCCTAACCTTACGGGAGACAGGCGTGACGATATGTATGTATGTATATATGGCTAATTTGTACGCTAACAACTTGTTTCACTCAATCAGTCTAATTCTAGTTAAGGAATGACTGTAGAATGGTGTATGAGTTTTTGTCCGCCTTATTACGGCAGAGCCAAAACCAGCTGAGCAACGCGGCAAAGGAATTTAGCGCACCTTAATTAGCTCCGTTTCATGACCCCCCCTCGTCTATGCCGTGTCACTTTAGCCGTGATGTAACTCATACCGAGTTAATTTAAGTTTATGTTAAGTAAGTATTTGTATATTATAATATTATTAACGTTTTAATTTTAGCTATTGTAAAAAAAGGTGTCATGAATAAAGTTTTAATATTTCTATTTCACAGGCATCGCAGAAGCGTTGCTGGCCTTTAATAAAAGTTTGGGTTTGCTTTTTGAAAGTTCCAATGTCTAATCGCTTCGGAAACACCGCTGGAGTTAGCTGATTCCACAGGATAGTGGTGCGTTGAAAGAAGTTTCTAGAAAAGCACACCGTATTGATCGTCACTCATCCAGATGGTGGGGATGAAATTTTTCTTTACGGCGAGTTGTGCGGTTGTGAAATTCGGCGGCGGGAATTATTCCAAACAATTCCATTTGACCGCATCTACCCTCTCCGGTAGATGCGGTCAAATGCAAGGAGCTGGTACTATGGAGCTCCAGCCCAGAGATGAGAACAGTACTTTGTACATTTGTTACGACAAATCACTTTATTATAATTACGTATAACACTGTCAGGTAACTGACATTGGTTTCGTTTTATTGATTACGGTCGTTTGGTTAGGAGTGGTGAGTGAGAATTGAGACATTTGTTGTAAATTTTACGTTGCGTTTGACCTTGCAATTGTAATATAAGGTTGACACGAACTCATGGACGACGCTAGCCTTCGTGGGTAAAGTAACCAGCCAGCCAAGCTATCTAGGCTGTTCCAAAAATTAACCACAAAGAAAATATAACCTCTTATTTTTTCTTCTGTTTAATGACAATTAGTTATAACTATTATGCCAGTGTCAAGTAAAATACAATAATATCAAATCTTTTGAAATGTAACTAGTCAGTTTGTCACGTTACGTCTTGATAAAATGGTGGCTTTTCTACCAAAACCTTCTTTGGCCTTTTTCAATCAACTTAAAAAGTCACGATACATGCATTTATTTCATATAACTTCACTTATACACCTTAATCGAACTATATTGTATAATACGCCACCATAATTAAACAATAGAACTAAAAATATTATAAGATATAATGAAATAAAAACACAACATCACTGATATAAGTTGGCGGGAAAAGTCAAAAATCTATTTAAATGTGAACAAGATATATAAATATTTGTAGGGAGTGTGAATTAGTATTAGTAAATTGGAATTGAAAAAAAAACACACAATTGTAAATATTACATAAATTCATAAAAGGATCGGCTGTTTTATAGGACATTAAAAAAGTTATAAAAAAAAAACAAAATGTTGTGGTTACGCGGCCGTATTCCACAAGTCAAACCTGTCGGAGGCGCGCCGCTTTGGAGCGATTGCGTCACACATACCTTGGATCCGCAGAAAAAATGGCGGCGCGAAAAACGCGCGAACCGACATAATGTGTCGTAAGATTTAACGCTTGTTATTTAATGCTTGTATCTGTCGTATGTACGTTACGCATGCATTGCTAAACTTTACGAACTTCGAATAATTGTTTATCTAGTATTTTGAAGTTTAACCTCGATTTCACCGTGATATAAATCGAACCGATATGCAAATCGATATATGTAGATATCATAAGGTCGTTGTAACCGAGCCGAAAATTCATTTTTTAAAACTTGTAGTGGATGACATTTGATGTTATTAAAACTTTAAAAAGAAAAAAAACTTTAAATAAAATATATTTTTTTAATTGACTTTTCCCGCCAACTTAAATCAGTGACGTATTTTTATGTAATTTCATAATCTTATATTATTATCAGTTATATTGTTTAATTGTGGTAGTATATTATACAATATAGTTCGCTTAAGGCGTATAAGTGAATTGATATAAAAATAAATGCGTGTATCGTGACTTTTTAAGTTGACTGAAAAAGTCACGATACGCATAGAAGGTTTTGGTAAAATAGCCACCATTTTATCAAGACATAACGTGACAAGCTGACTAGTTACAATTCAAAAGATTTGATATTATTATATATCACTACACACTGGCATAATAGTCGTAACTAATTGCCATCAAAGAAAAGAAAAAAAAAATTTTTTTTCGTTGTCCTAAGTAGGAATTGATTTAAAAAATATACTTTTTTTTTCAATTACTTCATTGCTTAATAGCAATTTCTAGAACTATTCCGCTAGTGTCAAGTTAAACAATATTAATTATCTTACTCTAACACTTATTTCTAAGTTTTTGTGGTTTATTTACTATTTGTGTAAAAAATATTATTGTTCCGGTCATTTCGTAATGCATATTTTAGGTATTTGTGTTTGAAGATGTTCAGAGGCTGTGCTCGAGATGACATTGTATTATAGCACATTGTAGGAAGCTGATGTAATTTACATAATTGGCTTACTCAATCGTGTCGATATGTAAATCGATTAAATAGATCAACGAATCCGTGTATGAATCATATTAATCAATATTTAACTTGTATCTCTCTAGTAGTCTTTATTTGTGCTACTCGCTCTAAATAATAATATAATATAAAAACAGCACATTGAGCAGTTCTACAGCGAAGACGCAGCCTTAAAAGCTGGTCCAACAAGGCTACAATTAGGCAAAGAAGAGAGAAGTGGAAAGCCTTTGTCGAGAGACAAGCTGTTACTGAAAAACAAAACATCGTGAACATCTATCTAATCGAAAAATCTATACAAAGTATTATATATTTAGTTTTTTTTTGACAGCCCCTGCTGCGGACGTTAACCCACCACGCATGTCTAATGCGGATTGGCGGGGTTACCAGACTTGGAATAAATATCTGTAGGCTATACATATATTTATTCTGATGCAGGGATCGAACCCGCGACCATTGATTCCGTGGACGGGAGACTTAAAGAGCCATTGGTCGTCGTTAAGTTTAATTATTATAGTTATAAATACTGGCAATAGGTACTGCAAATAAAGGCTTTTTATTTTATTATTTTTATTAATATAAAAACAGACTATAGAAATTATATTATTATTTCGGTCATTAATGCTTCTTGGCGGGACTAACCAAGCCAATGTAGGATTTACGGATCCGAGGAGAGGAACCTTCTCACGATCCTAGCCGTGCACAATGTAGCTGCCTTTTGATTTTCAAATGTAACCCACTTATCTGAACCTAAATGGGAGTGATGGTTGTCCAAATTTGTACCTATTAGTCCATTCACAGATACTATTGTACTATGGGTACAATGACAGTTGAATCAACTTGCACCATGGCGGAAATCTCATGCGCGAGGTCTATGTATTTTATTTGTTTTTTTTTCCACTTTTATGTCATTTTTTCTTTAATGAGTATTTAAGGAACTAACAGTAAATCAACGTAATTCATTACAACATACATAAATTGCTATAATAAGAAATAAACCATTGTTTAGCTCACAAAATACTTATAATGTTTGTTGATTACATTGCTATGACTCTTGCCAATAAAGTTTATTCTCTTACGGTGAGATATTAAATGTAATTGGTTTGAAATTACTTTCCTTCCATAACTCCATTCCGAAACAAACCAACAATACGATATTATTATATTGAATAACAATAAAGTGGTAGCGTTATTAATAATTGTGAAGCGCGCACTTGTAACTATAAGACAGATCTTCCGCCATTTTACTTAAAATTTTGTAATGATAAAAGAACATAACGGAGAGGTTGATTCTCTAGCGCTGCGGAGAGATGTCTCATCTCTCAACATTTTTTACCGCTTCCCACCACCTGGATGAGTGGCGATCTGCTACGGTGCGTTTCTCTCGCAACTTCTTTCCACGCACCACCAGTTTGTGGAATCAGCTACCCTCGGCGGTCTTTCCGAACCGTTTCGACATTGGAACCTTCAAAAAACAAGCCTATACATACCTAAAAGGCCGGCAACGCTTCCGCGACTCCTGTGGTGTCGCGGTTGCCCGTGGGCGGCGTTGATTGCTTTCCATCAGGCGACACGCTTGCTCGTTTGCCCTCCTATCCCATAAAAAAAGGTGTTTTGCTAAGATGAATGTGAGAGAAAAGATGGATGAAGAGATGGATGAATGTGGGGGAAGCAAGGAAGATGTGCCGGGATCGTAGCGGATGGAGATCTGTGGTCTCTGCCTACCCCTACGGGAGACAGGCGTGACGTATGTATGAAGTAAATATACCAAAAACCGAACACATGGCATTTGTATCATTAGTTAGTAATATATATTATAATACTTTATAATCTAGTAGTTTGTAGTGGTAAAACCACGCTGCAGACGAATACTTTGTCAAGAATGGCATATTGTTTGTCTGAAGCTAGAATGGGCCGGCTCGCCTGGCGAAGTACCACACTCAGCAGATAATCGACGTCTGAGTGGTAGCTTAGCTACCGTGATTCGTACGATGAACGAGAGTTCCGGAGGTCCCACACCCTCCCCTGACCTCCCTCCCATAATGACATTTTCCTTAAAGGCCGACAAAGCTTCTACATTATCTATGGCAATGCGAATGTCTATGGGTGGCGTGGTCGTTTGCCTTCCTATTCCGATAAAAAAAATACTTAAGTTACATTTAATTTGTATATTATCAAGATTTCTATATTCTATGGTACAAAAATAATGTATAGAGAACGGCATTGTTTTGCTGTAATACAAGCTATGGCCTATCACAGCGACAGCGACTAATATAAGTATCAAACTCACTTTATAAATGAAATGGAATATGTTATATTAAAAATGCGCAAGTTCCTAATAGAATAATTATATAACGAAGCCAATTATCTCAAATAACCACAGTTGAAGTACATATAATCACACGTTACATCAATACATCATCTATTCGCTCACTACATTTCCCCGTAAAGTTATAAATCACTAACAACCCAAGCTAACAATGTTAGTCCATAATCTAGCACAATCGGAGACGTCACACTGGTGGAAAGTGTAATACGTGCTTGATTAGTATATTATTACGAACCATAGACTTTTTATTGCTTTTTTTTGATTATTTTTTATTGCTTTTTTTCGTAGTAACTGGCTGTTAAAATATTCAACACGAATTAAAAAAAATAATATATGGAAATCTCAAGAGCATAATTGAAATTTTGGCGCGAATTTATAGTGACGTTATGAAGACGTTTCCCGCCAAATTACATCAGCGACACGTTTTAAGACACGATACTTTGCACATTATTGTATTTTACTTGATACTGGCATAATAGTTATAACTGTCACAAAAGAATAAAAAAGTTACTTTATGGTTTTCTAAACCTAAATATGGACTTTTCCCGCCAACTTACATCTGTGACGCTGTGTTTTTATTTCATTTTCATAATCTTATATTATTAACAGCTATATTGTTTAATTGTGGTGGATTATTGTAATATATAGTTCGATTAAGGCGTATAAGTGAAGTGATATGATATAAATGCATGTATCGTGACTTTTTAAGTTGACCGAAAAAGTTCATAGCAGGTTTCAATAGGATAGCCACCATTTTATCAAAACGTAACGAGACAGGCGTGACATTTTAAGATATATATATATATATATATTATATATATATATATATATATATATATATATATATATATATATATATATATATATATATATATATATATATATATATATATATAATTTTTGAATACGCTACAAAGACTTCGCAGAAAATGTTGTAAATGTAGCTTTAACACGTTTCCTGTCAGACTTTTATTTGAAGATTTTCTAGACTATATATATATATATATATATATATATATATATATATATATATATATATATATATATATATATATATATATATATATATATATATATATATATATATATATATATATATTATATATATTGTTATTGTTTTGCTTGTTGCGGATCTTAGCTAAGTTAAACTTTTGACTGTCCATATACGGTAAGATTTAGTTTAAGTTCCCCATAAATCCACTTCTTCCAGTAAAAAAAACACACATTATTATTTTTCTATTTTTGTATGCTTGTCGCAGATCTTAGCAAAAGTTCTGATTGTCCACATAGTGATGGATTTCCGCGAAGTGACGCCTGACTCCATTAATCATTGTGAAGCGTTGTAAAATTGTAACCATGACCTTGAGAAGAATCGGGACTATCCGACTACATGCCGTGCAAATGGTGTCCCTACAAAGGCAATTGTAATTCATACAGTAGGAGCTCGGACCTCATGACGCGTCCGGCGAACCTTTCTCTAGCCTTTCCTAACTTTTACTTTAAAATTAACAAGTCTACAAGCGGTACTGTACATTATATATTATATATTGTATATCATATATTACATTCTGTACATACATTCATAAATGTTAGTAATGCATTCTTCTTCTTCTTAAGACTGCCTCTCCGACTTGCGAAGGTCGGCAGTCAATTCAGCACAACTTTCCTCCGCCTTCGCGAGGTGCAGCAGTTTTGGAGCACTCGCTATCCCAGTCCACTCCCTGATATTACCTAACCAAGACATTCGTTTTTGACCAACTTGTCTTTTGCATACGATTTTTCCCATCATGATCAGTTGCAGCAACTTGTACCTGTCATATCTCATGATGTGACCCAGGTAAGCAACTTTTCTACCTTTGACGGTCTGCAAAAGTTCACGTATTTGCTTGACTTGTCGGATAACCTTGTAATTGGCCACTAAATGCATTAAAACCTTTTATTCATTTTTTTGTACATTTGTAATATTCAAATTTAAAAAGAAAAAAAAATTAAATAGTTATAAAACAATGCTTTAGTTCGACTGACGTTTTTGGGATAGACATGTGAGTGACATACCGGCATAAAAATTGGAATATTATATATTGAGATATAAAATGTGAAGTGAAAAGTATGAATGAAATACATTATATAAATGTACGACGACCGATGTAATGACGACCGATTGGCTCAGTGGCGGGGGCCTCCGCCCGCGGAGTCAATGGTCGCGGGTTCGATTCCCGCATCGGAATAAATATTTATATGGATTTTTAAATGTTTATTCCGAGTCTGGTAACCCCCCCAATCCACATTTCCTTTCCTGCCCCTTCCTTTCTTCTCTATCCTTTCCCTTCCTCTCCGCCAATCCACGGTCTGCCGTGCCAATGGATGCGTGGCTAGGGGCGAGCCTAGTCGTAAGCGTGCCGATCGTCCCGGGGTCGGGCTCCCCCGGGGACTATGGTACCTTACCTCAGCATGCAGGGCTCTGCTGGGGCTGACCTTCAACCTCCCTTGCGGCTCGTGGGATTCACTAAAGACGAATTTAATATACCTAATTTGTCGAAAATGACGGCGACGTGGTTCGCCACCCGTCACGTCCTGATTCTCACGAGGGCGAAAAGCGACCAATGACGAGCTGTTTCGCTGCGATGAATGGCAGCGGATGGAACTCTGTGGTCTCTGCCAACCCCTGCGGGGGAAAGGCGTGTATATATAAAAATATATATATATAAAAAAAAAAAAATATATATATATATATATATATATATATATATATATATATATATATATATATATATATATATATATATAAAAAAATATATATATAAATGTACAATGAAACGCAAGAATAAATTAATATAATTTTTTAAGGAATTTTATTTGATGAAACCGCCCTAAAGACCCCGTGTCGCTACAGTACAGTGTGTAGCACTTGCTTTAGTTATATGAATATTAGAAATAACAGTTCTATAAACTGAAGAAGTCTAGTTACCGGCTTTCTTCGTCATGATCATAACCTCTGGTGGTGGCTTGTTTTATTCTCCATCGCCATTCTTCTCGCACTGAAGTCCTGCTTACGCATACATTAATTTACCAGACCGTTCAAATTATCCTTCACTTGGTCGGTTCAATGCAATGGAGTTCTACCTCGCGGCTTTGTCCCTTCTATCTTGACTGATTGGACTGATTTGTCCTGAATGTATCAGCGAATTGGAAGAAAATAGACCTACACAGTGAACCGACTAGGATGCCAAAAATGCCAAATATGAAATTCTCTGATGCGATAGATCAGACTTCTTTCCACGCACCACTACCCTGTGAAATGGTGTAGTGTGTATCTGCAGCACGAATGGGCTAGCTCGCTCGGTCTGAGTTCCGAAGGCCCAACACCCTCCCCTTCCCACTCCCCCTCCGATTCCCACTCCCCCTCCCCCTCCTATTCCCACTCCCACTCTCATAATTTCACTTTCATTTAAGGTCGGCAACGCTTCCGCACTGCCTATGGCGTTGCGGATGTCCATGAGCAGCGTTGGTTGCTTTCCATCAGGTGACACACCTGCTCGTTTGCCTTCGTCCGGTGAGCGGTTGAATTCCGGCGGACAAACCTTCACCCCCCTCCCCCCTTCCTCTCCCATAATGACTTTTCCTTAAAGACCAGTAACGCTTCCGCACTGCCTATGGCACTGCGGATGTCTATGACACGCCTGTTTGTTTGCCTTGCTATCCCATAAAATAAAATCAGCATTGGCAAGCGTGGTGGGTTAAAGTCCGATCCTCCAGTAATGAGGAGGCCCGTGCCATGTAGTGGGATATATATGGCTTTGAAGAAACGTAGCAACAGGAAAGCGTCGATTCAGCGGATGTCACACCGTGCTAACGGCGGAAGCAACCTGACGCCGTATCGCGGAAACGTTCTCAAAATAACGCTCGTAAGTTTATTAAATTTTTTTTATGCCATAGGAAGGCAAACGAGCAGGCGTGTCACCTGATGGAAAGCAATCAACGCCGCCCATAGACATCCGCAGCGCCATAAGTAATGCGGAAGCGTTGCCGATTTTTAGGGAAAGTGTCATGTGTATTTAGGGAAAGTGTCATGTCATAATGTGTGTTTTACTGGATGAACTGGATTTACGGGGAACTTTTAGTTTAAGTTCCCCGTAAATCCAGTTCATCCAGTCTTACCGAAAAAAGGCCGTCAGCAACTCTCCACCTCCCAACTATTACCAATAACACCAAAAACACACTCTTCCACACCGCACACGACACGTGTTTCGCCTCAACACGAGGCATCATCAGGTATAATATATTCTACGGAAGACAACCGTTAAGTGTCTACTTAACGCTTAATAAGTACGTAACTGTACGGTACTTCTTCCAGAAAAACACACATTATTAATTTTCTGTTATTGTTTTGCTTGTCGCGGATCTTAGCTAAGTAAAAATTCTGACTGTCCACATAGTAATGGATTTCCACAAAGTAACGCCTGACTCCATTAATCATATTATGCCAGTGTCAAGTAAAATAATATCAAGTATCTTAAAATGTAAATTCGTATATGGGCAGTCAAAAGTTTTACTTAGCTAAGATCCGCGACAAGCAAAACAATAACAGAAAATTAATAATGTGTGTTTTTCTGTTGAATTAAGTGAATTTATTTGGAATTTAAACCGAAAAATTTTCGGTTGTCTTCCGTAGAGTCCACTATACCTGAAGATGGCTCGTGTTGGGGCGAAACACGTGTCGTTTACAAGATGGAAAAGTGGTAGTGTGTGTTTGGTGTTGTGTATAGTGAGTGGTGGGTGGAGAATTGATGGCCGATTTTCGGTAAGGTTTTGGTTTAAGTTCCAAATAAATCCACTTCTTCTAGAAAAACACACATTATTATTTTTCTATTTTCGGTTGCTTGTCGCGGATCTTAGCTAAGTAAAAATTCTGACTGTCCACATAGTAATGGATTTCCGCAAAGTAACGCCTGACTCTATGAATCATATTATGCCAGTGTCAAGTAAAATAATATAAAGTATCTTGAAATGTAAATTCAGCTTGTCATGCATGATACGTCTCGATAAATTGGTGGCTGTTATACCAAAACTTGCATTAAATTTCGCCGTCAAATTAAAAAGACACGATACAAGCATTTAATTTCACTCCACATGTACCTTAATCAAACTATATTAAGTAATATGTCAGACAGTACTTCTTTTTAAAGAAATAAAATGATAAATTGCAATTGAGAATTGATTCTTACAATTCTATCCCACATATCCCACAGCTGGGCATAGACCTCTCCCATTGCGAGTCCAATGCGAGTGTCGAAACTAGAACTTGGAATAAATATCAGTAGGCCATAAGTATATTTGTTCCGTTACGGGAAATGAACCTGCGATCATTAACTCCGTAGGTGAAGGGGCTGCCCTCTTCACTAAGCCAGTTGGTTGTCGTGTTACATTACTCACAAATCGTTACTTAGTATATAATACAAACCGAATACATTTAATATTTATTTAATTATATTTCACTTTACCATTTGCTATATTTCGCAAAGCAACGGACGCTGTGTTGTAAATTGTAAATATAGATCAAATTATAACGAAGTCTAGACATTGTAAAATAATATAATTTATGAGTTATGCAACATTCGATTGCATTAGTTTTTGATTAGTTCTTCGCTTTTATATATGATCCGAATTACACAACGGTTTTCTATTTTGATGTCAGAGTCGAGGATCGTTGGTTGGATTCCTGATTTTTTATGGGATAAGAAGACAAACGAGAAGGCGTGCACCTGATGGAAAGAAGCAGTGTCGTTTTTCCTTAATTATTTTCAAAAATATTGTTAGATACCATATATGTTCATTAGCTGTCTTTTGTCAGAGAAATCAAAACTGTGAAAAACAAATAGCGGTGAGATCTTTTCTTTTTTTGGAATTTTATTTATATATTCACGCCTATCCCCCGCAGGGGTTGGCAGACACCACAGAGCTCCGTCCGCTATCAATCATCGCAGCGAAACGGCTCGCCATTGGTCGCTTTTCGCCCTCGTGGGATTCAGGACGTGACAGGTGGCCAAACCCGTCGCCGTCATTTTCAACAAATTAGGTATATTAAATTTGTCTTTAGTGAATCCCACGAGCCGCAAGGGAGGATGAAGGTCAGCCCCAGCAGAGCCCTGCATGCTGAGTTAAGGCACCATAGTACCCGGGAAAGCCCGATCCCCGGACGGAATATTTGAAAAATTTATTAAAGAATATAATAATTTAGATATTATAGCGATAAATAATAGAGAGCTATGCTCGGAGTTTCTCTGGTAGATATAATTCGGAACAAACAAATCCGCCAGAGAACTAACTCAAAAAAGTCACCGACATAGCCATTCGAATTAGCAAACTAAAGTGGCAATGGGCTGGTCACGTTTGTCGGGGATCCGAGAATCCTTGCAGCAGACTAGTGCTGGAGTGGAGAACGCGTCTTGGTAGAAGTAGTGTGAGACGCCCCCCGGCTAGATGGTGTCATGATTATACAAATAATATAATAATGAATTTTATTGTAGTTCATGTTTTATCGACCACCAAATCGACCTTCCAGTGAAACCAATATTATTCGTGCTATTTGCAGTGTCCACGTTTTGGCCCAGTAAAAGAGTATAGGTAGGACACACTGGTCGAAGACTTTTGTCTGCATCCAATAAGCAATAAATTATTGAATAAAATATAGCTATAAATAAATAAAATATACACGACAAAACAATAATTTTAATAAATTTACATAATATTACAATTATATTTAGCTGTGCGACACTATTTATTATTGGGTTTCGTTCATTAAATTTATTAGTGAGTAAATTATTTATTAGAATTATAATTTAAAACCTAGATGACAAGGTAACAGCCATTTTTTATTGTTCAATAAATAACAAGTTATGTACGCCCGCTTAGGCAGCCTTTCCCAAACTTTGAATACTTTGAAATTCCGTTCTGTTGCAATTATTGTTATACTTATATAATCTGTTTTTTTACTTTTTTTTGTTTTTTTTTTACTTTACTTTGACATTTAAAGTTAATTAGTTTACTAACGTATCAATAGATGTCGCTAACGTGTATTTTATAATATTGTTATTTGTATCGCGATATGGTTTAATTGTTTCTACACGCATAATAGGAAAAATAAGAATCAGTTAGAGAATCTGATAGTTTTTAAAGCCTATAAGCGTTGCAAAGAGCTGAGCTTTATTACTAATCCTCTTATCGAGAAGGTACTCTAAGAAGAGGATATCTGCATATGAACGTTGCAAAAAAAACATAATTTTTTTTATGAAATGTATAGTATTGAGGGATCTATTTTGTATCGATATTATTATTCGTATACAATAACTACATAGATAATTTCAATACATCAATTTTTTTTTGAAAAGTTGTAGGAATGAGCGCAAATAAAAAAAGTCTCTTAAAAATCAAAAATGCACTCAGTAAAAGCAGATATCGCCTATATATGTATGCAGAAGAAGTAATATACTCTTAAAAATACATTTCACTATTATATAACACATTTTATGTTACGTTAAGCTATGTTTAATATTATATAAAATGAAAATATAGTTTTGCCTACTATATATATTTTTTATCCTACATAGGTTTTATGATGCGTAAATGATTCATTACTAAGTATTTGCTGTAGGTGTGCCTTTTTGATGCATCGAAAAAAACATCGATGTTTAGTCGATTCGATGCAAAAGTACTTTACATCAAGTGTTTTTAAAACATCGATGTATATCGTCCACTCCTATCCCGAGGTGGAAATTCAATCTTCAACCATTGAACACAAAAGCAATAGCTTCACCACTAAGTAAATTAAGCTAGTAGTTTTATTGTCTTTATATATATATATATATATATATATATATATATATATATATATATATATATATATATATATATATATATATATATATATATTCACGCCTATCCCCCGCAGGGGTTGGCAGAGACCACGGAGTTCCATCCGCTACCAATCTTCTCGCCCTCATGAGAATCAGGACGTGACTGGGTGGCGAACCACGTCGCCGTCATTTTTCAACAAATAAGGTATATTAAAATTTGTCTTAGTGAATCCCACGAGCCGCAAGGGAGGATGGAAGGTCAGCCTCAGCAGAGCCCTGCATGCTGAGGTAAGGCACCATAGTACCCGAGGGAGCCTGATCCCGGGACGATCGGCACGTTTACGACTAGGCTCGCCCCTAGCCACGCATCCATTGGCACGGCAGACCGTGGATTGGCGGAGAGGAAGGGAAAGGATAGAGAAGAAAGGTAAGGGGCAGGAAAGGAAATGCGGATTGGGGGGGTTACCAGACTCGGAATAAACATTTAAAAATCCATATAAATATTTATTCCGATGCGAGAATCGAACCCGCGACCATTGACTCCGCGGGTGGAGGGCCCCGCCACTGAGCCAATCGGTCGTCGTAAATGTTGTTAAATCAAAGGCAAATTTTCATGGTATGTTAGGAAACTTACGTATTTTCCCACGTCATGACAATTTCCTGTTATCGATGTTAAACTGTGTCCACATGACAAGATGGCGTCGCGATTGGTTTAGCCGCATCGGGCGTAGAAACGACAGACATGTAACCGATAATTTACATAAAGAATGGGTTGCATAAGGCGAAAGTTAAACGAAAGAAAAATTCGACCGCACACGAAAGTTGCTCTCGTCGGAATTTGTGAGCTGGTAAAAAACAAATTTGTATATTTTCCCTTTCTGTCCGCTAATGATGCTCGCGCGGTGTTTAATTATCTAGTTTTGTGGAAGCACGTTATTACATCACGAAACGTCTTGTAATAAAATAAAATACAATTGTTTCTTTATGCATTCATTTTAAAATACGCTTGGCTAAATACGGACGGACAAACTCACTTTGCTAAGATTCGCGAACATAAATCAGAAAAATAATACACCCTACTCTTTTTTTACACGGTCTTTTTTACACGATTTTGAAATAACGCGGATCATAATATAGAAATAGAAAAACTTTATTTATGACACCATTTTTTTACAATTACTAAAATTAAATCCTTAATAATTATTCTATATACAAATAAAAACACAAAACAAAAAGAAAATAATTTTAATCTAACGAGTGTCATAAAATGGTTCTTGCTCAGCATATGCTGGGCGCACTATTGGAGCACCCGGCGCTGGTTTTCAGCAAGAACCAACGTGGTCAGATCGCGGACCACAGTGACGACATTCATACTGACACACTCGTACATACAAATACATCCATATATATAACTACTCATACTCATATACACATACACATAAATACACGTACAGTACAATGGAATTAAAAAACACAAAGTCATGTACTAAATTCACCGCGTCCAAAAGAACAAGTTTCTGACTGCATACCTAAAATCAGATTTTTGTATTTTTTTTTTAAAATATTTATTGTATGTAAGCCACGAAGAGGTGGTGATCTATTGATCATGTATAATTATATATTGATCTATTTAGGTAGATGTGTATTTATTGTTATAAGTGAATCGCGTTATTTCAAAATCATGTAAAAGAAGAGTTGGGTGTATTGTGTTTGTGAAGAAGTTTATAGAGAAAGAAGTACTTATCAAGAAGCTGCCATACATACCATACATCATAAATATAGATAAAATAATATAATTAGCCAGCAAGTGACGCTATTACCCTGTAATAATAATATTTTCGACAGTGGTAGAGCCACGCTACAGACGATTACTTTGTCAAGAATGGAATCATATTTGTCTGTGGTATGAATGGGCCGGCTCGCTCGGGGAAGTACCACACTCCCGCAGAAAACCGGCGTTTTAGTGGTAACCGCTTAGCTACCGCGCTTCGTACGGTGAACGAGAGTTCCGGAGGCCCAACACCCTCCCCTCCCACTCCCATAATGACAGTTTCCTTAAAGGTCAGTAACGCTCCTGCACTGCCTATGACGCTGTGGATGTCTATGGGCGGCGTTGATTGCTTTCCGTCAGGTGACACGCCCGCTCGTTTACCTTCCTATCCTATATATAAAAAATAACAATATATATTTGGTTTCTACTTAAAGATTTTACTCATTCCTTTACTTTTGTTTTTCGCTAAGTACCGCCTGACTCCATCAAATAACTATTAAGTCAGTTGTTAACAAGAACTCTAGTGATATAAAAACATTGCTAGTCTCCTTTTGTTAATTCATTACAGTAGTGTCACTCAATAGCGGCTATCGTCCAAAGACACCAAAATTACTTAACAAGCAGATCACAATTGGTATTTTTTTCCACGCGACTTACAAAAGATCATCGGGCTTAGTGTTGCATTTGTTGTAGTAACTGACTTTTGTGAAAACTATATTGCGAAATGATTATTAATGGAGTCAGGCGTTACTTTGCGGAAATCCATCACTATGTGGACAGTCAAAAATTTTAATTAGCTATGATCCGCGACAAGCAAAACAATAACAGAAAATTAATAATGTGTGTTATTCTGTTGGATTAAGTGGATTTATTTGGAACTTAAACCAAAACCTTACCGAAAATCGGCCATCAATTCTCCACCCACCAACCACTATACACAACATAAAACACACACTACCAATTTTCCACCTTGTAAACGACACGTGTTTCGCCCCAACACGAGGAATCCTCAGGACAGGACAACCGAAAAGTCATTTTTCGGTTGTCTTCCGTAGAGTCTCTACTAAGAACTAAGTAAAAGTATGTCTACGAAGTAAAACTTATGACTCCACGTCCACATTGCGAAATGATTTTTCGAAATTAAAAAAGTAATTAGAACGGTCGGTCAAGTTCTGACTATATTACGTAACAAGGGACCATCCATAAATTACGTCACACGAATTTCATCGTTAGGTCAGGGAGTATCTTTACCTAGCCACCCGTGCGTTAGTTATGGTATTGGTACACGGTTACGCGACCCCGGTCTACCGAGCTAGTACCGTATCTTTCCTCATCTTCCGTTGCGGTAGTATCATATCCCTATCATCCTCTCTAAATCCAACTTCCCTTTCCCCTGCCCTTCCCTTTCTTCTCTATCCTTTTCCCTTTATCCCCGCCAATCCACGGTCTACCGTGCCAATTGATATGTGGCTAGGGGCGAGCTTAATCGCAAGCGTGCCGACCGTCCCGGGATCGGACTCCCTGAGTACTATGGTGCCTTACCTCAACATGAGGGGGTCTGATCGCGTTGACATCCATCCTCCCTTGCGACTCGTGGTATTCACTATGACGAATCTTAATACCACCCGTCACGTCCTGATTCCCACGAGAGCGAGAAGCGACGAACGGTTTCGGACGAACGGAGCCGTTTCGCTACGATGAATGTGAGCGGAAGGATGAATGAAAAGATGGATGAGTGGAGAAAGAGTCAGGCAGAGTGTGTCGGGGTCGTAGCGGATGGAGATCTGTGGTCCCTGCCTAACCCTACAGGGAGAGGCGTGACTACTGATAAAATCTAATTATAATAAAAAGAATTAAAAAAGGTACTCCTCTAATAATTGAGGCCTTTATCCTGCAGTGGGACAGTTCAGACTAAATAAATATAATAAAATAAATAATAAATAAAATAAACAGTCTTCAGCCGAGAAAATAACATATAAAACAATGTTAGTTTCTCTGTCAGCCGGTAGCACAAAGGCAATTGATTGAACCACGCGGTCCGTTCCACACAAACAAAAATGGCTCCTAAACGATGATAATTTTCACACAACTTTCTCCCATACTATTATATAATCTTCTTTTTTAAATATCTTTAAATATACGTTCATGTGTTTGTTTATTTTGTTTGAAGCTAAGAAAGTGTGCCGAGATCGTAGCAAATGGAGATTTGTGGTCCCTGCCTGACCCTTGCGGAAACGGGAGTGACGATACGTATATACAGAATGTCCCAGAACTCAACCTCAAGCCGAAACGGGGTGACAGGATTGATTGTAACCATCATGAGATAAATAAGAAAAAAAATCTATCCCATGCAGTTTGAAAATTATGGGCATTTAAGAAAAACCTAGAAATTTGGTCAAACTTTAACAATTTTTCGGTTATTGTGGTTAATTTTTATTATTTTTGTTCATTTAAACTTTGGAACCGTAACCCTAAATAACATTTCTAGAATCACAGTAAAAATAATGACACAATTGCCCCAAGTTTCCTAGAATTAAGACTATTTGTTAAACTATGAATTTAAAATTTTCAAAATTTGTCGACTTTGAAAGGCCCTCCTTTAAAGAACGTACTAGAGTGCCTTGGCAAGTGCCATTAAAAGTTGGCGCATTTAATCAGGATTATAAAATGGTACAATACTTGTTAGTTTCATACTAAAAAAACGAGTAAAAAAATAAAAACGCGATTTTTGCTAACCCATTTGACTCAGTTAAAATGTTTTTTATTCGCACAAGCTCTTGGTAGGTTCTTAATTGTAAGATCTTCAGATAGATTTTTTTTCTTATCTTTCTCATGATGGTTACAATCAATCCTGGCACCCCGTTTCGGCTTGACGTTGAGTTCTGGGACGGAGTGTCCGTTGGTAGAATTGGTTTATATGTCAAATAATCGCAGTACGCATGTTTACTAAATATTTTCTGCCAATTCCAAATCGTGGCCGCTTCCAAATGAACCTCAAAAATCGATTCGACGCCCTGGAACCCTCTGCGGAAAGGGTCTCAAAAGTGTGGTAAAGATCTTAAGGGAGGAAGGGGTCGGGTTTTGTAGACGAAGGCAAGCAAGCCGGAAGACCAAACTCTCAGACGAAGACTATAAGTGGACTGTCAAGATATTAATGTAATAGAATAAAATGTACTACAGAAGGAAATTAATTTATCCATCTGCATACATACATAAACATATAAATATGTATGTCTACAATTATTTTATATTTATTTTTTTCGCAAACTCTTGCCATAAATAAGATTGGGAGTATATATGTACATACCTGTATGCCTAAATGCAATTAAACCCAAAATGTCGATTTCGACATTTTAGCGATTTAATCGACAACCAAAATCGATTATATCTCTCTTATAAATATTTATAATAGTCACCTTAGCATCGTTCGATCCCATGCATATCGTTTTAAGTGATTATTCCTTTTCTTGTCAGTTTTATTGCTTAATAAATTTATCTTTATTTTTGTATATTTTAAGATACTGAATTTTTGTGTTTATAATAAAATAATAGATTAAAAATAAATATTGTGTTATTTATATTATGTGAACAGTTAGAACTTTTACTTAGCTAAGATCCGCGACAAGCAAACAAAAACAGAAAATTAATAATGTCTGTTTTTGTACCGGAAGAAGTGGATATATACCTTAAACTAAATCTTACCGAAAATACGGCCGTCAGCAACTCTCCACCTCCCAATCACCAAACACACACTACCACTTTTCCACCTTGCAAACGATACGTGTTTCGCCTCAACGACGCATATATATATAATAGACTCAGCGGAAGACAACCGTCAAGTGTTAAAAGTTTTCTACTTTTGTTTGCTTCTCGCGGATCTTAGCTAAGTAAAAGTTCTAACTCTCCACAATAAAAATGTATTTAAAATAAATATTGTGTTATTATTATTATGAAAATGTATACAAGGAAGGCCAGGTCAGAAGTGCCGTTAACCTTAAGCTTGTGTGAAAAGAGTGATGAGTGTGGATGAAGCGAAGAAAGTGTGCCGGGATCTTAGCAAATGGAGATCTGTGGACTCTGCCTACGGGAGACTAACGTGATCTACTACGGTGCGTTTCTCTCGTAACTTCTTTCTACGCACCACCAGTTTGAGGAACCAGCTACCCTCGGCGGTCTTTCCGAACCGATACAACATTGAAACCTTCAAAAAACAAGCCTATACATACCTAACAGGCCGGCAACGCTTCCGCGACTCCTGCGGTGTCGCGGTTGTCCATGGGCGGCGTTGATTGCTTTCCATCAGGCGACACGCTTGCTCGTTTGCCGTCCTATCCCATAAAAAACATGGCATAGATGTCAAAAAAATTAATAAATAATGAATTAAATTTAATGAACATTCGGATCAGAAAAAATAACATGTCAAAGAGTCAGCGACTCACAGCTCTAGGTTTTATATATATATATATATATATATATATATATATATATATATATATATATATATATATTATTCATCGTTGAAACCGACTGTTTTTGAGTAATAAGATACAATCTTTTCAAAAATATTAAAACTTATTTTGGCTCTCGTGTTAAATTTTCATTTTGCGTTATACTACATTTTTGCTTTTTTGCGTCGAATATGTATTTATTTTACGCAGGCACAAGACGGCTGGCAGAGACTGGATGCGTGTAGCCGAAGATCGGGCTAGGTGGCGCGCTTTGAGAGAGACCTATGTCCAGAAGTGGACTGCCGTGGGCTGATATTGATGTATTTATTACAAATAAAGTCAGGCATTACTTTGCAGTTATCCAATCAAACGATAGAGGATAAAAACTTATTTAACTATATTCGAGCACCTAATTGGTTCCGTGGTGAAGTTGTTGCTATGGAAGCAACAACGTCACCACGGAACCAATTAGTCAATGACAGATTCCTGGATCAGAATAAATTCATGTAGGGTTGACAGATATTTACTACAAATATAAATAAATAAAATAATAAATAAAAAACTATTTATTGCTGAAAATCTTACAAATTGAAATATATAACGAACAATCAAAAATTGTAATTTTCCAGCAAAAGGCAATGGGTAAGCAATGGAAAACCAGCGCTGTCTGAGACTAAAGTCTTAGAGAGCGCTGGTTTTCAGCCATTCCTTACTCCTCATGATGAAGAAAGGAGATGAGGGTCATACTGTCTCTTTAATGAACAACAATAACAAAGTATGGATGCGTGGAAAATATGGATATACTTCAAATGAACCTTGGAGAACATTGTTAGGTTATTGTTCATTCCTCCAGAAACGAGGAGGCTCCTTATACAATGGCAAATATGGACTGTAGACAAAATTATTTTTACCAAATCGCGATCTTCGTATCCACAGAAGGACTACAGTAAAGGACATGAATCAAAACGATTTTTCAGTCTATATATATACCCCACTGCTGGGCACAGGACTCATTTTTGGCGGAACGAATTATGCATGTCTAAGGCGGAACAGCGGGTCACCCAGAATAGGAATTAATACCTGTAGCCCATACATATAATTATCTTGAAACATGAATCGAACCTACTATCGAAAGTACAAAGTAAGTAAAGTACTTAACCACTGAATCAATGCCACAGCCTGATTCATTAGTTATGTATAGTATCTTAACATATAAACATCTAGAAACCTTGAAAGCGTTTCCTGACCGGAATTTCATATTTAAGGGCTTTGTCTGCATATTATAGCCTTATCCCGCTGAACAGAATGACAATAAATAAACGCAGTTATAGCTCTACACTAAGATTTCTTGTCCGTGAATGCCATTATAATTAAATATGGTATAAAACCAATATATATACCTGTAAACTAAACATATATTTTTCCAGATGTATTTATCGAACGGCGACCGTTGATTCTTAAGGCGGTAGCTTTGCCACTGTGATATTAGGTATAATTATTAGATAACTCACCTTTCTAACTGGAGCCGTAAACAAAAACGTGATCAAACCACTTATAATCGCGCATATAAATAAACAAGAACAATTTCGAATAAATAATTACAAAATTCCATCAACATAAGAATATAACCTTAGTAGTTGTTGAAAGTTTTTAATTAAATTTCACTTAATTTAAATTCAAATGTCACGCAAAACAATCCAATTGCACTATGAGTTCACTAAGAAAAATCCATTCGAAAACACACTGCGCACGCGCATAGAACCAAAACAGTCTTAAGCAGGTGAACGACTGTCTAAGAAACCTCCTAACCAATCACTGAGAGGCATTCTCTAAAGGCGAAGTTATACCCAAACAAGTTGGAATAGCCGCTGGGCTTAATAAATAAGCTGTTTCATTACAATGCATTCTTGTTTGGTCGTATAATATATTCACTTAATGCAAACAAGCAATTTTCAATCTTATCAATGGCGATCACGTTTGAAATTTCGATGTATTATCAAATAAGATATAACCAGAAATTACGAAAGAAATTCACACAGTAAGACATACGATATAGTTTTGTTTAGCAATTCATACGATGAATTAAATGTTTTGATTTAATGAAAATTAAACCATATTACTAACGGTGTAATAAATAAAATACTTTAAAACAAGATAACTCGTTTACCTTAGAAGAAATGCTATGACCTCGGTTGGTATGTGAATTGAACGCTACGGGAAGGCTTTGAAAAAAAGGTTTTTATTATTGATTGATACGTCAGTAAACAAATATTAATAAAACTATTTTCAGTGACATTGAGTTTATATTTCTTTTTTATAATCTCATTACTTCTTTTTTATTAACAGTTATACTTTTTAATTCTGTTGGCGTATTACGTTGGTGTAAACGAGTGCTGGAGTGTAGACCGTGACTCGGCAAACGTAGTGTGAGACCCTGCCAGATGGAGCGACGATCTGCGCAAGGCGGCTGGCAGAGACTGGATGCGTGTAGCCGAAGGTCGAGCTAGGTGGCGCGCCTTGAATGAGGCCTATGTCTAGCAGTGGACTACCGCGGGCTGATATTGATATCGATTGATTACTCACGTATAGTTTTATTAAAGTATAGTAATGAAATGAAATGAAATAGATGCGTGTATAGTGTCTTTTGGTTTTCACTGTATAAATCCATGCATATATTGGTAGAACAGCCATAAAGACGTATCGCGACAAGCTAAATTTACATTTTTTAAGATCCCTACTTGTCATTATTTCTGCACATCAAAGATATGTTGAAAATCTGTAACATGCGTTGTTTTGTACACGATAGCACGACCTTATACTCCGGCCATGCCAACATTTCTCGCGCCCAAGTCAATGAGTTCTAATATTATATTAATATATAATATTAATTCTAATAATTATTGATTTGTTCGTATTATATTTAATTTTCGGAATCTAACGTTATATGGTGACTTAATATTTGCAAAATTATTCAGTATAACAATTTGATTTTCTATAATAGTTTGAGAAGTTTTTGTAAAATCATTCTTACAATAGATATAATAAGAGATGTTTTTTGAATGAAATATGAAGTATTTTATCGGAGACATTTTAAGATTATCCGGTAGATGGCGCTGAAAATAAGAAGTGAGAAAAATGTTTATATTTTTTGGAATTACTAAATGTAATAATTATTAATGTTTGTATTATATGTAACTTTGCTAAAATTACGTTATATGACTTTATATTTGGTAGATTATTCAGTTGAATAATTCGTTCAATAATTTTCATTCATAGTTTGAGAAGCTTTTATACTTTTAACTCAAAAAACATCTCTTAATAAGAGATGTTTTTTGGGTTAAATACGAAGTATTCTATCGGATACATTTTCAGATTATTCGTTAGATGGCACTGAACGTAAGAAGTGAGACAATGTTTTTTTATACATGTTTTCCTAATCGGTAAGTAAAAAAAGTACTTGGACACGGACACTGTTATTTTTGGACTACATACATTATTATTCTTTAATAAATCATAAGAAAAAAAGGACTGAAAAAAAACATCATTTGCATCATTTTATTTATTCAAATATCTATTGTACACTGAATTTTACCTGTAACACACAATTATTCATATTATATAAAATTATTCACACCATACAAAATTATTCACGCTATATAAAATTGTCATGCATTTTTTTTTATACAATTTATACAATTTTATACAATTCATTTTTATACAAATTTTTCGTAATGATAAAATTAATGACAATAAATAAAAATGGCCGCATATCGCCTAATAGGAACAAAATTTAAACTCATTAAATGCTAGAATTTGACAAAAAAATTATGCCGACTAGATTCACAATAAATACACACAGATAAATGTATATAAACTCTTATTTTTCTATCTCTCTCTACAATTCAAACTATATATCAACATTTCTATACGGATAGTTTTTTTAATAGACAAAGCATTGTTATTCACCGAAATAAATAATATCCTCATTTAGTCAAATATATTACTACAGTAAACCCTCCTATAACGCGATTTCGTATAACGCGATTTCGTATAACGCGATTTCATGTCCATCGTATAACGCGTATTTTCCCTCGTATAACGCGTGGATTTCCCAAGTCATATATTTGTATGTACTGTGAAAAATTTATAATGATTCGACATTCCACAATCAACTTTGTTTGCACATCTTGTTTTTATAAAATTAAATTATTTTATTTAGTTTTTGTTCCCAGCTTTTGAGTTTTAGCAACATTGATTATACATTACAGTGGTCCCTCGTATAACGCGTTTTTCTATAACGCGGTACATTCGATCTACCGCGTTGTAGGAGGCTTTACTGTAACAAATTGACTCACCTATATAGCTAGACAGATACAGTCAATAATAACGAAATGCTTAATTAGTTCTAATATAATACTATTTATCACATACGTGTCATACTAAAATGTTTTTATAGAAATACAAAAAGAAATTCAAAAGTTTCATCTCATCTGAATAATGACAAGTAATATAAAAAAAATTTCAGTCAATTCATACTTTTTTCCAGCGATCTACACGCTTTGCTACTGAGGGTATACATTCCTATATTATTATATTATTTTTAACAGTCCACATATGTCCCACTGCTGAGCACGGGCCTCTCCATTGCTGGAGGAACGGACGTCAACCCACCACGCTTGTCCAATGCGGATTGGCGGGGTTACCAGACTCGGAATAAATGTTTGTAATCCATACGTATATTTATTCCGATGCGGGCGGGGATCGAACTCGCGACCATATCGCGGGCGGATGGTCTCGCCACCGAGCCAATTGATCGTCCCTAAATTAAAATAGTCGTTATAAATAAACGAAATGAATTCGAAAATTAGGAAAGAAACAAATGTGATTTGATGTCTTCGAAACAATCAAGAGACATCATGAGGACCTAAAAAGGAAACGTGGACAAGAGACATCGTGGAATGGTATCCAAGGAATGGAAAAATTCAAAAGGGACGGCAAATAAAGAGATGGGAAGACAATTTACCAAAGGGATTGAGAAGATTAAGTGAAACTGGGGGAGGCTTATGTCAAAGGAGAACCTGACAAGAAATCTGGTTGCTGATGGCGCTGTCAATTCTATAAATGTACAGTGTGTTAATCTTACTATTTGTAAATACTCTCGTCAGCGAACAAAGGCTTATATTATTTAAATATCTTATATATTATATAATTATAAATATAAAATTTTATATAATTATAAATATATTTATAGCTTATATTATATAATTATAAATATAAAATTTAATAATGAATTAATATTTGAGAAAACTGTGTCAACGTCCGCTTCAAGTTTAAAAAATGTATTTGAACTTGAGTGGATGAATAAAAAATTATTTTATTAACTATTGGAAATTTGAGCAAGTTATATATATGGGGAGAGAGTGAACTGAATAGAAGGAATTTAAAAAAAATATAATAATATTATCCTATATGGACAGTCAAAAGTGTTACTTAGCTAAGATCCGCGACAAGCAAAACAATAACAGAAAATTAATAATGTGTGTTTTTCCGTTGGGCTTAGTGGATTTATTTGGAACTTAAAGCAAAAACTAAAGTAGACTCTACGGAAGACAACCGAAAAGTCGGTTGTCTTCCGTAGAGTCTACTATACCTGAGGATGCCTCGTGTTGGGGCGAAACACGTGTCGTGTACAAGATGGAAAAGTGATAGTGTGTGTTTGGCGTTGTGTATAGTGGTTGGTGGTTGGAGAATTGATGGCCGATTTTCGGTAAGTTTTTGGTTTAAGTTCCAAATAAATCCACTTCATCCAGCAGAAAAACACACATTATTAATTTTCTGTTATTGTTTTGCTTGTCGCGGATCTTAGCTAAGTAATACTTTTGACTGTCCACATAGTGATGGATTTCCGCAAAGTAACGCCTGACTCCATTAATAATATTATCCTAGCCGATTCGCCTGCGAAGAGCTATTCTGAGAAACGCCAGAAGCGTCTACCGTTCGGAAAATATATATGCCCTAACTATGTGCAAAACAAAGGCACTTTTCCATCCACATCCGCAACGTAAATCTCTTTAGCCGGTCGTCTTTCATCCATCCTCCCTATTTGCCCAAACCATCTCAACTTTTGTCACGATACTCTACTTTCACTCGTCATCACACTCTTGTGTCTCCTTCACGCGCACTTCTCAACGCTCTCATTTCCACCGCATCCAGTCCGCTTTCATGACTACTCCGCCAAACCCAACGTTCACTACCGTACCATCAGGGTCGGTGCAGGCACCCCCCGATGAACCGCTACTCGAGCCGTTTTGGACACATTCATTATTTTACGTATAGCAGCGACACATGGCTTTATATGGTTATGATAAATAAATAAACAAATTAATTATTCTTATATGCGTGAAAAAACATGATAAGGTACCGTATCGCTCCTCGTCTTCCGTTGCGGTAGTATCGTATTCCTATCATCCTGTCTAAATCCATCTTTTCTTTCCGCCAATCCACGGACTGCCGTGCCAATGGATGCGTGGCTAGGGGCGAGCTTAGTCGCAAACGTGCCGATCGTCCCGGGATCGAGCTCCCCGGGGTATTTTGGTGCCTTACCTCAGCATGCAGGAGCTCTGCTGGGGCTGACCTCCATCCTCCCTTGCGGCTCGTGGGATTCACTAAGACGAATTACGTATATTAAGATTCGTCAATACGTAACCCCGTTACGTCCTGATTCCCACGAAAGCGAGAAGCGAACGGAGAGCCGCTTCGCTGCGATCAATGCGAGAGGAAGGATGGATGAAATGATGGATGAGTATGAAGGAAGCAAGGAAGGTGTGCCGGGATTTTAGCGGATGTAGATCTGTGGTCTTAGCCTCACCTTACATAGAGACAGGGGTGACTATATGTATGTGAAAACACATTCCACTACATTACAGCAGAGAAAGAGTAGATTCAGTTCTTGACCTCTAACAAGATTTTCACTCAGTCACCAATTTGACCAAACACCATGGTTTTACCACATTAATGCGTCCCATCATTGTGCTGCATGTATCCCAATAGCGAAGTCTCATCTGGGCATCGTCCACGCGCTGTAGACCTGGGGCCAATCCACGTTGCGGAAGTACGGATGCTGTTTGATCTCTTCGACTCCCTCCTTCCCGCCACCGAGACGTTGGGACGGTTCGTACGTGAGTAACTGGAAGACGATTGCGTTTCAATCAGGGATTTGCATAACGGTTAAAAGGCGTTACAGAAACGAAATAACGTTGTTTTAATCGAAAACGTTACCTCAACGCAACAGTTTTCTAATATAAAATCTTAAACGAACTAGCATTAGATCGAAGTTACACAACGTAACGTTATTAAAAAGTAATATTACTTGTACAGCACGCAACAGTTATAATAATAGGCGAATACATTTGGCAATGCTACAAAATAACGTTATTTAAAACGAAAACGTTACCTCAACGCAATAGTTTTCTAATATAAAATCTTAAACGAACTAGCATTAGATCGAAGTTACACAACGTAACATTATTAAAAAGTAATATTACTTGTACAGCACGCAACAGTTATAATAATAGGCAAATACATTTGGCAATGCTACAAAATAACGTTATTTAAAACGGAAACGTTACCTCAACGCAATAGTTTTCTAATATAAAATCTTAAACGAATTAGCATTAGATCGAAGTTACATAACGTAACGTTACTAAAAAGTAATATTATCTGCACAGCGCGCAATAGTTTTAGTAATAGGCGAATACATTTGGCAATGCTACAAAATAACGTTGTTTAAAACGGAAACGTTACCTCAACGCAATAGTTTTCTAATATAAAATCTTAAACGAACTAGCATTAGATCGAAGTTACACAACGTAACGTTATTAAAAAGTAACATTATTTGCATAGCATGCAACAGTTTTAGTAATCGGCGTATACATTTGCAAAGCCAGAAAATAACGTTATTCTTACCGTCAAAACTTCGTTGTGTCACGTTAGATAGTCTTTATTGTAAACTTTAAATAAAATTTTACAATAATTGATTATGAAATTGCTTATATACAAAGGGCGGTTAAGAAAAAAAAACGGTACTTCAATAACGCAACCATTTATACCGTTAAATAACGTTATTGTTTAATTATTCGATAACGTTATTTAACTGTTAATTGGTAACGTTATAAATCCTTTGTTTCTATTAATCCCTTGTTTTTTTTTGTTTTGAAGAAAAATGTTTTTGAGATATTAATATTGATGATGGACTTTTCCCGCCAACTTACATCGGTGACGTTGTGTTTTTATTTCATTTTCATAATCTTATATTATTATCAGTTATATTGTTTAATTGTGGTGGCGTATTATACAGTATAGTTCGATTAAGGTGTATAAGTGAAGTGATATGAAATAAATGCGTGTATCGTGACTTTTTAAATTGACTGCAAAAGTCCATAGAAGGTTTTGGTAGAATAGCCGCCATTTTATCAAGACGTCACGTGACAAGCTGACTAGTTACATTCCAAGATACTTGATATTATTATATTTTACTTGACACTGGCATAATATTGTAGTTATTACTAATTGCCATCAAAGTATACAAAAAATATATAATATTGATAAATTTATTTAGAAACATGTTCAGAAGTTGAAACATCTTCACGCCAGAAATTGATACCAAGATACGAGAAGTAACCAGTACTTCTCGTTCGTAGTATGAGACAACTATGAGAACCAGTTGATGGGTAGAAAGCAAATCACAATATTGGTGTATTGACGAAAATGAGGTTCTGTCCACTTACCTGTGTCAGCAAGGACTGGACCTCCAGTGGCAACCCGTCGGGCAGATGCAGAATGGTGTGGTCCGTGAACATACTCCGGTGGTAGTGAGACAGTGGCTGAAATGCAAACCGAACTGAAGGTATTTGATATTCGCAGCCCACATACGTCCCACTGTTGGGCACGGGACGCCCCATTTCTCACGCACCACGCTTGTCCAAGGCGAATTGGCGGGGTAACCAGACCAGGAATAAATATTTTAGGTCGTGTATACGTATCTACCGTGGGCGGTGTCTCCGCAGCTAGAGATATGAGTGGGTGTTTTTTTAAAATAGAAGTAAGCGTGGGGTAACTTTGAATGACAGAATAAGGAATGAAGATATAAAATATATACGTACATTCCTCACGCCTGTCTCCCTGTAGAGTTAGGCAGAGACCACAGATCTCCATCCGCTACGATCCCGACACACCTTCCTTGCTTCCTTCACACTCATCCATCTTTTCATCCATCCTTCCTCTCATTTTCATCGTTGCGATAAGGCTCTCCGTTCGTCGCTTCCCGCCCTTGTGGGAATAAGGACGTAACGGGGTTACATATACTAAGACTCGTCATAGTGAATCCCACGAGCCGCGAGGGAGGATGGAGGTCAGCCCCAGCAGAGCCCCGCATGCTGAGGTAAGGCACTATAGTACCCGGAGGAGCCCGACCCCGGGACGGTCGGCACGCTTGCGACTAAGCTCGTCCCTAGCCTCATATCCTTTGGCACGGCAGACCGTAGATACCGTATATATGTACAGTCACCATCAGGTGACAGATATGTCTATGCTTTCATTAAAAATACCAATACTCACAACTCCACAAAGCAGTTCGTACAGGATGGCTCCGTAACTCCAGAAGTCGCACACCTTGTCCAAACTCTCGTCGCGCTCCACGTCTATGATGGTCTCCCGATACAGCTCCGGCGCTATATACATATTCACCTCACCCCTCCTCATTTTCGTCTTGGCTAGCGCCATATCCAAGCCCTGATATGACACGAAGTACGTTACGATTATTTGACCTTTGTCGCCTAGAAGTATGTTCCTTGGGTTCAGATCTCTGAAACATCGAAAAAGTTACTTATACATGTATATCATCTAAAATTACCCACTCTTGAAGTGGTAGAGCCACGCTGCAGACGAGTACTTTGTCATGAATGGCATAGTATTTGTCTGTAGCATGAATGGGCCGGCTCGCCCGGGGAAGTACCACACTCCCGCAGAAAACCGGCGTCGGAGTGGTAGCTTGGCTACCGCGCTTCGTGCGGTGAGTTCCGGAGACCCAACTGGAGAGCCATTCTCGGCAAAGTATTCGTTTGCAGCGTGGCTATCTACCACTATTAAACTTTGCATTGTCTTCTTTGGATGTGAATAACGCGAGGGCGCGTTCTGAACTCACCGGCATACAACACCACAGTTGTGCAGGCCGTGTATCGCGCAGAGTAGCTGGGCGGCCCAGCCGCAGGCCGCGCCCTGGGGGAGAACCTGTACAACAAGGGATCTCATTGAATTATTTAAGAATTTATAATATTTAAGAATTTATAATATTTAAGAATTTATAATATTTAAGAATTTATAATATTTAAGAATTTATGATATTTAAGAATTTATGATATTTAAGAATTTATGATATTTAAGAATTTATGATATTTAAGAATTTATGATATTTAAGAATTTATGATATTTAAGAATTTATGATATTTAAGAATTTATGATATTTAAGAATTTATGATATTTAAGAATTTATGATATTTAAGAATTTATGATATTTAAGAATTTATGATATTTAAGAATTTATGATATTTAAGAATTTATGATATTTAAGAATTTATGATATTTAAGAATTTATGATATTTAAGAATTTATGATATTTAAGAATTTATGATATTTAAGAATTTATGATATTTAAGAATTTATGATATTTAAGAATTTATGATATTTAAGAATTTATGATATTTAAGAATTTATGATATTTAAGAATTTATGATATTTAAGAATTTATAATATTTAAGAATTTATAATATTTCTTAGTAATGAGTATTTAATGGCAGAATAAAAGTTTTAACCTTAAGTACGACTTACCTTAAGACGTACTTAAGTTTAAAAAGGGATTATTTGATTATATTTATATTAGGTTCTTTTCTTCTTCTTCTTCCTTTGGTGCTGGCACGGCAGAACCGTGGATTGGCGGAGAGAAAGGGAAAGGATAGAGAAGAGGGAAGGGACAGGAAAGGAAATGCGGATTGGGGGGGGGGGGTTACCAGACTCTGAATAAACATTTATAAATCCATATAAATATTTATTCCGATGCGGGAATCGAACCCGCGACCATTGACTCCGTGGGCAGAGGGCCGCGCCACTGAGCCGATTAGATTTTATAATATTAATTATCTGAATATCAGTCTATATTAACTAAATAATTTGACAGAGCGCTTACCCTGTTAACTCGAACGCTTTCGGCTGTTTTCCTCTGAGCTACATCTTTATTTGCAATTCTCTTCTTTCTATCCTCGGTTACTTCCATCTTCACATCTTCTATCTCGACATCCTTAATCTTTGGCACTTCAGTTAATACTTTATCGACGTTCCTAAGCAACTTCTGCGAGTTGATCACCAATTCGTTGACCGTCAATCCAATGTTGTCTAAACTGTCCGTTTTCACTTCTAGATTTTCGTTGACGTCTTCTACTTCTCTAATATTATCTGTTCCCGGTTCGACATTTGCAATACAGTCCACTTGGTCGACGTTATCGTTTTCTACATCAATTCTCTTCTGTTTGGATGGTTCAGCGAACACGTTTTCTAGATTCACCTCTCTGACCGGTGTGTTTGGCGCTGATCTGGTGTAGTTCCGTATGTAGTCGAGCAGCCTCTCGCCGGGCGCGTACGACAGTATTAGAAACATCAAGCTGTTCGTCTCTATGTACGCGTGCAACGGCACCACGTACGGCACGAGGGTGGGGAGGATGGGTTGCCTCGTCTCGTTTGTTCTTCGGAGGAAGTATTCGTCGAACTCAGTGAGGTTGTGCGGTATTTTCTGTATAACCTGGAAATTATAAATTTAATGTAATTTACGTACTATAGTTTACCGTCCGTCGTCTGAGTGGTGGCTTAGCTACTTCGCTTCGTACGGTGAGCGGCCTGAGTTCCGGAGGCCCAACACCCTCCCTCTCATCCCCCCTCCTACTCCAACAATGTCACTTTCCTAAAACGTCGGCAACGCTTCCGCACTGCCTACGGCGCTGCGGTTGTCTATGGGCGACGTTGATTGCTTTCCATCAGGTGACACGCCTGCTCGTTTGCCTTCCTATCCCATAATTGTACCAAGGTTGCAAAATTTGAATTGTATGATTCAAGTCGAATGTGTGTACATTTGTGAGCTTTGTCATCCATCGGTCATGTCATCAGGTAACTGATTGGAACGATCAAGTCAACAATGCATTTGTGAGACGTTGCCTACAATTATAATAATATTAAATTTTTATGGAAATATACATTGATTGTGTAATTTCAAATAAAATAAAAGAATGACTGCTGAGGCTGACCCCCATCCTCCCCCACGACTCGTGGGATTCATTATGACGAGTCTTAATATACCTAATTCGTTAAAAAATGATGGCGACGTGGTTCGCCACCCGTCACGTCCTGATCCCCACGAGGGCGAGAAGAGACGAACGGAGAGCCGTTTCGTTACGGCGAATGTGAGAGGAAGGATGGATGAAAAGATGGATGAGTGTGAAGGAAACAGGAGGGTGTCTCGGGATCGTAGCAGATGGAGATACGGGTCTCTACCTAACCCTACAGGGAGACAAGCGTGACTAAATGTATGTATGTATGTGTGTATGTATGTATGTATGTGTGTATGTATGTATGTATGTATGTATGTATGTATGTATGTTTGTATGTATGTATGTGTGTATGTATGTATGTATGTATGTTTGTATGTATGTATGTGTGTATGTATGTATGTATGTATGTATGTTTGTATGTATGTATGTATGTATGTATGTATGTATGTTTGTATGTATGTATGTGTGTATGTATGTATGTATGTATGTATGTTTGTATGTATGTATGTATGTGTGTATGTATGTATGTGTGTATGTATGTATGTATGTGTGTATGTAGGTACGTATGTATGTATGTATGTATGTACGTATGTATGTATGTATGTAATGGACACTTTTCTGTTAACATGTCATGGGGTAGTCAGAGATGGGGCACAGTAGGGTTTCTTACTATGGTGGATATAAGAGCTGGGGCTCCAAGAGTGGCAATTCAGTGTGGGTGAGGCAACTGGGAAACAGGCGTGACGATATGACGGTATGTACGTCGTTATCCACCTTCATAGCGTAGCAAGCGTGCTCGGTGCGATGGTGCACCAGCATAACGCTGGAAGCAATCGCAGCCAGCACTCGATATTCCCCCAGCTCGTCGTACGGGCGTCGGAGCATCCGCAAGGGCGGCGCCCCATCCAAAACCCCGCCATCGTTGTTGCGAAGCGAACGCGCTTCACACTCCAACACCTCACACTCCGACAGCATCTGGTAAGAAGAATCATGTGTCAGTAAGAATTTTTACTCGACTAAAATCCACGATAGGCAAACAAAACCAGAAATATAGTGTGTGTGTGTGTGTGTGTGTGTGTTTTTAGTGGAGGAAGTGGTTCTGTATCCACTTGGATGTATGCATTAAATCATAAATCAACTCACATTGTCTTCTAGGTCACTCAAATGGTTGGTGTATATCGTCTCGGCGTACGACAGATACTTGCTGATCTTCTCCTTTATGATCGCCCGTCTTTGTGTGTCACAATCAGCTGGAATGATAAATATTAAATACAAAATAGACATTCAAAAAAACTTTTTAAATATATTTTACATTAAACGGCTTTATATACACATCTTCGTTTATGATTCTAAGAAAGAACGCTTTACAAAACAAGTAATATATTTTTTATTCTTATTAAATTATATAAAATTTAAATTGTCTATATACATATATAAGTAATTTTATTTAATTTAAACTCAACTCGTATTAAAATTAAACCTTATAATTTTTACTATATACATTTGTAAAGCGGTACTATATACACTTTAAATTAAATACCAATCAATATATCGGTTTGTCCGGAAAGTTCGTGTCGATTTCCGGTAGGTAGCGCGCGAGACCTGACTGAATATATCACCCTGGCTCAGAGAACTCCTTGTGAATCTATTTTGAGAAAATTAAATACCAATCAATATATCGGTTTGTCCGGAAAGTTCGTGTCGATTTCCGGTAGGTAGCGCGCGAGACCTGACTGAATATATCACCCTGGCTCAGAGAACTCCTTGTGAATCTATTTTGAGAAAATTAAATACCAATCAATATATCGGTTTGTCCGGAAAGTTCGTGTCGATTTCCGGTAGGTAGCGCGCGAGACCTGACTGAATATATCACCCTGGCTCAGAGAACTCCTTGTGAATCTATTTTGAGAAAATTAAATACCAATCAATATATCGGTTTGTCCGGAAAGTTCGTGTCGATTTCCGGTAGGTAGCGCGCGAGACCTGACTGAATATATCACCCTGGCTCAGAGAACTCCTTGTGAATCTATTTTGAGAAAATTAAATACCAATCAATATATCGGTTTGTCCGGAAAGTTCGTGTCGATTTCCGGTAGGTAGCGCGCGAGACCTGACTGAATATATCACCCTGGCTCAGAGAACTCCTTGTGAATCTATTTTGAGAAAATTAAATACCAATCAATATATCGGTTTGTCCGGAAAGTTCGTGTCGATTTCCGGTAGGTAGCGCGCGAGACCTGACTGAATATATCACCCTGGCTCAGAGAACTCCTTGTGAATCTATTTTGAGAAAATTAAATACCAATCAATATATCGGTTTGTCCGGAAAGTTCGTGTCGATTTCCGGTAGGTAGCGCGCGAGACCTGACTGAATATATCACCCTGGCTCAGAGAACTCCTTGTGAATCTATTTTGAGAAAATTAAATACCAATCAATATATCGGTTTGTCCGGAAAGTTCGTGTCGATTTCCGGTAGGTAGCGCGCGAGACCTGACTGAATATATCACCCTGGCTCAGAGAACTCCTTGTGAATCTATTTTGAGAAAATTAAATACCAATCAATATATCGGTTTGTCCGGAAAGTTCGTGTCGATTTCCGGTAGGTAGCGCGCGAGACCTGACTGAATATATCACCCTGGCTCAGAGAACTCCTTGTGAATCTATTTTGAGAAAATTAAATACCAATCAATATATCGGTTTGTCCGGAAAGTTCGTGTCGATTTCCGGTAGGTAGCGCGCGAGACCTGACTGAATATATCACCCTGGCTCAGAGAACTCCTTGTGAATCTATTTTGAGAAAATTAAATACCAATCAATATATCGGTTTGTCCGGAAAGTTCGTGTCGATTTCCGGTAGGTAGCGCGCGAGACCTGACTGAATATATCACCCTGGCTCAGAGAACTCCTTGTGAATCTATTTTGAGAAAATTAAATACCAATCAATATATCGGTTTGTCCGGAAAGTTCGTGTCGATTTCCGGTAGGTAGCGCGCGAGACCTGACTGAATATATCACCCTGGCTCAGAGAACTCCTTGTGAATCTATTTTGAGAAAATTAAATACCAATCAATATATCGGTTTGTCCGGAAAGTTCGTGTCGATTTCCGGTAGGTAGCGCGCGAGACCTGACTGAATATATCACCCTGGCTCAGAGAACTCCTTGTGAATCTATTTTGAGAAAATTAAATACCAATCAATATATCGGTTTGTCCGGAAAGTTCGTGTCGATTTCCGGTAGGTAGCGCGCGAGACCTGACTGAATATATCA